>BSBM01000859.1:3647500-4247500 GCA_027924585.1 Larix kaempferi
TTGGCAGCGGGTCCATGCTAAGTAAAATCTTAAACAAGGAAGCTTGATAAATGCAAGTAAACCTGTCAGGGTACTAAACGGGCTCGCTGGCAGCGGGGCTATGCTTGCATGGTACCAAGATAAACCCGCCGAGGTACTAAACAGGCCTGCTGGCAGTGGGTCAATATCGGGTAAAAGAGGTTTGGTTAATGCATTTCTATTCACATAACTCATAAAAATATGGGTTTACAAACACATGTTTAGGCTGATTATGTATACTGCCATTAGATAATGGCTGTAAGTTGGACGTGGACCCTGTCATCTAATTCAAACAATACCTAGGATATGACTATAATAGAAATGAGACCCATAATTATAGTAGATCTCACAAATTTTTATGGTGAACCTTATCTATATTCTTTGGATGACAAGATATTTTTACAATGAGTCATGAAGAACTAGTTTTTCCTATGGCATTTTTCGCATCTCTTACACTAATACTCTTTATATGGTCTTTAAAGCACTGTTGTATTCTTTTTTATGAATGTACATATCTGAATCATCTACATTGTTAGTTAATATTTCATTTCCTTATCAAAATTATCACAATATTTAAAAAAAAAAAGCCATCTGTAAGACTTTCAACTAAATTTTTTTAATTTTAATAATTTTCTGTCTGATGGCTTGAGGACATGCCATATTTTTTGTTTGGGGGAAGATTAGAACTGTTCTTACTCTCTAAATTTTTATGAAAATTTTATTTATCTCTGATACAATGACAAGTGTTTTCAGGTTAATGCAAAAGCAGAAGAAAATTGATCTAATCAAAGAACAAAAGAGGAACGCAACTAAAAGATACAGAAAAGCAAAATTTACAACATCTTTTGTGCACTAATAGCTTCAGAAATTCTCTGCAAAATCAGCTTTCATCTGCATCAAAAATAAGATCTTGTAAAAAAAATAGTCTGTACAAAGGACTGAATGACAGGTTGAATGTCGATCTAAATGAGGCAAATAAACAACATTCTGAATGGAGTGTTGAATGAAACCATAGCCTATAATAGTTTTATTTAATATGCCAATATGTTCAAAATTGAATATTTTCGATAAGTTATATTGGCTAATCATGACAGGGATCAATCAAATGTCAATTTCACACATGGCGTTGTTCTCGTATCCATCTCGCCTCCATTAACGAATGGATTATGCATCATTTCGAATCATTACATGAACGCCATTCGGTCTCACTTATCCTGTGATACGATCTGCCACCATATCAGTCGAATCATGATTTCTCACATGTAATCTATTTTCATTACATGAATTACATTCAACCTGTCCAAAGCTTGGCTTTGGACATGGTTGAATAGTCTTTAAACTACACGTCATCACTGGATTCACGCACCTCTACCCTAGCACTTAACTTAAGATCTTCGAATGACAGATCTGATCTTTTCAAGCATGCCAAGCCTTCGTCCACTACCATTCAAACCATCAAATGGACCTTAGTTTAAACTGGTAATCGCATGAATTTTGCCTCAGTCTGTTTGCTCTCCATCTGAGCCACGTCCTTTGCAAATCCTTGCGCCTCTTGTATCCATTCTCATTTCCCATTCCTCTGTCAACGATGCCAATGCATTATGAGCCTGGTAGCTACCAAGATCTCCTTCGCATTTCTGAGTTTAAAGCCTGCCGTGAAGTGTTTCTGCAAGCAGGTTGGGAACCATTTCGCCGCCTTCTCCAAGGCCACGACCATGAGATTTCATTTCTATTCACCAAAGGTTTTGATGGCAAGATGGCCAAGGTTAGCCATCTTGTTTTCTCCATGACAGAAGAGTCAATCGCATTAGTTACCAAGCTCTCGAGGGAAGGTGCCCGATGGTATAAGCATATTTTCCTTCCACGGAAGGACCATAAATTTTCCCTGAAGACCGATTTTCAACACGTTGCTGGTACCAAAGGTTTTCACAAAGAATGGATCAAGCCTAAGTATTTAGATCTGTTGACCGTTATCATCCACTTAATTACCTGCGAGGGTAAGTTCACTATCTTTAAAGCTTGCCATTTCAGGTTGTTAGCTCATTTTGTCAATAATCAAACCCTTAACTTCCAATTTTCTATCTTGAAGAGTTTGGAGAAGATGTCTAGCCAAGTAAGAAATAATATAGTTAACCCTTCTGGCAGCTTGTATCACCATTGTCTTATTAAGCTTTTGATCATTCACTAGTTAGAAAAGAAAGGACAAACCTGGGATCATTTTGTTTTGAGATACTGAACCCTCATTTATCTATTTTCAAATCTTCCTCTTCTCATGAACTTCATCATACCCAAGCAGAACCAAACGCTAAACATGTACGGTTTGATGAGGATCCATCAGGTGATGAGTACCTTTCCTAGTCATCACCTTCTCTTGAACTTACTCTTGGTGACCCTACTTCGGGACCTCCACTCCTTTCAGAGCCTACTAAATCCACAAGGTCAAATTTTGACTAGTCTGTTAACCATCCCGTCTTTCATACTATCATTCAGCCATCATGCTCAAAAATCTAGTTGGACGATCATACCCTTGAATCACCCCTACTCACATTGGCCAATGCATATGCTCGAATGAGTGAAGCCTCTGCTGTTGGAAGTCCTCCTGCACACAACAAAGATACAATTCTTTAATATCATACTGTTGAGTGTGAAACATTTTCAAAAGAGTTGAGTCCCCCAAATAGCCCTGAGTATTATAAAGAACAACTCATTCTAACTCAATAGGAGATGGATAAGTTGATCCAAGTAATAACACGGTTGACAGACCAAAATCAAAGTTATGTGGAGACAATTTCTGAACTTCTTGAAGAAAACAAGGCACTGCGTGCACAAGTAAAAGACATTGAATGAATCTTCATCATCCAAGTCGAAGGTAGCTTCTACCGCAGCTCAGCCTTCTTCCTAATTTCTCTTTGTCTTGCTCAGTGGGACCTGGCATATCTCCGGTTTGGGGGAATGTTGGTGTCTATTTTGTCACTATTTTTTATCATTAAATATGCTCTGAATGGCGTTAATTTTACTATTTTTGATATAATAAGTTATTCTTTTATCCATTCAGATCATCAAACAGACCAGGTATGCATGTATTCGTTTATCATATAAAGTTTGGTCAAATCTTGTTATATTACGATTTATTAATGATTAAAGTGACATTTCCAGTATGCATGGTATTTAAGCTTTGATTAATAGGCTATGTTTTTCAAATGACCCTTCATTCATACCGCGTGCTTATGATGTTAAGCTCAAATGCGTTCAGCTCGTCGTTCAGCCTCGCGTTCAGCCCCCAAAATCCACGGTTGGCATATCCCAGATCGCTAAATACAAAAAAAGGCACATGGGTTCTGTTTGCCACGCAATGGGAATGGCTAATGAGTCGTTGCTCTAGAATATCCTTCCCCAGGCTCGCCAAGCTCGAAAGCGCATCCCACGTCCACGTCAACACTCCAACATGCTGATTCAGCCTCGCGTTCAGCCTGGAATCACGCTACCTGTTCACGCCATTGTTTTGGAAGGAGTCCAGGTCACACACATTTAGCCTGCCAGCACAACGCCTTGCCACGACAATGCTCCAGCATCCTCTCCTCCGTTCGTTCAGCTCTCCAACATGCTACCTCTCTGCCCATGTCCAAGGAAAATCAACGCTGCGCTGCCTCGTGAAGGAATCAACTCCATTCAGCCTGGTGTATACTCCCTACATTGTCACGCAACATTCAAACCAATCAGTTATTCATTAAACGCCTCTGTTATTAGAGAGTTTGACTATGTCGACCCTCTCATCCATTGTAATATGTATAAATAGACGTTTGTAGACAGAAACAGAGTTAGTCTAGTTAGCTTATAGTTGGAGAAGATCGCAGATAGTTTGTAGATTTGCAAGTAGATAGCTGACAGTTTGTAATTTTCTTAAGATTAATCGAAGTTCCAATTTATTGATATTCTGAGTAGCTAAACCAGTTATGTTTCCATCTTTGATTGCTAGCAAGGGCCCCTCATCAACCAGAGGTTTTGTCTTTTTTTTTTGTATTTCCTTTTCTGCAACTAGTTAGTTTATTTTCCTGTATTTGTTATTAATTTCATTTTCTGTACATGATATTTCTTCTCTGTAATTTGTATTGTGCTACTAACATAACTTGTGTTTACAGGATTAGTAAATGGTCGACCAACAGCATAGTTTTGATAGTTTAATTCCAGTCTTTTATAATTAGCTAGTTTATTTCTTACAATTAAATAGAACTTAGTTAGCCTCTGTTTTAAGCTCTGTTAATAGATAGAATTAGTTTAGTTAGCTTCTTCTCTGTAGCTGTATGTTAATTTTCTTCTCTCATCTCACTCTTGCTTTAGCATAGAATAGAAATAGTCTTGCTCTTCGACCATGATTAGAATAGTTTTCTTTCTATTATCTTAGCTTCTCCACAAGTCTTCTCACTAATTTCTTTAAATTGTAGGTTCACCTGCATTCGCCAGCTGACGTCAAGATCATCAAAACTCTCATTTTCCTTAGTTTAATTCATTTTTCCTCCATTCAGACTGGCATTCGGACTGTTGTTTGGACTGGCATTCGGATTGTCATTCGGATTTTTACCCTTTCTGCACTGTTTTATGCTAGTTCGAGTCCAGTTTCTTAGTTTGTTTTACTGTAATCTTTCATGCTCTTAATTAGTTTTCTCAACCATAATTAGGCCTTTGTTTTAGGTTTTATAAAGCTTCAATTTAATTCTTGTTATTTTTCTTAGTTGCTTTAACTGTCCTTTTAGTTATGTATCTCATATTTTATTTTTCTAACATGTTGTTTCAGAATTTATCAATCTTATTCCTAGTCTAATTTATTACATGCTCTTAAGACGTAGTTAGAATAGAGTTAATAATTTCATTCTTCAAGCATTCTAGTTTTGATAGTTTCCTTCATTTAGATTATGATCAATTTCTTATCTTAATAAATAATGAAGATGTTTATGGAATAGGATTTGGATTTAGAAATTAATATCTTTATCAAGTTTTCTACTTGCTTCCAAATCAAGTTCAGAAGTAAATATCTTTATCAAGTTTTCTACTTGCTTCTAGTTCCCATTAGTTTTATATTATTATTATGCTCATGGATAGTAGATAGATCGGAATGTTTAAAGTTAACTGTAACTTGTCTTTTTGTAGTTTACATATTTTTGTTGAAGTTAGATTAGATTTACTTCCGTTCTATTTTGCTATTTCATATGAGAGCCATTATGATACACTCACTCCAGTTCCTGTTACATGGGATTAGATGTTTCTTTTGAATTAATTGTTGAAGTTATTCAATAGTCTGTTTATAGTTGTTTCCTAATTCTTAACTAAAATCTGAATTGTATAGTTTCCATTTCCATATTTAGCAGTTTGCTTTTCAATCAGTTTCTATTTATTTTAATTATAAGATAGAGTAGTATGAATTGATACTATTCTAATTCATTTGTTTAACTAAATCTGATTTAGTTACTTTTACTATTTTTCTGAATTTTGACTCGGTTTTTCATTTTGAAAGATCTTTCAATCTTTTCTTTATTAAATCTTTTAAGGTCTGACAAGCCGAAAAACTTGGGTTCCATTCTACCTTAGCATATACTTTGCCTCAACTCTAAGATTACCAACCCCGGTCGATAATCAAATATTAGGTGTTTTTTTTTTAGATAGCTCACACACCCAAGATTTTGGCGCCGTTGCCGAGGAGTTGTAGAAGATAGGTAGAATTCAGTCATAGATAAGTGAAATTCCTTTTTAATTTTATTCTTTTTAAAATAGGCTAGTGGCGAGTGAGTGATAAGACGAGAGGTAAGAACCTGCGCATATGTTATAACAGGCATCCCCAAAACCCAGCAGTAGTGGTTATGCAGTTTGAATTTATTTTAAGTTATAAATTGTTTTCATGAATAGGTCTAGAGATTCACAAGGTAGATTTATTAAAACTAATTCCCTTACTAAAATTCCCACTAAAATTCCTACTAGCTTATACGGGGGGAGTACCACCCCAACTACTAACTCAACAAAAAGGTATCGGAAGACACCTAAAGGGGATAGTCCTACTTGAAACCAAAGGAAATCCTTTCTGGAAATCAATTAGGGAAAAACATAGGGACATCAGAATAGGATATTCATAAAGAAATTCCACTAGAATAACCTCAAGCTCATATTGAGACTGAACTTAGATAAGAGGAAACAAAAAAGGATAAAACTTCAGGACCTATTAACTCTCCATTAGTCCAAAATCCCAAAGACACTACTTTTTCAATAGTAGGTGGTCCAAACTTGGTAGATTTTGTCGATCCTGCACAAGTAGACGCTCTTTTCGAGAGCTCTGTGAACATAGTTGTCTCACAGTTTGATACAACAACAGTAGGACCTCCGAATCTGGATTGCCACCTAGCTGATAATTCTCCTCCTAAAAAGCATAATATCCTTCCTGAAACAGAATGTTGGGACATCCCATATTCTTCAAGAAAGGAGCAACCTAGATTTTCTCTCTTTGGAAATAGAATCTTCATGGGGGACGAAAATGAAGATCATGTCCGACAAGATGAAGAGGATGGAGAAGTTAGAACTGAAGGTACCTTCGGGTTCCCTATCTTAGACACTGCACAAGATGTTACTATGAAAAACATCCCTCCCTCCTCACCACCAACCTTCTATGGGAAGAGTAGTGAGGATCCAGATACATTCTTGTTCGAGTTTGACATTTTGTGTAGGAGTTATAATTACCTACAAGATGGCCAAAAACTAAAACTCTTTCCATCCACATTAAAATATTCTTCTCTTCGATGGTTCATGGGATTAGGAGAATCTAGTATTATAACTTGGGAAGACATGAAGAATGCATTTCTTCAGAAATATCAAGATTACTGTAGACCTAAAGACTCTCGCAATGATATTTTTAAATTCAACAACTTGAAGACGAGAGCTTAGAAGACTATCTCGAGAGATTTAACTATGTGTTACACAAATCTAAGTATAGTGATCTTCGAGAGGATGCAATAAGAACACTCTTCCTCAAAGGAATCTCAGAAGAATTCCTAGATAACCTTAATCTCATGGAAGCAGGAGACATTTCTCACAAATATTTTGCAAAGATTTGTGAACTATGTAGGAATTACTCTAGGAGCAGAGGGAAAGGTGGAAAACACTTTCGAGAGTCTTATGCTAGGAATCCCAAAGGAAACACATCCGGTCCTGGTGGAGATACAAGGGTAGAATTGGGAAACCTATTGAAAAATTTTAAAACAGATATTTTTGGGGCCATGGGTTCTCAATTAGATGCACTACAAGCTAAAAAGAGACAAGATAAAGAGCATGCAGCAATGAGTTTTTTTTGTCCTAGCTATAGAACTAAACATCCTCAACGAGAATGTCCATTAAATAATGTTTCAGTATGTCACCTATGTACAGAGGAACATCCAACCAATGATTGTCCATCGTTTCCTGGATTACAAGCTGTGTACAAGAGTGGAAACTTTGGTCAAGTACCTAGGAGGCCTTGGCAACCTAGAGATTAACCATCGTATCAAGATTCATCACAAATTCCACCTTGTTACTATCCTTATCAACCTCCTCAAAAATGGAATACTTTAGGTTGGTAAAATTGGCCACCACAGTACCCTCCTACGAATGCTCAATAGCAGCAATGGCCACATGGATGGAGAGGGCAAGCTTATGCTCAAACATCTCCTCCTATGCCTAACTATCCTTATGTTAATTTTTGAGCATTAATTCAATATACTCTAGTATCTTTACTGACAGAATAACATGTACAGCATATCAAGTATAACAATGCATATCAATCACACCAAGCAATCAAATGAGACAATAGACACACAGAGTTTCAATGGGGAAAACCATAATGGTGAAAAACCCCACAACTTCCTCGGAGATAGAAAGAGCAATGATACAACCCAAGTATAAGAGATAGTCTTCTACTAGCAGCTACTCCTCCTCCTCAACTAGTGCACCACTTTCTAAGTGATGTAGAAGTGAATAATGAGATGAGCAAATAGAGATATCCCTCTCTCTATTTATACTTGTCCTGACTTGCCTAATACACTAGCAAGGCCGACTTCTCTAGAAGAGTCTAATAACCCATGGTTACATTAATCTGGGCCGACCCCTCACTAGGTGGTCTAATAACCCATCACAACAAGTTACGACACTTCCGTTTAGAGGAATAATACCATCTCTATAGGAGTACAATATACATAGATGAAATACATTTTGAAGTTACATATACATCAACACTCCCTCTTAACTAGGAAGGTATTTCTTGACACAGATCTGCTAGCACAAGTCTTCTTCTCTGGATCATCGTCACTGGATCATCATCATCAAATCATCGTCATCGTCACTGCTGCTACTATCTCAATCAATCTCTGATCTACTCGTCATAGAAGTTCTACAGAGCCAATCCTTTTTCACACTGGATGTAGGCCCACCACCTATAGGTCTTCATCATCAATAGCCATACTCTGGAATCCTCAGGACTTATTACGTGCGTCACAAAACCTGGCAAGAGCATCCCAGGCTGTTACGAGCACACATCTTTGCCTGTCGGATCTCCCAAGGAAATATTACATGTGACCCCACCACAAAACCTTGCAAGAGCATCCGAGGTTGTTACGAGCACACAGCTCTACTTGTCGGACCTCCCAAGGACATATTACATGTGGTCACACCACAAAACCTTGCAAGAGCATCCCAGGATGTTATGAGCACACAGCTCTACCTGTCGGACCTCCCAAGGACAGATTACACGTGGTCATGGAAAAACCTTGCAAGCATTCCAGGCTATTACGAGCACACATCTCTACCTGTTGGACCTCCCAAGGACACATTACATGCCATAGGACAAAACCTCGAAAGAGCATCCTAGGATGTTACGAGCACACAGCTCTACCTGTTGGATCTCCCAGGGCGCTATTATATGTCCTCCTAGAGAAATGCCTCAAAAGAGAATCCCAGGCTGTTACGAGCACACAGCTCTACTTGTCGGATCTCACGGTCTACTTATATGCTCATCTACACAACCTTTCCACGACCACAGAGTATTGTCCTGATACTCACCATACATCATCCTGATGTACATCAACACATGATCATCCTGATCATCATCATAGCATCATCCTTGTGCATATCATCTGGAGAAACATCCTGAAGCTCATCATCCATGATCATCCTGATCATATCGTGCATCCACCTGATGCATACCAAGTATCTACCTGATACATATCATCATACATGGTCTACCTGATAATACAATGTATCCACCTGATACATACACAAATAAATGATCCAGTTGATCATAACAAGCATCCAACATGATGCATATACATATACATGATCCAACTGATCATAACAAACATTCAACATGATGCATATACATATACATGATCCAGCTAATCATAACAAGCATCCAACATGATGCATATACATATACATGATCCAACTGATCATAACAAGCATCCAACATGATGCATATACAAAATAGTAACTGGAGCATCGTACCGATGTTCATCATCCAACGCTTACATCCATAGCCATGTGAAGGATCCTCCTCTCACCATGCTTGGAATGGCTCCAGCAAATGTGTCCATCACTTCTTCCTCGAAGTGTCATCAATCTTAAGAACACCAAGCCTCTCTCTGAAGTACTTGAACTTCACTCTAGCTAGTGGTTTGGTCAACGCATCTACAACCTGATCATCCGTCGCAACATAAAGGAGCTTCATTGCTCCTCTCTGCACCATATCCCTAATATAGTGATATTTAATCTTAATGTGCTTCAACCTGTCTTAGAACACCGGGTTCTCATACAGATTCACACAACTCTGGTTTTCAAAAAAGATAATGGAAGATCAAATAACTCATATAGTAGCTTCCTGAGCCATACTGCCTCACAACTAGTCGAACAAGCTGCAACATACTCCGCTTCGGCTGTACTCAGTGCTACGCAGGACTGCTTCCTGCTAAACCAAGAGATCACACCTGATCCCATACTGAAGCAGCACCCAGAAGTGCTCCTCCTATCTGCGGCACTTCCTGCCCAGTCTGAATCAATATAACCTTGCAGGTTAAACTTTTGATTCGAATCATACTTGATCCCATTATCAACTCTACCCTTTAGGTACCTCAGAATATGCTTTACAACAACCAAGTGAACACTCCTTGGATCTATGAGGAACTGGCTCAATGTGTTTCGTAAAGCAAATATCTGGTCTCATGTTCATCAGGTACATCAAGGACCCAATCATCTGACGATACATAGCGACATCAACCAGCTTAGATGAAGCATCACACAGAAGCTTCAGGTTCAATTCCATAGGTGTGGCCATGGCCTTGCAGTCCATCATCCCGAACCTCTTCAGGATCTATACTGCATACTTCCCTTGTCCAAGGAAGATCCCATCTGCACTCTACCACACCTCCATGCCTAGAAAATAGTGCATCATCCCCAAGTCCTTCATTTCGAACTCAACAGCAAGCTTCCTCTTGGTATCAGCAATCAAACTATCTTCTCCTATAACAAACAGGTCATCCACATATAGAAGTAGTATCACTAGATTTCCTTCCTCAACCTTGTAGTAAAGGTTGGAATCTGCTTTACTCTTGGTAAAGCCAAAACTGGATAGAAAGTTGTCCATCCTACCATACCAATTCCTAGGAGCTTTCTTCAAGCCATACAAGGCTTTCTTCAACCGACGCACTTATGAATCCCTGTCATGTGTCTCAAAACCAAGTGGTTGCTCCACATACACTTCCTCCTCCACTACACCATTCAAGAAAGTTGTCTTGACATCCATCTGGTTTATATTCCATTTCATCACTGTAGCCAGAGCAAGTACTAATCTGATGGAAGTGTACCTGGCTACAGGAGCAAAAGTTTCTTCATAGTCTATCCCCTCTTTCTGGGAGAATCCATGAGCTACAAATTTTGCTTTGTATTTCTCTATGCTACCATCTACAGCATGCTTGATCTTGTAGATCCACTTGGAAGTCACAACTGACTTCCCTTCAGGTCTTGGGACTATATCCAAAACATCATTCTTCATGATCGACTGATATTTCTCAACCATGGCATCTTTCCATTCTTTCTTTTCCGTTGCTTCTTCATAACTAGAAGGTTCTTTGTTCATATTGTCACAGAGTAAGGCAACATAACTGGTGTGAGATCTAGTTCTCTTCCTTGCTCTGTGTTCTTCTTCTGGAATGCCATACCTTTCTGCATCTTGAATGAGCTCTCTATCCCATGCAGGTTTCCTCTTGTGAGAGTCCTTCTCACGGGGTGGATCTACAGGTTCTTGTGGATCTTCAATTTCACGATCTGCTTCTGGAATTGCTTCAGTCATGGTGGTATCTTGAAATCTGGTTTCCTTTGGTTCTTCATGAGCTTCAACAGGTGCCTTTCTTGACTTGATGAAACCTGAGTCTTCATCAAATGTTACATCCCTGCTGACAGCAATCTTCTTGAACCCTGGAAAGTATATTATGTAAGCCTTCGAGCTTTCACTGTACCCCACAAAGATACCCTTCTTTCCTGAAGGATCTAGGTTTGTTCTCTTTTCCTTTGGAACATGTGTATATACTGGAAAACAGAATATTCTGAGATGGATGACCTCAGTTTTCTTACCAGTGAAGACTTCTTCTGGTGTCTTGTTGTCCAATATCTTGTGAGGTGTTCTGTTCTGCACATATACAGCTGTCCTAGCTGCTTCTGCCCATAGATGCATAGGTAGATCCTGGTCATGCAACATTTCCCATGCTGCTTCCATGATTGTTCTATTCTTTCTTTCTACAACTCCATTCTGTTGTGGATTGTAGGGAGCCATCAAATCCCTCTTAATCCTTGAATAACTGCATAGTTTCTTGAAATCACCTAAAGTGAATTCTCCGTCATTGTCAGATCTAAAAGTCTTGATCTTCTTATCGGTTTGATTTTCTATCAAGGTTTTGAATTCTTTGAACTCATCAAATACTTCATCTTTGTTCTTCAAGAAGTAGACCCAAGTCTTCCTAGAGAAATCATCAATGAAAGAGACATAGTATACATACCCACTCATAGAACTGGATGACATCGGACCGCATACATCGGAGTGGATAATTTCCAAGATTCCTTTTGCTTTGCTTTCACTGCTTGGAAATGCCTTCTTAATGTTCTTTCCTTTTGCACATCCTTTGCAAACACCTTCATGCTTTGACTTGATTTCAGGAAGACCTTCTACAGCTTTGCTTGCAATTGGTAGTGCTCTATAGTGCACATGTGCAAGCCTTATATGCCAAAGTTCACTTGGCTCCATGGATTCATGTACCATGGCATGTTCAGGTTGTCCCTTCAATTTGTACAATCCTCCCTCTTGCTTTCCAATCACTACTGCATCAACTATAGATTTACCCTTTTGCCACATTAGGACTTGGCCATCTACAAATGCAACCCTCATGCATTTTGCATCCAATGCATGTATGGAGAGTAGGTTCTTCTTGAGCCCAGTTACAAATAACACATCTTTCATCTTCAAGGATTTTCCAGATTCTAGGTTGTAGGAGGCTTCACCACTTCCTTTGATAGGATATTGATAATCATCCCCAAGTTTCACCTTATGGGGTGATTCATGTTCAGATATATTTATAAAAGATTATTTAAACCCAGTCACGTGTTTGGAAGCCCCACTGTCAATGAGCGAATCATTACATCCATGAGAGATAGTACCTGTGAGGGCAGATATTAGAACATATTCATCTTCACTTGATGAATCATCACTTTCTGCCCTAGCCTTCTTCTTTGGAGGTTCATCATCCTCAACAGCATGAGCATGGTACCTTCTTTTGCTGCCCTTATTCTTCTTGTTGAAGTTGTTGTTGTTCTTTTTGTTCTTGGGACAATTTACAACAATATGTCCCTTCTCATTACAAGTAAAACATATTCTCCTTTCTCTATTGTGATGGTGGTGTGAAGATTTCTTGAAGTGAGATGGCTCTCTCTTGGGCTTCCCTTTCTTGGTTTGTGTTGTGAGAGATTGATCTTCATTACCCATCTTTTCTTCTCAGGCCATAAGCCTTGATTCTTCTTGAGAGCATTCCTCCCATAGTCTACTGAAAGATATTAGTTTCTTTCTTGCACAGATTCCTTGGATAAAGGAATCCCATGACCTAGGTAGGCCATTCAATGTGGTCATAAAAACTTCACCATTATCCACTACCTCATCCACAACTTCAAGTTGTTCCTTGATCTGAGAGACCTTAGAGAAATAGGATTGAATGGTCTCTCCATTCTGAAGCTTTACCCCTTTCAATTGGTTCCGCAGAGTCATCTTCCGATTTATGTTCTTCCCTTCAAATAGCTTGGTCAGGGAATCAAACATCTCCTTGGGTGTCTTCAAAGATGACACATGTGGAATGAGATGGTCTTTGATAGAATCAGCAATGATCCTCTTTTCCTTGAACAAGTTCTTCTTGTGAAGGGATTTAGCATCTTCTCCCTCTAGGACAGGGACCTTAGAGCTTATGTAAGAGTTCAACACATTTTCTTCCAGGATTAACCCAATCCTATACTTCCATTCTCAGAAGTTATCATCCCCTTCAAGCTTAAAGAGTACTTCAAATGGAAATAGAAAAGATTTAGGTCTTACTACTTGATTTACTGAAAACTGGATTTGGTCCCGGATTAGGGTTTGTCAGAGAAACCCTAAAAATTCAAAATGTGAATTTCAAATTTCTGAAAGGATAGAAAGATGCGCCTTGATGAGATGATCAGCCTAGTATACTCAAAAATTGAAAACTGCAAAGTTTCACCCTTTAGAAATGCTTTTCAATCTCCCGGATTCACTGGGGAGGACACTGAATTAGGATTTGAGTTTCCTGGAGCTTCACCCAACCAAAAGATATGATCCAAAGCTCTAAACTTCAATTTTTCCAAGGAGCTTCCAGCTATGTCTTTAGATTTCAGAAATTCCTATTTTTGTGGAAACCCTAAAATTTAGGGCTAAAAATGAAAGTGCTCAGAATTGAATTATGATTAGACAGAAAGATTCTCCTTGATGAGTAGAGTCAATATACCTTGTTACCTTTCCAAAATATATGGAGAGAAACCCAATAAACAAGAAACCCTAGTTTCTTCCACTACACAATGTCTTCTTCTCAGGTTAGCTCTGATACCATGTTAATTTTTTAGCATTAATTCAATATACTCTAGGATCTTTACTGAGAGAATAACATGTACAGCATATCAAGTATAAAAATGCATATCAATCACACCAAGCAATCACATGAGACAATAGACCCATAGAGTTTCACTAGGGAAAACCATTAAGGTGAAAAATCCAACAACTTCCTCAGAGATAGAAAGAGCAATGATACAACCCAAGTACAAGACATAGTATTCTACTAGTAGCTACTCCTCCTCCTCAACTAGTGCACCACTTTCCGAGTGATGTAGAAGTGAATAATGAGATGAAAAAATAGAGATCTCCCGCTCTCTATTTATACTTGTCCTAACCTGCCTAATACACTGGCAGGGCCGACTTCTCTAGAAGAGTCTAATAACCCATGGTTACATTAATCCGGGCCGACCCCTCACTAGGTGGTCTAATAACCCATCACAGCAAGCTACGACACTTGCAACACTTGTCAATACAAATGATGACACTTTCGTATAGAGGAATAATACCATCTCTATAGGAGTATAATATACATAGATGAAATACATTATGAAGTTACATATACATCAACACCTTACCCACCTAATATTCAGCCGCTTCCACCTGGATTTGTACCTCCTTCATTACCCCCTATCCCGAATCAACCTCACCATTTCCAGAACACGAATCCTCCAAGATCCACAATCTTACCTGCACAACCAATACCAAATCCTAACAACAAACCAACCCAAGCTCTTAATAGCATTGGGTTGTTACCTCTTACATCATATGTTATTTCAATCACGCAAATACATGAGATACAACTGTGGTCTAGAAGAGTTGTGCGAGATAAGCCCAAGTCATCAGTTGTTATTCAAGAAGAGAATGAACAAGACATACCTAGTGAAGTTTTGAATAATACCATCCTTGAAGACGTGGTTATTTCTAGATCTTCAACACACAACCATCTACATAAAGAAGTAATTCCAGGGGAAAAGTCACCTCCATACCTAGGGCGTCTAGTAATAGGAAAACCTATAACTTATCCAGAGTACGATATCATTAACGAATTGAAAAATATTTGCATTAATATCCCTTTGTTACAAGCTATTAAGGATATTCCAATCTATATCAAGGCAATAAAGGAACTCTATATTAAGAGACTAGGGAGGAAACAAAAAGACCCTCTGACGATCCATGTAGTAGGAGAAATTTCAGATTGCATAGCAAACCAACCTAGAATTCCAAAGTATTCAAACCCAGGAAACCCTGTGGTGACTGTTATCATCAATAACACTGCCATAGGGAACACAATTATTGATCAAGGAGCTGCTATCAATTTAATGACTACCACAATTTAATGACTCGCCCTACCCCAACAATGCTAGAATTAGCAGATCATACTATGGTGCAACCTACTAGGATCTTAGATGACATCACTGTATCAGTAGCCTCATGGGAATATATCGTGGGCTTCATGGTGATCGAATCAAAAGACCCTTCCAAAGGTCACCCCATTATTTTGGGAAGACCTTCGTTGGCTACTGCCAATGCATTCATAGGATGTAGGCATGGAGAGATGATTATCTATGATGGGTTATCTACAAGAAAACTAGCTCTATACCCACCATCTCATCCAATAGCTGAAAACCTATTTTGGTTAGATTGTCCTTTTGGAGATGAGAACTTGGAAGAACTTTCCCTTGTCAGTGATCTTTCTCGGGCACTTCAAGAGCAAAATACCAAGAACGTGTTGAACCAATTTATCTCTTCCACAACATGTGTATATTTTCCTCAATCTTTTTCCCAATTTGACCAGATCTTTGGATATGAATTCCAAGAAAACATGAGCTTCTCAACATTTACAAGTACACCCTGTTTCTTTGCAATCGAAGAACACTTAGGATCCTATACCATTCCATGTGAGGTTAGTACTGACAAATTTCTACATATAAATGCAGGTTTAGATGAAAGTCAGCAAAAACAATTACTAAAGGTTCTCAAGAGTCAAACTGGAGAATTTGCATGGGAGTATACCGATATGAAAGGTATACACCCAGACACCTGTATCCATCACATTTACGCAGACTCGAACATACCTCTTGTTAGGCAGCCCCAGAGAAGAATAAACCCAACACTAAAGGACATAATAAAGGATGAATTACAAAAACTCCTTAATGCTGGATTCATTTACCCAAGTCCCAATAGTAAATGGGTTTTTCCTCTGGTGGTAGTTCACAGGGAAGTGGCGTATCTGTGTTGACTTTCGAGAACTGAACAAGGCCACCCTTAAGGACTACTTCCATTTACCTTTCATCAATTAGGTGTTAGACACCTTATCAGGGAAACAATATTTCTCCTTCCTTGATGGGTATAGTGGATATAATCAAATATTGATAGCACCTGAGGATCAAGACAAGACAACCTTCACTTGCTCTTGGGGGACGCATGCCTACCGAGTGTTACCATTTCTCCTGTGTAATGCACCTGCCACTTTCCAGCATGCAGTTCTAGGAATCTTTGTTGACCTCATACACGACTGTGTAGAAGTTTATATGGATGATTTTACAGTTTATGGTAACACCTTCTAGGAAGCCCTTGATAACCTCGAAACAGTTCTTATTTGGTGCCAAGAAACGAACTTAGCTCTTAGTCATGAAAAATGTAAAATGCTACTGACCGAGGGCATAGTCCTGGGACATCATGTCTCTCTTCAAGGTATCAAGGTGGATCCCACCAAGATCGAAATAATTGTTAATCTTCCTCCTCTGAAAACTCCGAATGAAGTAAGAAGTTTTCTTGGCCATGCCGGCTATTCTAGACGTTTCATTGAAAATTTCACTAAGATAGCCGCACCTATGTTCAAACTACTTATGAAAGACACATAATTTCAATGGACTGAACCATGTCAATAGGCCTTCGAAACCTTGAAGGGCAAGCTATCAGTGGCACCAATTATTAGGGGCCCAAATCAGTCCCTTCCTTTCCATATATCCATTGATGCTTCTGACATCACCTTAGGGGCAATTTTAGGTCAAAAAGAGGGACAAACATCACATGCCATTTACTTTGCTAGTAAAAATTGTTAAATTTTCAGAATTTACTTCAATCTGATCTATGATCTTAACTGAGAGAACAACATGTACAGCAAATCTACAGCATATCAACCATGGACACAATAATGTAAGCACACAAGAGACACAGAGTTTACTTGGGGAAAACCATAAAGGTGAAAAATCCCAATAACTTCCTCAGAGATAGATAGAGCAATGATACAACCAAAATACAAGAGATAGTCTTCTGCTAGCAGCAGAGCCTCTTCCTCCACAAGTGTGCTACTCTCCAAAGTGTGAGTGTGAGAATAGAATGTGTAAAATGAGAGAGACACACTCTCTATTTATACACTAATTTGACTTGACCTTTACTCAACTAGGTCAGCCTCAACTTAACCACTTAACATAATGATGATTGGGCCGACCCCCGCTAGGGTGGTCTAATAAACCTTTGACCCACATGGCCGACCCCCAATAGGGTGGTCTAATAACCCTTTGACCCACATGACTTATACAGGGCTGACCCCAACAAGGTGGTCTAATAACCCATCAAGTATAAGTTACGACACTTACAATATAAATGACGACACTTCCGTATAGAGGAATAATAACATCTCTATAGGAATACAATATACATATATGTGAAATACATTCTGAAGTTACATATACATCAACACTCCCTCTTAACTAGGAAGGTATTTCTCAACACAGGTCTTCTAGCACAAGTCTTCTTCTCTGGATCATCGTCACTATATAATCGTAATCAAGTCATCATCATCGTCACTGCTGTTGCTATCTCAATCAATCTCTAAATCTACTCTACATAGGAAGTTCTACAGAGCCAGTCCTTTTTCATACTAGATGTAGGACCACCACCTGCAGGTCTTCATCATCTGTGCGAATGGTCTGATAGAGGTGGCCTCTCAGGACTAATTTTATGTGCGGATGCAATACCGGAAAGAGTATCCCAGGAACATTTATGTGCCTAAGCACAACCGGCAAGATCTCCCAGGACTAATTACATGCATCTCTTCCACAATACCTTTAAAGAGCATCCCAGGAACATTTATGTGCCGCAGCACGACCGGCAAGATCTCTAAAGAGCATCCCAGGGCTTATTACGAGCACACAGCTCAACCTCTCGGATCTCCAGGACTGATTACATGTGGATAGACAAAACCTTTAAAGTGCATCCCAGGAACATTTATGTGCCGCAGCACAACCGGCAAGATCTCTAAAGAGCATCCCGGGACTAATTACGAGCACACAGCTCAACCTCTCGGATCTCCAGGACTGATTACATGTCTTCGTAGTAATACCTCATCCCAGGACTGATTACGATCACATAGCTCAACCTATCGGATATCTGAGGACTGATTACATACTACATAGCAATACTGGAAAGAGTATCCCAGGAACATTTATGTGCCACAGCACGACCGGCAAGATCTCCCAGGACTGATTACATGCTATTTGCACAACCTGCCACATATCATCTTTGACCCCCAAGTATCAACTTGATACTCATGATCCCACGGATCATCATCGCACAAAGCATCATCCTGATGCTCATGATCACACTGATCATCATCACTGTACCATCCTGATACATATCATCTGGAGCAACATCCTGAAGCTCGTCATCATGATCATCCTGATCATACAATGCATCCACCTAATGCATACCAAGTATCTATCTGATACATATCATCATACATGATCCACCTGATCATATCTAATACATATCAACATACATGATCTACCTGATCATACAATGTATCCACCTGATACATATACAGATACATGGTCCAAGCATCCAACATGATGCATATACAAAATACATACAAATGATCCAACTGATCATATCCATCATCCAATATGATGCGTACATACATATACATATAAATGATCCAACTGATCATATCCAGCATCATCCTCTTTAGATCATCTCATCGTCCATGAAGCACATCCCAGATGCACATCATCCAGTACTTACACCACCGACATGGGAGAACACATCTACCACCATTCATGGAAGGCTCCAGCCCTTACTTTTTCATCATGGGAGAACACATCTACCACCATGTGAAAAATTGCTCAGCAATTATATCATGACCAAGGGAGAACACATCAACCATGTCAGAAAAGCTCATGTGCATCTGCATCTTCCGGACTCATCACTTCCCTTTGGAAGGAACCTCGATCTGAAGTGCACCAAGCCTCTCTCTGAAGTACTCAAACTCCACTCTAGCCAATGGCTTGGTCAATACATCTTCAACCTGCTCATCCATCGCAACATACTCTGCTTTGGATGTACTCAGTGCTACGCAGGACTGCTTCCTACTAAACCAAGAGATCACACTTGATCCCATACTGAAGCAACATCCAGATGTGCTCTTCCTATCTGCAGCACTGCTAGCCCAATCTGAATCAACATAACCCTGCAGGTTAAACTTTTGATTCGCTTCATACGTGAGCCCATAATCAACTGTACCCCTCAGAATATGCTTTGCAACAACCAGGTGAACACTCCTCGGATCCGTCAGGAACTGGCTCAATGTGTTCACCACAAAGCAAATATCTGGTCTCATGTTCGTCAGGTACATCAAGGACCCAATCATCTGACGATACATAGTGAGATCAATCGGCTCAGATGAAGCATCACACAGAAGATTCAGGTTCGATTCCATAGGTGTGGCCATAGCCTTGCAGTCCATCATCCCAAACCTCTTCAGGATCTCTACTGCATACTTCCCTTGTCCAAGGAAGATTCCATCTGCACTTTGCCAAAACAAATAGTGCATCATCCCCAAGTTCTTCATCTCGAACTCGGTAGAAAGATTCCGCTGCATGTCGGCAATCAATCTATCCTCACCTGTTATAAACAAGTCATCCACATACACTTCTTCTTCAACTACACCATTCAAGAAGGTTGTCTTGAAATCCATATGGTGTATCTTTCACTTCATCACTACAGCCAGAGCAAGTACTGATCTAATGGAAGTGTATATGGCTACAGGAGCAAAAGTCTCTATGCTACCACCTGCAACATGCTTGATCTTGTAGATCCTCTTGGAAGTCACTACAAACTCCCCTTCAGGTCTTGGGACTGCATCCCAAACATCTTCATGATCGACTGGTACTCCTTGATCATGGCATTCTTCCCAGATCCTGGGAACTTCAATATCTTCAATATTTTCAATAGATAACTTTGTTGCTGAACAAATGTTGTAGTCCTTCTTTTGTAGGTGAATGTATACTGTCTTTTCTACAAAAAAAGTTAAATTGCATGATTAGAAACATCTCATAATTTTCAGACAAATTCTTACACATAAAGAAATATATCTTAGCCAATGCTTCAATACAACATTTACCCATGTTCCACAACTTTCTAGATGCCTTCCAGTCTCTACCAGAACATTGTTAAGAGTTTGCACTACTCCCAACATGTCAGCAAAGAGGTTTCATTCTAGATAAGTAGCACTGGAATGTTGTACAGTGCCATAGGCCACTTACCCATCACATGCATATTAGTAGTATACTGTTCATTAATGCAATCATTCTAATATGCACAATATATATCCTAAGTCTAGGAACATGAGCATATACATCATTGAACAATTTTATTTAAACAAACAAATATGTAAGAAATGACAATTCAAATACTTATCTTTGTTTGATTGTTGGGTTGACTCCCTCTCAGTCTTTGCTTCTTTTCTGCAACTCCATTCTGATGTGGATTGTGAGAAGTGGTCAACTCCCTCTGAATATCTGCATCCTTGCAGAAACTACTGGAGTGTGCTCCCTCTTGATCTTTGCTTCCTAGATTACTTGTCCTTGAACTTATATTCATTCTCGATCCCTATGCATGCTTGTTAGTATCATCATTGTGTCATCCTCTAGGTCTCATACATAATAAAAAATTCATTAGTATAATCTTAATATTATCAAAACACAATAATCTAAAGCATGTATAGTCAGGATCATTTCAAACACAGAAAAATAAACATTATTATTCAAGGTTTCAGGGAAGTCTTTTTTTACTCATGCATATTCTTATTAAATCATAGGACTCTTCTGGTTAGTTAAACCATTAATCAAGATAAGAGATATAATATGCATAAAACCTGTGATTACTCAAACCTATACCTTCATGATTCTTCTGGTTAGTCATATCATCAATTATGGTAAGAAACATAATATGCATACAACCATGACTATTCAAACCTATGACTTCATGAATAATCATTATCAACAACACAACAGTATAAGATCCTAACACAAGGTAGGATTCTAGCTTGATATAGGAAAAACATACCTAGATTAGCATGCTAGCTAGTTATGTCTAGCATACCCGCATAATGTCTTCTGGTTCTCCTCAATGACTTGTGCTAGTAACCTGCATGTCTCAAAAGTTATCCATTGTAGAACCAAGTTATACATACCTCATAAGTAGATTTTATAAGTGATCCATGACAATGGATGAATCTTTGTCTTCATGTCATCATGATCATATGTTCTTGAACTAGAACATGATTTGTCTTTCTTGGTGTACCTTTTATGTTAGCGAACAACATAAATCTCATACAACATCACAATGCATTAGTACAATCATAAGTGTCAAAACCTTAATCAATGAATGTCTTCTATTAAGGTAATACGACAAGTCTAGTAATTAATCAAGATTGTACTGTAATGATATGAATACAAACATATCATAAACTTAACCATGAACAGAATTCGAAACATACCTGTAAGCCATACCTGTCAATATTGCTTGTAATGTTCTTATGGAAGGCCTTAACCTCATCTCCCTCTGAAACAGGAACTGCTTCATGTAAAATCTCAAGCACAGTTGAATCTAGCTACTGTGGATTCCTCACTGGTGAAAGATTGCACAACATTTGCAAGAATTAGCATAAAAAATTTAAATGAATGAAGAACAATACTCATGAATTGGTGAATAATGTCAATGTTATTAACTGTCCAACCTTAACAAAGGTTAAGAACACCCATATATACAAATCTGGAAGAATTCGAATCCATCTGGAGTGTTCACACTGATCTAGCTTAGAAAAAGCTCAAACCCCCCTAAGTTGACCAAAATATCCCAAACCATCCCAAACTGGTTCGAATCTGCAGTGTGAATGCTGGGAATGACTGGACAGGCCCATGTGACCTCACACATGTGAAGAAACTGGTTGGTTAGAGGTTTGGAGTCTAAAATTGGTCAAAAATGTGACAAAACAAGGCAAGATTGTCCACAAAGAGAGCAAATGCGCCCTAGGTAGAAGAGAAGCATGCTGAGTGCATTAAATGACCTGAGGAGGGCGCTCTAGGCATGCTGAGTGCATTAATTGCCCTGGGGAGCGCTCCACTTAGCTGGTTTGACTCAGCACTTGTTCACATTTGCTATCTAGTTCATGATAATTGACCATTTAGTAGCTAATCAACTTAGGGATGTAATCATTAATCACTTGGGCTAATTAATCATCATTAATAAATGATTAATGAACATAGGTGGAAAAATGTTCTAACACCCCCCCTTAAGCTAGACTTAGTGAAATATCAAAAATTAAGGCCTTGGCAACTAGGCTCAAGTCACCTTTTACATCATAAAATTTATTTGTCCATGTAACCAAGGTAAGGAGGAAAACCACATGGGAAATAAAACCTCCCCTCTAAAATGGACATGTGGCATATATCAAAATACACCAATCATCACCATGCATCACTCACCCCAAGCAAAGATCTAAGGTGAGTGAAGGTCTTCTCGGTAAAACACTTGGTGAAGATATCAGCAGTTTGCTCACTGGATGGGCAATACTGCAATGCTATGATCCGGTCATGCACCAAACCCCGAATGTAATGCATGTGTATCTCTATGTGCTTGGTCCTCTGTCTCTGTACTGGATCGGTAGAAATCTTGATTGTACTTTGATTATCACACCAAAGAATAGTGGGTGAATCAAAGACAATCCCGAACTCTGCAAGAATACCTTGCAACCAAACACATTGTGTGGCTGCATTGACTGCTCCCCTGTACTCGGCCTCAGCTGAAGATAAGGAAATAGTGCTTTGTTTCTTGCTTGACCAGCATATAGGTCCATGTGCAAGCATAAAGACATAACCGGAAGTTGACTTCCGATCAATACAATCACCGGCCCAATCAGAATCTGTAAATCCTACTAGTTCAAGGGATGAACCAGCAGCATAATGGATACCAAAAGACTTAGTACCCTGAACATAATGAGGGATCCTCTTGGCTGCCTTCCAATGGATCTCATGAGGCTCTTGCATGTGCCTTGCAACAGCCCCAACAGCATATGACAAATCTGGTCTAGAATGAGTAAGATATAGCAAACTCCCAACAAGTTGCCTATACAACGAACTGTCAACTAGTGGTGAAGAACCCCATTCTGTAAGCTTAACTCCTGAAAGAAATGGAAATTTTGCAGACTTACATTCATCCATCTTAAATTTCTGCAGCAAATCTGAAGCATACCTTGACTGACATACAGAAATTCCATTCACAGATTGATCAATCTCCAAACCCAGAAATTGTTTTAGCAATCCTAGATCGGTCATGGAGAATGCACTGTGCAATGCTCTCTTAACTGAGTCAAGTTCTTTGGTGCAGCTACCAGTGATCAAAATATCATCAACATACAGTACAATAATCAATATCAGATCACTAACATGCTGCATATACACATTTGGATCAGACTTACACCTCTCAAACCCCAAAGATAGCAGAAAATTGTCCATTTTTGCATACCATGCTCTAGGAGCTTGCTTGAGCCCATAGAGTGATTTGTTCAACCTGCAAACAAGTGTATGATCAGAAATAAAAACTTCAGGCTGCTGCATATAAATCTCCTCATTCAGATCCCCATGAAGAAAGGCACTCTTTACATCCATGTGATGAATCTCCCATCGCTTGGAAGCCCCAATTGCCAAAACTAGTCTTATGGAGTCCATCTTTGCCACCGGTGCAAATGTCTCTGTATAGTCCACTCCTTGGACCTGAGAGTAACCCTTAGCCACCAACCTGGCCTTATACTTCAGATCAGAGCAATCAGATCCAATTTTGGTTCTATAAATCCACTTGCATTGCACTAGTTTCCTCTTGGGAGGAAGAGGGACCAAATCCCAAGTTTTGTTCTCATGGAGTGAGTTCATCTCCTCTTGCATGGCTGATTGCCACCTTGGGTCTGTACATGCTTCTGAATATGACATTGGATCAGATCCAACCATCAAATAACATGCCTCACTCAGATCAGAATTATTATATGCAAAGGAATTGTGAAATTGAGATCTAGTTTTCCTAGCATCTTGGGGATCTCCCACTAGCTCTCCGGCACTTTGAATTGTTTTCTCTGCCCACTTGGGCCTTGAGGGAGGGATATGTTCAGAATCCATATCAACATCATCTTCAGCAATATCAGAATCAGAAATATTAGAGAATGAATCACTACTTACTTCATCATCAAGACGAGGGAATGAGCATTCCCCATCACCTTGTTCACTAGCTTGCAAGAATTCTTCCTCTTCGAATTTGACACTTCTTTCAATGAAGGTTTTGTGAGTGGATGGATCAAAGAACTTGTAGCCCTTGGAATCCTCTGCATACCCAACCATGATTGACTCCTTTCTTTGGGGCTGCAATGCCTTTCTCTTCTCCGGTGGAATTCTGGCCCAAGCCCTTGAGCCAAAAATTCTGAAATGTGAGACATTTGGCTTGTGGCCCATCCAAGCTTCAAATGGAGTGATTCCTTGCAATGCTTTGTGTGGTGCCCTGTTCTGAACATATGCTGCACAATTCATAGCTTCAGCCCATAATTTAGGAGACAAATCCCTTGCTTGCAACATGCAAGTTGCCATCTCTTTCAGTGCTCTATTTTTGCGCTCTGCAACACCATTTTGCTGAGGTGTGTAGGGCACTGAGTGTTGCATCTGAATGCCATGCTCTTGACAGAGCTGCTGCAAATTGTTGTTGACATACTCTCTACCATTATCAGTCCTCAAAATCTTCATGGCCTTCCCACTGAAGTTCTCAACCATGCTCTTAAAAATCTTGAAACAATCAAAGACTTCAGATTTTTGCTTAAGGAAAAATAACCAGCAGTACCTTGAGTAGTCATCGATGAAGGTGAGCACATATTTGCTGCAGCCATAGGAGGGTGTGGGAAGTGGCCCTATGAGATCAGAATGTACTATCCCAAGAGTTTGATCAGCCCTCCTAGCCTTCCCTTTATCATACTTCCTTTCAGGATGTTTCCCAATCATGCAACCCTTGCATGTTCCACTCGAAAATCTGATTTGGGGCAGCCCTTCTACCATATTTTCTTTGCTTAAAACTTGAAGATATCTGTAGTTTAGGTGCCCATACCTTTGATGCCATAGCTTGCTGGTCTCATTCCCATGTGACAGCAGCACACTTGGTGAAGAAAATTCGAGGAAGTGGGAGAACATGTACATCTTCATGTCATGGTCTGCAACACCCTTTGCAACAATTTTCCCGGTGGAAACTTCTGATATCTCCACTTCATCCTGAGTGAAGACCACCTTCTTTGCTGCTCCAGTATGTGTCATTTGATACACAGAGAGCAAGTTTGCTGCAAGATTTGGCACATACAGCACATTGGAGAAGAAGCCATTCTCCATAGAGATTTTCCCAATGCCATGAGCAGGGATTTCTGAGTCATCTCCCATTCGAATTGAGAGACCACTGTAGGGAGCAAGTTCAGAAAACGAGTCTCTTGAGGAAGCCATGTGCCTTGAGGCACCTGAATCAATGATAAACAAAGGTGAATGAGATGAGCTAGCCACCAAAGCATGGCAGCTCTCCTTGTCTTCAGAAACGCACTCCTTCTTCTTGGAACTTTCAGGAAGAGGAATATTATTTTTCTGTAGGAGATGTGTCATGGTGTCTATGGTTTTCTTCATGCATGAGCTCTCTGGATGAAAACCTCTTTGACAGTAGCTACATTTTGTCTTCTCAGCCTTCTTTCCCTTGTTCTTGACAGGATTCGAAACCCCCTCAGAGAATTTGGGCCTCTCATCCTTTCTCTTCTTCTCTTGAGGTTTCGAACCCTTGGGTTTTTGCTTGCCTCTTCCACATTTCGAATCTCCAGCTGCAAGCACTTGATCTTTTTGCTTGATGGAGCCCATCAAGACCAGCTTGTCTTGCTCTTGAGTTAGCATCTCCATGAAGTCAGCCAAAGATGGCATCTTCCATCCTCTAACTGTGAGCCTTGTGGAGTTGAAGGAAGACACAAAAACTGAGTATTCAGAACCCAATTTGGAGAGAATGGACAACACCAACTGTTCTTCTTTCTTCTCTATGCCACATTGTCTGATCTGCAAGACCAAGTTCTTGAACTTGGTGAAGAAGTCCTGGATGGAATCGAAATTCCCTGGGCTCAGTGAGACAAGCTCATTTTCGAGCTGGTGGCCTCTCATCTCATCAGTCTTTCCAAACAGTGTCTCAAGCTTGAGCCACACTTCATTTGGAGTTGCTAGACTTTCTACATGAAACAGGAGGTCTCTCGAAATGCTGAGACAAAGGAGGCCAAATGCCTCATCCATTCTGTTAAAAAACTTGGATTTCTCCACAGCTGAGTTTGGCTCAACCTCAGTGCCCATCGTGATTCTGTAGAGACCCTTGGATCTCAGCAAAATCACCATTTCTTCCTTCCAATCGAAATAGTTGAAGGGAGTGAGCACGTTTGGGTGAGATGGCTCCATTCTCTCTGCTGCAATTCGTACTTGCTGACAATGCTGATCTTCAGTACCTGCAAACAACTCTCAAATCACTCTGGAGGGATCTACACTGACAGATTCGAACCCTGTATGGATAGTGGGTGCATTCGGGAGAGCATCACACCTGAGAGGAGCCACTAGATTTCTCCAGTAAGCTCAAGGCAATGGCCTCAGGAATTATGTGGTTTCTCCACTGCTTCTGGCAATCCACTACAACAGTCTGCTGGTTCGAATTCTAGCTCCAAGAGCTCTGATACCATGTAAAATCTCAAGCACAGTTGAATCTAGCTACTGTGGATTCCTCACTGGTGAAAGATTGCACAACATTTGCAAGAATTAGCATAAAAAATTTAAATGAATGAAGAACAATACTCATGAATTGGTGAATAATGTCAATGTTATTAATTGTCCAACCTTAACAAAGGTTAAGAACACCCATATATACAAATCTGGAAGAATTCGAATCCATCTGGAGTGTTCACACTGATCTAGCTTAGAAAAAGCTCAAACCCCCCTAAGTTGACCAAAATATCCCAAACCATCCCAAACTGGTTCGAATCTGCAGTGTGAATGCTGGGAATGACTGGACAGGCCCATGTGACCTCACACATGTGAAGAAACTGGTTGGTTAGAGGTTTGGAGTCTAAAATTGGTCAAAAATGTGACAAAACAAGGCAAGATTGTCCACAAAGAGAGCAAATGCGCCCTAGGTAGAAGAGAAGCATGCTGAGTGCATTAAATGACCTGAGGAGGGCGCTCTAGGCATGCTGAGTGCATTAATTGCCCTGGGGAGCGCTCCACTTAGCTGGTTTGACTCAGCACTTGTTCACATTTGCTATCTAGTTCATGATAATTGACCATTTAGTAGCTAATCAACTTAGGGATGTAATCATTAATCACTTGGGCTAATTAATCATCATTAATAAATGATTAATGAACATAGGTGGAAAAATGTTCTAACACTTCACTTATGCAGGTGACCAATCCATCCTCTTCTAGGATTAACCCAATCCACTTGATTTGCAGGAACTGGATCTGGAGCTGTAATAGGGTTTGTCAGAGAAACCCCAAAAATTCAAACTTTTAATTTCAAACTTCCGAAATGATAGAAATATGCGCCTTGATGAGCTAATTGTTAAGATTTAATATGCTAAGACAGAAAATAGCAGCATTACATTCCATTTCACAATAATAGCATATACAGGATCACTGAAGAAACAACAAGCACAGCATAAACACAAGAGACACAGATTTATCCTGGGAAACCCTCATGGGGTAGAAAACCCAGCAAAGCTTCCTCAATATAGATGACCAGCAATATACAAAGATGCAAACCCTGAGCATAAGCTCCTCCTTCTCCATGGCAGACCTCTCCTCCACAAGTGAGTGAGTGTGTCAAATGAGGAATACACCTCCTCTATTTATACACTACTCCAACTTGTCTTTTACACAAGAACACGTAGGCTCGTATTTAACCAATGGGTTAAATACCCCACTACAACTGACTGGGCCGACCCCTCTAGGGTGGTCTAATAACCCTTTGACCCACATAACACATACAGAGCCGACCCCCACTAGGGAAGTCTAATAACTCGAGTTACCGCATTCCGACGGAGGAATAAACATCTCCGGATATACAATAAGATCACGGAGGAATGAAACATCTCTGTTGGCGGATATTTCTACCCTATAGTTAGGAAACTAAACTATCAACTTGGTTGGGGTGACAGGTAAGTGCATTAATGTTATTACAGAGGCATTTACAAAAGAAATAGATTGTAGATTTAGAGAACACACCTTTTTACCGGAGTCTGATCCTAGCCTTAACTTGGTCCCGTGTCCAGTTTCCAAATCTACTTTTCCTTCAGCAAACCTGCAACAACAATACCTTCCTCAAACATTTTGGGCAACATATAAAGCATGAAATAAACAAAAACTATGTTTAATATTCAGCATTGACCAAAATAAATCCAACTTAAAATGCCATTTCATAACACATTCAGATTGGAACAAGGAAACACTTCAACCTTTATTTGTCAAAATTAGAATGCAGTACAAATATACCCGATAATGAAGCAGGCTCTTGCAACTAGATTCTGGGCTCTGGCTCTGCTCTGGTTTGAATGTCTTCTGTAACAACTTCTCCAATGTCCTAAAGTTTCTCCATTAACTCATCCTTTAGCTTTTCTAGCAATCCTTTGTAACCTTGCTCCTTTAATATTCTTGGTATTTATAAGTTCAAAGAAGCAATTTAGGTCGAGATGTAGTTATGGAGGAAGTTGGGGGAGTTAAGAAACTGCCATCAACTAATCCTCCTCGATGAATTAATATATTTTTTAATCATCTTTTAAGATGTACGCGACTCTTCTTCAGTGGAGTAGCGTATAGAGCGCTACCCTAGTATTTAACAACTAGCGCTCAATTGATTTTAGATGTCGGGCGCTACTTTGCTGCACTGGAGTCGCGTATACTTGGATATGGGCGCTACTATTATACAGTGGAGTAGCCTATGGGCGCTAGTATCTTTGAGTATAGTAGCGCTCATATCTCAAGATGATATTTTTTTGTGGTTTTCCAGTATTTTCAGGAAATGGAATGAGTTGTCATCTTATCCAAGGTCAACATGCTCCTCCATCCAAGTTGTCCTTTTGTGTGATCAACAGGTCAGGGTGATCACGGACGGAGAGGTGCAAATTTGACCTATAACAGATGCCCCCTAATGTGTGAGGTCAGAGAGAAACGATGGCCGAAATACATTATAATCCAAAGCCAGAGGAGGAGCACAGAACTGCAGAACAAGTCGCAAGAAACCTGCAACAAAGATCAAGGTCAGCGAGCAATTACATTGTTGACATCTTATAGATGTGTAGTGTGATACAACATGATCTCCGATACATAACAAGGAGATGTATATAAAAGCATGGCCACTTGAAATACAAGCATGGATCCATGTCAAACTGAGAGATCATAGCCATAACAACACACTGGATCTATGTCTCATGGAGAGCCGTATATAAGTGAGGCTCAGTCTTGCGCAACTTGGCTGATAACAAAATGAGGTTATGTCATCAAAATCCCAAGGTCTTCATCCCACAACAACCCTAGGTACAAACCCGAACCATGTGAATAGATGAGCTGACAGTCGAACATGGAGGGCATCGTCTGATTACCGGTCATTGATGTATACCATTAACAAATGCGAGGACTTCCACCGCTAATGATGATGGGGTCCAAGGTACCAAGTACGATTCGCCAAATGTGAATAGATGGACTTGGAGTCGAACACTTAGGAATCCTGTCGAAGAAGAGACATTGATGTATTCTCATCATTCAACAGCGAGGAAAATTGCCACTAGTGACTGCAATCTCCAAGGTACTAACCGAAACTCTAAACTTCAATCCCAGAATAATGATTTGATGTCGATGGGAAGAAGTCCGTTGGAAGGGAGGCCTTAAGGCATCCTCCATCATCCAACTCGAGGAACACTCAACTGGTAAGAGCTGATATGGAATAATATGCGACAATATTGACACTAGGAAGGCCGAAACATGAGGTCAAGGTAAACTGCAGAATGGCCGACACAGGGTATATTTTTGAACAGTGAGCACGACACAAAGTGACTTAGGCAGTGTCTGACATAATGGGATAAATAAGTCTGAAATGTAAGAGACATTAACAGACCCTCCATATGGTTGGAAGAATAACCAACCGGGGGAGTAAATAACTCGGAGGAAAGGTTCACCCTGAGGCCAAAAACTAAACCCAACCGACAAGATAGACTCAAGTAGGTGCTGTGTTCAAGGATAGGACTTGACTGAAACTGCCTTTGACAATGAAGATATGATATGTTTTCCCGTTCCTTATTCTTTTTAGATAAAAGAATACCCTTCTTGTGGATTTAATGAGTCCAAGAAAGAATGAAAACTCAATAGGTCCAACCATGTAAATAGTTTAACGAGCCCATGGGAGGAAGACTCAGTACCTTCTTCATAATTTAAAGAGTTCGAAGAAGAGATAGAAGATTACTCTATATGTACTGATCTCTGGATTTTAGTATCGAGCCGAGATCTGTTCTTGCTCACCGGTGTTTTCAATTTTAAGGAGTCTGAAAAACTTAAACAATAACTCCATATATCTGCTCGTGGATTTTAGTATCGAGCCCAAGCAGATTAATGCTCGCCGGTGTTTTCCTATTTATAGAGTCTGAAAAACTTAAACAATCCTCTTTTTACCCTCTCGTGGATTTCACATTGAGCCCGAGTAGGTGAATGCTCGCTTGGTATTTTCATATTTAAAGAGTCTGAAAACCCTAAAGAGAGACTCCAGAAGGTCCTTTTTTATATAGTTAGTCTCCTCGCCCGAAAAAGTATAAAACAATGAAAGGAGAACTCTTCTAGCGCATACAGGAGTATACCTAGAGTATACCTTTTCCGTAGTTAATCCACTGAGGCCCGAAAAAGGGGTAATTCTATACCTGAGTGGATGAGCCTTCGGATACTTTAACGAGCTCGAAGAGGACAAGTCTACTCGGCAATCTTGTTTAGGTTTAAATAGTCCAAACAAGAGCTTAAAATGACTTAAGGGTCAGCTTCTGGGATCGTAGCTTCATGTCCTGCCAAAACTAGGTCTTCAACAAAATATTAGTCGATGTCGCAAAAATCTTAAATGATATATGAATTTGGAATGTTTAGCTAACTGACAAGGTTTATCATTAAGAAATTTGAGCTTAGGAGACGAATCCGACAACAATTGAGTGAAAATTGAACTTGGATCAGTGTTATACCTTATTTTGTGTTTCAATTGATTAATTAGGGTTTTTGAAAGTTTTTGAAACTATGGAAAATTAAAAATTATGGGTAAAAATCAAAATCCAATTTTATATATAATTTCATTGTTAAAAAATCAATTTTCATTTTGTGTTGTAGGGCAAACATTGGGCACCATTTTGCGAATTTCAAATCTCCACCGTGGTCAAACGGAGCATCCAATCACCAACCTTCTTCCACCAAGTAAGTAGAAATCAACCAATCTTGCATTTCAATGGTTTATTTTTAAAATTTTGAGGAAAAATGGCCCGAAACGCGATGCTCATAAGGTTTTATGCGTGGGCACTACCGTCTATACACAAGAGTAGAGTACAAACCCAATGGGCGCTACTTTGCTCAAACAGAGTAGCGCCTACATGCTACTGTGTAGTATACACAGTAGCATACATACTTGCAAAGCCATTTTAAAGCGCCGAGACTCAAAATTTTTGGGGTTTTTGTGCAGGATGGTCTTACAATGGAGGGAAAGGGAGCATGAAGACATGGATAGACTAGCCATGCAAGACCCGGATACCCTCCATGCGCTCCGTAGATTCGGTTTGTTGAAATTTTATCGAACCGTAAACATGCGGGCACTAAACAAGCTGTTTCGGAGATTGATTCAGTATTGGGATGTCGATACTAATACCTTCATCATCCGGGGGCGAACTCTTGAGCTTACCATTGAGGATATATACTTTATTACCGGTCTCTCAAGGAGAGGAGACGTAATCAATCTAAAAGGGACATCTCGTTTGGGTGCACGATCAGTGCAAGAATATGTAAATACATACTGTGTTGCCGGAGCAGAAAAATCGGGAAGCCAAATCCTGATTTCAACTATTGATGGTCTCCCGCTGAAAGTGATAGTGAGCATGATCAACCGGGTATCCGGTAGTGCATCACAACACTTAGCCTCTAGGCATTTGATGCATATTGGTGTACAGTGCTTGCACGGCCATGTTTATGATTGGAGTACTAGCTTGTTGGCAAACATGAAATATCAATTGACAAGTTGCAAATCCGGCACAATGAAGAATTTTGGGTACGGGAGTATCTTGTGTACTTTCTTCTTCGAGAGGATGCCTGCTATTAGCTTGGGGATGCCTCTACCACGGGTTAACCCCCGTGATCCCAGACTAGGCCGTTGGGGTGACATTTTTCTCCGCCAGGGTGGTGGGGAGAGTCACTATTGTTACCACACTGATGACTTCTGGGGGTGGTGGGAGAGGCAGGTTCCCGCTTTTGAGCAGTTTCCCTATGCTGGATTGGATTTCTGTCACGATCCAGAGCTGGTGCTTCCGCCAGGTGGAGCCTGGGGAGATATTGGTATGTTTACTTTTGATAATTTATTTAATTTTTTCAAACTTTTCAAGTATTTGATTTTTATGAATGAGTTTGGAGTTCTAATCAAGTGTCAAATGCAGATGTTGGACCTGTTCGTCCCGAGGGCCATCCTACCATCTATGGGAGGCCAGCTGATATCACTGCAGCCGAAGCTATGTTGGGAACCCTGGAGAGAAAAATGAGTTGGTTGACTCATGAGATTCCTGCATGCCGCATGGACCAGATACCAGTTGACATGCAGGAAGATGTTGTTGGGGTGCCCCCAACATGGCTTAGATTGCTGCGGAGGGTTGCTAGACTAGTGATATGCTACCGCAATGCGGTAGATGATGAGGAGGTTCCTCCTTCTCCATAGGAGAAGAAAAACATTATATGTATATATTTTTGAGGCTACCATGCCCAGCTTTTGTACTTTTATGACTTGACTTGAGAGACTCATGACTCAAAACTCATATTTTTTGATACGGTACCAGTTATATATACAGTATCGGTTATTTACATGTGTATGCGTTTAAATTTTATGTGTGGAATGTTGTTTACAATGTATGATGCAAATTCCAATCTAACACATAATTTGCTAATGAATCAGCTAAAGTGTTTAAACTTCTTGGAATGTGTTCATATCTGATAGAATGAAATTGTCTTTCCAATAATCTAACTCGTAGAAACTGACGTAGCAATCCTGGATCTCTGATCCGATAGACACCTGTTAACTGAAATACAATTAGTTGTGAGTCAAGCATTACCTCCAGGTATGAAATGCCATGACTGAGGGCATCTCGGAGAAGTTCTATAACTGCACTGTATTCAGCCACATTGTTCATGGTAGGTCCCAAACAAACCCCCCCCGAAGAGACAAGTTGGTCAGCGGGTGAATAAATGACCCAAGCTGCCGCAGCCAACTGACAGGTGTGGCGACTAGCGCCATCAGCAAATCCTAGGAAATGTGCGGTTGACATCTGGTACACGAAACGAGAAACACACATAAGATCACCTAACGAGCATAACAAAACTAACTATACAAAAATATACAGCTATGTTACAAGAAAAAGTACTTCAACCTAGGCGTAGTACTTCTTCAGGTAGAGCCCATTTCTAGGCTCGTCCAACTTATTACCTTCGTAATCTACCAGTTCGTAGGCACCTTTATTCAATACTTTAGAAATGATATAAGGTCCGAGCCACCTGGATTTGAATTTACCGGGTCCTAAAGGTTCTTTGTCTTGATCCCAAAGTAGAACCAAATCTCCTTCAATGAAAACTCTAGGTTTAACGGATTTGTCGTACTGTCCTTTGACTCATTTTTTGTGAACCTCGTTTGTTGTAAGCGCATCCCGGCGCTGTTCATATAGATGTTCTAAGCGTAACAAACGTTCTTCGAGTATTGAAGTATCGGGTAGTAACTGAACTGCTAGTTTTAGCGAAGGAATCTCGCATTCAATCGGCACAACTGCTTCTATCCCATGCACAAGTTGGAAGGGAGAGAAACCAGTAGCAGTCTTAACGTTGGCTCGGTAAGCCCAAAGAGCCGGGTATAGCATGATGTGCCAGTTATTCCGACTGGCATTAACAGTTCGTTGTAATATAACCTTTAAAGTTTTATTCACTGCTTCAACTTGTCCATTCGCCTGAGGATAGTATGAGGACGAATGTTCTTGTCGAAAACCAAGCATTGTATATAACTCAGTCATCATGGTATTTTGGAAATGACTACCATGATCAGTCACTATCTCTTTAGGTATGCCAAACCGTGCTATGATCTGATTAAATACGAAATAAGCGGCAGTTTCTCCATCTGCCTTAACAGTAGGCATTGCCTCTGCCCACTTAGTAAAGTAGTCAATGGCAACGATGATGTAATGATGTCCTCCAGCTGAAACTAGATTGCATGTCATGAAATCAACCCCCCATTTTGTGAAGGGACCTGCTGTAATTACAGGATGAAGAGGAGCTGGGTGTGCCCTCATTTTCTTAGTGAAAAACTGACACGGTCAACAGTGTTTCACTGCTTCCACACAATCTTTAAAGATCGTGGGCCAAAAATATCTGGCACGCAGTATCTTCTGAGTTGTTGCCAACTCGGAAAGATGTCCCCCACAAGCTCCACTGTGGGAATCATTTAACACTGCTTCAGCTTCTTCCCTAGTTAAGCAACGTCGTAAAATGGAATCTACCCCACGCCGATATAAAGTATCAGAGATAATAAGGTAATTTTTCGCATGGGTTTTAAGCTTATGTCGCTCTTCTCGGGAAAAAGTGGTAGGACACCTCAAAGTCTGGAGATATATTAAAATATCTCCGTACCATGGGTCAGAGGAGGCGATGAGAAAGATATGTTCGTCAGGAAATGATGTTTCTTCCTCCACGCGTTCTAGGTCACTTGGAAATTCTGATATTAATTCAGCGAACACTAGTGATTTTTTTGATTTGGCTGATTGGAATACCAAATCGAATTCCTGTAGAATCACAATCCATTTATTGTATTTCCCACCGATGATTCGTCGGGTGAGAACATACTGGAAAGGGTTGACTTTTGCTATCACTGTAGTAGTTCGTAAAAGTATATAGTGACGAAACCTCTGGACTGCATAGACCGCAGCAAGTGCTAACTTCTCAACGTGCGAGTATTTAACCTCAGGGGCTATCAATGCGCGAGAAAGATAGTAGACAACATGTTCTTGGAACATATCATCTTCCTAAACCAAAACTATACCAATTGTAGTAAGAGACGCTGCCAGGTATAAAAGAAAATCTTTTGAGTAATCTGGCGGGCTTAACAAGGGTGCTGAAAGAAGTGCCTTTTTTAACGCTTCAAATGATGATTGTGCAGCTTCGTCCCACACAAAGTAAGAATCTTGTTTGAGTAGCCTCATAAAACCTTTGGTAATTTTGGCGTAGTTTATTATAAATCACCGTAAGAAATTAGACATGCCTTGCAGACTTTGAAGTTGTCGCAAGGTGTGAGGAGGAGGTAGATTTACAATCGCCTCAACTTTAAGTGGGTCAACCATTATACCACGATTAGAGACAATGAAACCTAGTAAACGTCCCGATTCGACACAGAATACACATTTGTTCGGATTCAAACGAATCTTATATTTTCTGCATCTTTCAAACACTTGTCTAAGGTGATCCGGATGGTCCCGTCTCTTTCGAGATCGCGCCGGGAGATCGTCCAACTAAGGTTCTACAATGTGTTTGATGTCATGAAAAGAAAAATTCATTGCTCACTGGAAGGTAGCCCCAACATTCTTCAAACCAAATGGCATTTTCCGATAAGCAAAGGTGCCCCACGGGCAAATGAAAGCTGTTTTATGTTGATCTTCAGGTTTGATCTCTATTTGATTGTATCCCGAAAAACCATCCATAAAAGAGAACCTCTCATGTCCTGCACGCGCATCTATGATTTGATCGATAAATGGTGTGGGATAGTTGTCTTTCGGACAAGCTTTGTTCAAATCTCGAAAGTCAGTACAAACTCTAATAGTGCCTTGTTTTTTATCAACTGGAACGGGGTTTGAAACCCATTCCGTCATATCGATCGGATAAATGAAACCGGCTTTGAGCAACTTTTCAACCTCCGCTTTGATGGCGGCTGCTTTTCTAGGGTTTAAGGGACGGAGCTTTTGCCTCACAGGTTTCGCGTTAGGGTATGTCGTGATGACATGCTCCACAATGGTTGGGTCAATACCTGGCATCTCCTCATATGACCAGGAAAAAATGTCACGGAATTCTTTAAACAGTTTTGTATACAGAGCTATCTCTTCTGGAGAACAGTCTGCACCAATAAAAATATTTTCCACGACCCCGGGTTTGGTGGAAATGTTGATTGGAATTGTTCTTGAAATATTAGCCATGTTCCCTTCAGCATAAACAGCTTTTGAAGTAGAAGGAGAAGATGACAAATCAACCAATCCACCGGGTCTCACAGGGAATTCTCCTCTCTCAATTCTATCTAGATCTGGAAGTATGTAGGACCTATGATGCATATGTTCCCAAGGTTGGTCCAGGCCCATCATAACTTCTAAGATGGCTTCATTAGATGGCAAAACCGTATCTAAACAATCGAATGAGTGAGTAGAATTCAGTGACCATACCGGAGCATAGTCCATATCTGACTCGACAGAGACTGGTGGAGTCATGATATGTTCCATTGCAGCGTGTTGAGTTTCCATATAGGCCACTTCTGCAATGGAGGGAGGCACAAAAGGATCTGACGTGGTAGGAAGGATCCAAGGATCAGTTCTTAAACCGACCGTAAATGTTTCAGTAACAGTACCCACATCAGAACGCATAAAAAAAACAGGGGAGGGGATGTCGAAAGTGCCTATTAACGAACCATACAACCCTGCTCCTAAACTCTCCTTAACCGGGGTGGTTTGATCAACCAAAGGAATCGTGGTTTCCGTAGAAGTCTGGTGTTTTCTTTGAGTGAAAGAAAGTTGATCGACTGTAACGATCTTACCTTCAAATGGGAACATGACCACTCGAAAAACTGTCGATGCTATAGCTTGCATGGCATAAGTCCAACTCCTGCCCAATAACATGTTGTAATCGAGCGGAGTGTCCAGAACTTCAATCTCAACAGCAACTGTCTTACCGGCCAAAGTGACATTAAATGATGGCAAAACTCCATGTGGACGGAAAGTTCTACCATCAAATGCAGTAAGCATTGTGTTGGAAGGGACTAACTCAGGAGAACCTAGATCTTTCCAACAGGAAATCAACATTACGCAAGTCGACGCTCCCTCATCTACCACAGCTCGTCTGATGGTCATTGGACTATGAACGACCTCAATCTCGAGGGCAACATGATATGGCAACCGGTATTTGACATCAGTCATGTCAAATCGCGCAGACATGTTGGAGGACTCCATACTCCCAATAGCTTCCAGAAGTGCATTTCATTGCAATGGACAACTCTGCAAGACTTCTAGAGTAGACATGACACAAGGGGTTTGGGATAGATCTTCAACCACATTGTAGTTGGAAGCAGCCCGTGTGTTGGGATTGTGCGATGCCCTCTTCAAGACACCTTTCGAAATCTTGGGCATTGGGTCCACAGGTATGTGGAGTGGAGTGGAGGATTCAGCAATCTCCTTATCCTTTCTCTGCGTTTCCGGGGTATAGTTCTTAGCTCTAGTTTGCAAAAGTGCATCTGAGTTGACCATATTTATGAATGTTTGATCAACCGAAGCATGCGAAGTGCCCCCAGTTTTGGAGATGCTAGAAGTTGAGCCTTGCCCTTTAGGAAATGGATCTTTCAAGACGGCAGGCTTCTTCTCTCTTAAGAGCTTTTGGGCTTCTTCTAGTAGAGGGCATTGATGAGTAAGGTGGTTTTGTTTGCAAAGTTTACAAGGGAACCTAACCTTCTTCTCTTCTTTGTTGCCCTCTTCGGCATTATCTTTTTTGGGCTTTTGTTGGTTCCCCTCTCCTTTCTTGCCCTTCTTTTTGTTGTTGGGCTGCCGAGGGCCCTTTTGATTGTTCTGAACCTGATTAACAGATTCAGAAGTAGAAGGAGAGGTTGTGACGGAAGCAATGTATGCAGTCAAATGTTTGACAGTTAAGGCTTGGACCTGTTTGGTCAGTGCTTCGAAGGATGCAAAGTTAACTGAACCCACTATGCCGTCAGCATGTGGTCCAGGTTTGGGTCTACTTAGATCAATGTTTGATCTCGGTGCGTCCGGTATAATCTCGTACAGTAAACCAGATTGTGCGTATACAAGGTCTAACTGTTGAGTCCTTAAGATGGCTTCTTCTTCATTGGAAACTCCAGATGTCGCAACTTCCTTAGAAATATAAGGAAGGAGTGATTTCAAGTACCACTCAAGCAAGAAATCTGGAGGGATATTGGCCTTTATGAGCCTCTTCCGTCCTCGCCACTCCTGAATGTGGTCAGATAGGTGAGTGGCTTTGTTTTGTCTAAAAGTAGACAAAAGTTCTGTTCCGGCATCATAACGAACAGGAAGCTGGAAATGGTTCAAAAAGACGGTTGCTAGATCCCCAAAACTAGAGAAAGTAGCCGCAGGTAACTCGATGTACCATTTGGCCGCGGGACCAGTTAAGGTCCTTTGAAACAATCTCAATCTGATGGAATCCTCGTTCAACGAATTTGAAGAACACCACAAGTGAAAGGTAGTGACATGGTCACCAGGATCTTCACCAGCTTTTCCTTCGAATTTGGGAATATCCGAAGGTAATTTGGTGGGAACTGATGGCCATGTGGCGTTATGACACACAAGATCATTTGTTAGTTTCGAAAGGTCTGGCAAATTCAAAGTTGCCAGAAAAGGTAGACGAGGCCGGTAAGATGAAGCTTGATGAGGGAAAGCACCCATTGTTTGTCCCATGAATTGTTGGTAGGGGTTGCCCCCAGCCATTTGGTGATAAGGGTTGCCCTCGGCCATGTGTTGATAGGAGTTGCCACCTACCAACTGTTGATAGGGGTTACCCCCAGTTAATTGTTGGTAGGGGTTACCCCCAGGTATTTGTTGGTAGGGGTTGCCCCCTGCCAGTTGTTGTTGTTGTGAGAAAGAATTATTAAAATTTCCCCACCCATACGAGAGTGGATTAGTGCTTTGCGGGTTCGTCCACTGTGGCTGGGTGTTAACCCCGCCATATTGCTGGTTAAAGATATTACCCCCTCCCCCTGAAAATAAGGAAAAAGGGATGTTACTTGCAGGTATGTTACCTTGATTTAAGTTAGGTCCTGCAAAGGTGTTGAAACCAGTAGAAGCTGATGTGGACGGTGCAGTCATGGTACCCATGACTGGCATGTTTGCAGAAACACTTGGTCCTACCACAGGTGTGGAAACCCAAGTACTAGGGATCTAATATAACGGTTGCGAAGTAGAAGGTGTTGCACAGTTGGCCATACTGCTAGGTCCAACAGTAGACGTGGGAATAGATGCCATTGTTGTAAAACTAGGCATTCCTAATGTACTAGTGTTGAAACTGAAAGATGGAGTAGGCACAGATGTGGGTTGTGCCTGACTAGATGTAGCAGTAAAAGAAGGGTTAACTGTGCTGGTATTCATACCTAAAGTGGGATTTTGGGGACCCCCTGGTTCACCTCCTGTGTTAGACATCAGATGATCGGGAAACAAAAGATCTGCACTGAAAAGGGGCTGCTGGAAACCAACAGGTGACAGAAACGGAATTCTAGTATTAGTTAAGGGAGGATTGAAAGGAGTGCTATACTCCGCGGAAGTAAGATCTTCCACCTCAACAGTACTAAAATGTTGTTGATCTGTGGTACCTGGTGGTGGTTGCTCAGGAACCTCAATTTCAAGGTTTTCTGTTATAAGTATTTCTTCAAGCAATTCTATTTCAGAGGTAATTTCTGAAGAAATACCGGGGTTTACCCGCTGTCTTCTAGCTGGTTGTATAGGTTCTGTTCTAACAGGTGGAAGGTTCTGAATCCTTCTCGATCTACGGAGTTGTTGATTCTCCGTGATTATAAATATAAAATAACAGTCTAGAACCTAGTGGCCACTATGACTAGGGGGAAAACAGCACACCAACTAAAAAATTCCTAAGTATACAAACGAGTCAAACAAAGGTGCCTTCCGGAGAAGAGTCTGGGATGATTAGGGCCCAGAACAGATCAACGAAGGAAGAAAGACAGTTACCCGGGGTCCACAATACAATGACTAAGGGTGCAAGCGCTGGAATCACCCAACCGCCCTCCCAAAGACCTGCACGGGGTTTCCTCCCACGTCTGTCTTAGGTACAGCAGATATACCCTCTGCTGTCACCTGTGTAAGAACCTAGAAGTCTGATACTATGGATACCACAACACCAAAAATTCCTGGGGGAACAGTCACCGGTCGAATCAGAAAGTGTGGGCAGGGTAGCTAAGCCCGAAACTCGAAAGAGTCCCCAATACGCAATCCGATCCTGGCGTATGCTCGAACAGCAAGTAGGAGGAGTATTCCCACAAACTGATCTCGCAATGACCTACTGCATATGCTCCCAGGCAAATTTTGAGTGAGGTGGGTTTGCCTATGATAGTCTCACTACGATTGTTGCGCAATTTGTGATCTTGGGTGGTTTAAGGTGATTTAAACCCAAGACCCTAACCAAAACTAGTTGGTTTAGTGTACCCTAAAAAGAAAAGATTTCTAGTTCATTTTATTAACAAATTTTAGGGGCTTTTATTACGCAAAAAGGATAGTGAGTGTGTGAGCGTGGTTATAACAAGAAAACAAAAATGCAAATATAATTCAATCTTTCCTACAACAAAATTTTTTCATTTTTTCATCTACTTTTTTTTTTTCGAAACTGAAAATCTAAGCAAACTTTCTTAAAGATTTTTTGTTTTCTTTTTAAATTATACAAAATATACTAAGCTATTTTGTAATGACAAAGACAAGTTCTAATTTAACTTAAAGTACCAAATTTTTTTTTTGCTTTTTCAAAAACCGAAAAAGAACTATGCAAAGATGGAAAGCCAAATAAAACTTTAAATGCGGAGTGTGTAAGTATGGCTAAACGTTCTTAGGCCTACAGCTGTCGAAACCCTAGCTCGAGAAAGACTTGATCTACAGGTTTTTTACTAAGAAAAAGCCTATAACCTTGGACACCAAGTGGGAGAAAACAAAGGAGAGAACACCCAAGGACTGACCTAAAGTGTTTAACCCTAGCAAGACCACAAAGCCAAGTACAAGTAGACAAGCAGGCTTCCCTACTAACACGAAGAAACTGAGAGGTGAAACTAGCCTACAGCTGTTTAAAAAGCACTTGTGACCAGCAGAAGACAAGAAGTCCTGGAAGAAATGAAACTTGACCAAAAAGAAGACACCCTAGAAGCTCTACCAAAGACCAAACCCTAAACAAAGGACGGGGGTAGTAGAGAGCAGACAACTTCACCACAAACAATAGACACAGGAGTGTACAGGTTTGTAAACAGGCAAAAAGCAGTCAAGGTCTGAAAAAAAGTGAAAGTGTTCGTCACCAAACACCACCAAGTCTTCCAAAAAGTCAATAAAAGGTCTCAAAAATTTCCAAAGGTCGAAAAATGGTTTAAAAGATGGAAAAACTTTAAGGAGAGGTTCTATGACTTGAACAACAATTAAAAACCTTATGCAATCATCAAAGGGATCCCACAACATAGTCAGCAAATCACCACAGGGCTAAAAAAAACAAGCAAATCAAAAAAAATGACTGCTTCAGGAAATGTACTCTACTATGTAGTAGAGCAACTCGCACCCATGCCAAAACGGGCGCTACTGTATATACAGAACAGTAGCGTATGGGCGCTACTGTACATATATCATAGTAGCGCTCATATTTCAAAGGCTTGGAAACTGACTTTGGAAGGTATAAAAACTGATGAAAGCAGGCAAGACAAAGACAAGGGATACCTAAAAAGGTTCTTAACACATCAAAGAAATCAAAATAAACTGAGAAGACACCCAAAAACAAGGTTTCCTAAAGCCAAAAACTCTATATCCCCCGGAGTCGCCAGTCTGTTGGCAGATATTTCTACCCTATAGTCAGGAAACTAAACTATCAACTTGGTTGGGGTGACAGGTAAGTGCATTAATGTTATTACAGAGGCATTTACAAAAGAAATAGATTGTATATTTAGAGAACACACCTTTTTACCGGAGTCTGATCCTAGCCTTAACTCGGTCCCGTGTCCAGTTTCCAAATCTACTTTTCCTTCAGCAAACCTGCAACAACAATACCTTCCTCAAACATTTTGGGCAACATATAAAGCATGAAATAAACAAAAACTATGTTTAATATTCAGCATTGACCAAAATAAATCCAACTTAAAATGCCATTTCATAACACATTCAGATTGGAACAAGGAAACACTTCAACCTTTATTTGTCAAAATTAGAATGCAGTACAAATATACCCGATAATGAAGCAGGCTCCTGCAACTAGATTCTGGGCTCTGGCTCTGCTCTGGTTTGAATGTCTTCTGTAACAACTTCTCCAATGTCCTAAAGTTTCTCCATTAACTCATCCTCTAGCTTTTCTAGCAATCCTTTGTAACCTTGCTCCTTTAATCTTCTTGGTATTTATAAGTTCAAAGAAGCAATTTAGGTCGAGATGTAGTTATGGAGGAAGTTGGGGGAGTTAAGAAACTGCCATCATCTAATCCTCCTCGATGAATTAATATATTTTTTAATCATCTTTTAAGATGTACGCGACTCTTCTTCAGTGGAGTAGCGTATAGAGCGCTACCCTAGTATTTAACAACTAGCGCTCAATTGATTTTAGATGTCGGGCGCTACTTTGCTGCACTGGAGTCGCGTATACTTGGATATGGGCGCTACTATTATACAGTGGAGTAGCGTATGGGCACTAGTATCTTTGAGTATAGTAGCGCTCATATCTCAAGATGATATTTTTTTGTGGTTTTCCAGTATTTTCAGGAAATGGAATGAGTTGTCATCTTATCCAAGGTCAACATGCTCCTCCATCCAAGTTGTCCTTTTGTGTGATCAATAGGTCAGGGTGATCACGGACGGAGAGGTGCAAATTTGACCTATAACAATCTTCGGAATAATAAAGTACAAATATAATATTCTTTGAAGTTACAATATCTCAACACTCCCCCTTAACGAGAAGGATATTTATAACAGCATCTACACAAGCAAGGAGTCATCAACATCATACATGATACATCTATAAATCATTGGAATCTTTCTCAACATCATCAGTAACTCAACCAATTGCTGGAACATCTTCAATACTGGAACATCAACATCTTCAGTACTGAGTCTTTATCTTCTGCAGCACTCAAACAGCTACAGCAATATCAACATCTGAATCCTCACGATCGTCATCATCGTCATCACACGATCATCAGCATCGTCATCACACGATCATCAGCATTGTCATCACATGATCATCAACATCATCATCTAGATCAACATGATCAGCATCGTCACATCATCTTGATCTACAGCATCTGGTTCATCACGATCTACAGCATCTGGATCATCTCAATCTACATGATCATCATCATCGTCATCTAGATCAACTCAATCAGCAGCATCGTCATCTAGATCAACACGATCAGCAGCATCATCATCTAGATCAATACGATCATCAGCATCATCATCTAGATCAATACGATCAACAGCATCATCATCTAGATCAATACGATCAGCAGCAACATCATCTAGATCAACAGTATTAGTATCCACACCAATACAAGTATACACATCATCAATACAAGTATCCACACAATACAAGTATACACATCATCAATACAAGTATCCACACAATACAAGTATACACATCATCAATACAAGTATTCACACAATACAATTATACACATCATCAATACAAGTATTCACACAATAGCAGCATACCCTGCAACACACACGATCATATTACAGGATGATCAATCCTGCTCTCTTTAGGACATAGGTCCATGGATGATGCAATCCTGTCATGTACCTTTCGAATCGAGGTCCAAGGACGATCCAGTCCTACCATGTACCTTTTGAACCGAAGTCCAGGGACGATCTAGTCCTATCATGTACCTTTTGAACCGAGGTCCAGGGACGACCCAATCCTATCATGTACCTTTTGAACCGAAGTCCAGGGACGATCCAGTCCTATCATGTACCTTTTGAACCGAAGTCCAGGGACGATCCAGTCCTATCATGTACCTTTTGAACTGAAGTCCAGGGACGATCCATATCATGTACCTTTTGAACCAAAGTCCAGGGACGATCCAGTCCTATCATTCAATTCTCAGAGACCTCATGTCTACGGCTCAATTCACAGGACCAAAGTCCGAGGATGATCCAATCCCCTTACCTGTTCATTCAAGATTTTTATTCTCGGAGACATCTTGTCTACGGCTCAATTCACAGGACCAAAGTCCGAGGACGATCCAATCCCCTTACCTGTTCATTCAGGATTTTATTCTTGGAGACATCTTGTCTACGGCTCAATTCATAGGACTAAAATCCGAGGATGATCCAATCCCCTTACCTGTTCATTCAGGATTTTGTTCTCGGAGACATCTTGTCTACGGCTCAATTCACAGGACTAAAGTACGAGGACGATACAATCCCCTTACCTGTTCATTCAGTATTTTGTTCTCGGAGACATCTTGTCTACGGCTCAATTCACAGGACTAAAGTCCGAGGACGATACAATCCCCTTACCTATTCATTCAGGATTTTGTTCTTGGAGACATGCATCTACGGCTCACTTCACAGGACTATGGTCCGAAGATGATACAATCCCCTTACCTATTCATTCAGGATTTTGTTCTCGAAGACATGCGTCTACGGCTCTCTTAGGATGATGCAATCCTATCATGTCCACCAAGGACTTCATTCTCGAACACATACGTCTACGGCTCTCTTGAGGATGATGCAATCCTATCATGTCCACCAAGGACTTCATTCTCGAAGACATATGTCTATGGCTCTCTTGAGAATGATGCAATCCTATCATGTCCACCAAGGACTTCATTATCGAAGACATACGTCTATGGCTCTCTTGAGGATGATGCAATCCTATCATGTCCACCAAGGACTTCATTCTCGGAGACATACGTATACGGCTCTCTTGAGGATGATGCAATCCTATCATGTCCACCAAGGACTTCATTCTCGGAGACATCATGTCTACAGCTCTCTTTTAGAATATATGTTCAAGGATGATGCAATCCCCTTGTCACCTTAGACCCTGTCTAAGGACCATCCACCAACCTCTCTGTTGGCATCACCAATATAGGTATCCACATCATTGACCTCACTATTGATGCAGGCAATCTCATCATAAGTGATCACATCACTCCCCCTTTCGAGGAGGGTCCTTCTAAACTATATTAAGTTTGTCTCGGAAAACTTTTTTTGAGGTATAGGTTTGGTTAGAACATCGGATCGGTAGAGGTTTGGTTAGTACATTGGTAACTTGTTACAAATTCAAACATTAATTCATTTCTTGTATATAGAAATGTCAGATCTCTATGTGCTTTGACTTATCATGGAACACTGGATTCTCTGCCATTTTGATACAACTCTGTTTGTCACATAGGATCACAGTTGAGTCTATCTCTAAGTCAAACATTCCTGAAGCCATACTACTTCATAACTTAGCAGAGCAAGCAGCCATATATTCTGCTTGTGCTAAGAGCCACATTAGATTGTTTCCTGCTAAACCACAAGATCATGGTTGATCCCATAATAACATCCTCTCGATGTGCTCTTCCTGTCTGATACACACTTCCTGCCCAATCAACATCTGTGTAGCCATCTGAAGTCATGATCTCCAAGATAACATAGATCAAAGTCTATTGTATCCTTTAGGTACCGCATCACATGATTTGCAACTTATCAGGTGAACACATCTAGTTTCCACTAGAGACTGACTCAAGGTGTTCACAGCAAAGCATATATCTGACCTAGTATTCATTGGATACATCAATGACCCAATAATTTGTCTGGACAGAGTTATATCCACTAACTCTGATGAGTCATCTGTTAACAACTTCAAGAGTGGCCATACCAACACATCAAGTCCTTTTAATATTTCTCAACATACTTTCCTTGGTTGAGAAAGATTCCTTCTGAGCCTTGCCATACTTCCAGACCTAGGAAGTAATGCATCAATCTGAGATCTTTCATTTTCATTTATTCATTGAATGATCTTCTACATATCTATCTGTGCCATCTCTCGTTAGATGGGTCTACTGATATAATCCTCAATATCATTCGAACTCTGTGGTGAGTTCCTTCTTGCATCCATGTCATCTGTGTATAGAAACCATATTCAACCTTGTAGCAAAGGTTGAGATCCACATCACCCATGGTGATCATTAAGCTCATCAATTGATTATCGATCCTGGGAACCCATACAGAACCTGATTCACACTTCTTCTTTAATTACACCATTAAGAGAATGGTCTTATCTAGCCACTTGGAGCAAACATCTCATCATGATTCTCTTCCTCTCTAAGAGAATCTTCTAGCCACAAGCCTTCTATAGTGTGTTTGTTTTGTAAATCTTTTGTTGAACATCCATCGCTTGTTCAGTGTTCATCATTCATCATGATCTTTCCTACAAATCAAAATTAAGTACATGATTAGTAATACTTCATAATCATCAAATCATATTGACATGATAACCTATTATGCATATAGATATCATTTACATAGTTATGCAACTATTCTGACCAATACTTTGGCACAACACTTTCCCATATCCTGTATGCATATAGTGGCTATCTAGATGCCTTCCATCTCTACCAGAACATACTATCAAGAGTGTGCACAGCTCTCAGCATGTCAGCAAAGAGGTTTCATTCTAGACAAGCAACAATGGAATGTTTGTTCAACTTACCAATCATATGCATATTAGTAGTATACTGTTCAATGCTCTATGAATGTTTACACTCAGCATCATATATTCTAGGAATACAAATATGCATACAACCTATTACAGGCAATTTACTATTTCAAATAACAACTCAAATACTTATCTTTTATGTTTGTGTGGTTGCCTCCCGCTTGATCTTCTGTATGATTTTGAACTTCTATTCATTCTGTACCACTGTGCATGCTCAAGTGTCATCCTCATGATCTCATACACAAACATACATTCATTAGTATATTCTCAACATTATAGTTCTAAATAATCTTGAAAATGTATAGTCATGATTATGGATAATATTCAAGGTTTCAGGGAGGTCTTCTTTTACTCAAGCATATTCTTGTTTGATCTAGTTAGTTAAATCATCAACCAAGATACGACACATAATATGCATAAACCCTTGATTACTAACTTTATGAATAAGCATAACCAATCATACCAAGTATACTTATATAAGGGATCCTAACACAAGGTAAGATTCTAACATGACATAGGAAAACATACCTGGATTAGTATACCTGCTTAGTTATGTACAACATACCTAAACAATCTCTTCAATGATTTAGAGATCCTGAGCTAGAACCTGCATATCTCATAGGTTAAGCATAATATAACAAAGTCATACATACCTCACAAGTAGAACAAAGATTATGGATGAGTATTTGTCTTCGTGATGTCATGGTCATGGAACTTGATTTGTCTTTTGTGATGTACCTATATCTTGTTAGCAGACAACATCAACCTCACACAACACCATAATGCATTAGTACAATCAATGAATGTCTTCGATCATTCACATGCATTCATATTGTTACTAGGGTGATACGACAATTCTAACATTAATAAAGATTGTACTAATAACTAACATGAAGACAAACACATTATGAACTTAATCAAGAATCAGATTTCAAGACATACCTAAACCTCCTTAAGTCATACCTGTCGAGACTTCTTGTAGTCTTCTTATGTAAGGCCTTAGCCTCAACTCCCCCTGAAACTTAATCTGGAGCTTGATTAGGGTTTACTAGAAAAACCCTAAAAATTCAATCTTTGACTTTCACACTTTCGAATGGATGGAAGGATGTGTCTTGTTGAGTTGATCAAACTAGAATACTTCAATTTTGAAATCTCCAAAATTTGACCCCTCAAAATTGCCTTTGAAACTTCTGGATTTTCTGGACAGGATCCCGAACTAGGGTTTGATGAATCCCACCCTTCTGCTCAACCAAAAGATTTGATCCAAGGCTCTAAACTCTTATTTTTTTTAGGAGCTTCCAGCCGTGGTTACAAACTTCAAAAATTTCAACTTTTGCTAAAGCCCTAATTTTCCATCTTTCCGATCAAAATCCCGAACTGGGGTTTGATCAAGCCCGGTCTTCTACCCAACAAAAAATTCAATCTTGGTCTCTAAATTTTGATTTTCCTAATTAGCATTCAGCCGTGGATTCCGATTCCAAAAATTCTAACTTTCTCCAAAACCCTAAATTCCGGAAGCCATGAATATAAGTGCTCCAAAAATAATTCTGTTTTGACAGAAATATGTGCCTGATTGTTTCTGCTATAACTCCAAAATTTTTACTCCACAGGGTCTGAAAACTTTTTTTGCAGTAGCATGACCTGTCATCTTTCCATCCTGACAGGTCTGACCTCAATTGGATTTTCTGAGAGAGATTTATGCCAAGTGTTGCAACATGACCTGTTTTGGGATAATACAGGAGAGCGAACTTGTACGGCGTGCCACGTGTCACTGTTTGAACTTTGGCCTTTGAAAACGTTTTATAATATAGTACAGTCTGTGTAATACCTGTCACATTTTACAAAATTTCATTTGGAGCTTCCTAGCCCAAGTTATGCCAAGTGTCGCAACGTGACCTGTTTATGGGATAAAACAGGAGAGCGAACTTGTATGGAGTGCGACGTGTCACTGGTTCAGCTTCGGCCTCTGAAAAAGTTTCTTGAGATAGTAAATTCTGTTTACTACCTGTTACAGTTTACAAAATTTCATTTGGAGCTTCCTAGCCCAACTTATGACCTTTTTTCCTAGGTCACCTGATTTTGACTGAGATCTGGAAGAGGCAGAAACCCTAACTTGTACTGATCATACCTTGCAAAGTACAATGAATATAAGGGTTCCCTTTGGACACAAGATACCTGGAGATGTTATCTACGACCTGTAAAGGTTTCAGATCCTGAACCTTCGCCAAAATGGATTTATAGCGAAAGTTCCACGATGACTGGTTTTTGCTATATAAAACCCCAACCTTCAAATTGTTGTAAGTAAAGCAAGTGTCGTAAGTGCCATACATTGCCTTCCTTCAGGTTAGCTCTGATACCATGTTAAGATTTAATATGCTAAGACATAAAATAGCAGCATTACATTCCATTTCACAATAATAGCATATACAAGATCACTGAAGAAACAACAAGCACAGCATAAACACAAGAGACACAGATTTATCCTGGGAAACCCTCATGGGGTAGAAAATCCAGCAAAGCTTCCTCAATATAGATGACCAGCAATATAAAAAGATGCAAACCCTGAGCATAAGCTCCTCCTTCTCCATAGCAGACCTCTCCTCCACAAGTGCGCCACTCTCAAGTGAGTGAGTGTGTCAAATGAGGAATACACCTCCTCTATTTATACACTACTCCGACTTGTCTTTTACACAAGAACACGTAGGCTCGTATTTAACCAATGGGTTAAATACCCCACTACAACTGACTGGGCCGACCCCTCTAGGGTGGTCTAATAACCCTTTGACCCACATAACACATACAGGGCCGACCCCCACTAGGGAAGTCTAATAACCCGAGTTACCACATTCCGACGGAGGAATAAACATCTCCGGATATACAATAAGATCTTCACGAAGGAATGAAACATATCCGGAATAATAAAGTACAAATATAATATTCTTTGAAGTTACAATATCTCAACACTAATCAAGATGGTATATTCAGAATTTGAAAACTTCAAAGTTTCACTCCTCAAAATTGCCTTTTAGATTTCTGGATTCACTGGGGAGGACCCTGAATTAGGGTTTGAGTTTCCCGGAGCTTCACCCAACCAAAATATTTGATTCAAATCTCTGAGCTTTGATTTTTCTAAGGAGCTTCAAGGCATGGTCACAGAATTCCAAAATTCCAATTTTTGCAGAAGCCCTAATTTTCCATCTTTCCGATCAAAGTCCCGAACTGGGGTTTGATCAAGCCCGGCCTTCTTCCCAACCACAAAATATGATCTTGGTCTCTAAATTTCTATTTTGATAAGTAGCATCCAGCCATGGTCTCCGATTTCAAAAATTCCAACTTTCTCCGAAGCCCTAAATTCCGGAAGCCATGAATGAAGGTGCTAAAAAATAATTCTGTTTTGACAGAAATATGTACCTGATTGTTTCTGGTGTAACTCCAAACTTTTCGATCCACCGGGTCTGAAACATTTTCCTGAGATATCCCAACCTGTTATATTTCCATCCCGATAGGTCTGACCTCAATTGGATTCTCTGAGAGAGAGTTATGCCATGTGTCGCAACGTGACCTGTTTATGGGATAATACAGGAGAGCGAACTTGTACGGCATGCCACGTGTCATTGGTTCAACTTCGGCCTATGAAACCTTTTCTTGAGATAGTAAATTATGTGTACTACCTATCACTTTTTATGAAATTTCATTTGGAGCTTCCTATCCCAACTTATGACCTTTTTCCCAAGGTCACCTGATTTTGACTCATATCTGGAAGAGGCAGAAACCCTATATTGTACAGATCATAAATCACAAAGTACAACAAATTAGAGGTTTTCCTTTGGATACAAGGTACATGTGGATCTGATATTCGACCTGTAAAAGTTTCAGATCCAAAAAATTCGCCAAAATGGATTTATAGCAAAAGTGCTACGATGACTAGGTTTTTCTATATCAAGCCCTAGCATCGTAAGTGCAACAAGTGTCATACATGCCATATCATGCCTTCTTTCAGGCTAGCTCTGATACCATGTTAAATTTTCAGATTTTACTTCAATCTGATCTAGGATCTTAACTGAGAGAACAATATGTACAGAAAATCTACAACATATCAACCATGGACACAATAATGCAAGCACACAAGAGACACAGAGTTTACTTGGGAAAAACCATAAAGGTGAAAAACCCCAATAACTTCCTCAGAGATAGATAGAGCAATGATACAACCAGAATACAAGAGATAGTCTTCTCCTAGCAGCAGAGCCTCTTCCTCCACAAGTGCGCCACTCTCCAAAGTGTGAGTGCGAGAATAGAATGTGTAAAATGAGAGAGACACACTCTCTATTTATACACTAACTTGACTTGACCTTTACTCAACTAGGTCGGCCTCAACTTAACCATTTAACATAATGCTGACTGGGCCGACCCCCACTAGGGTGGTCTAATAACCCTTTGACCCACATGGCCGACCCCCAATAGGGTGGTCTAATAACCCTTTGACCCACATGATTTATATAGGGCCGACCCCAACAAGGTGGTCTAATAACCCATCAAGTATAAGTTACAACACTTACAATATAAATGACGACACTTCTGTATAGAGGAATAATAACATCTCTATAGGAATACAATATACATATATGTGAAATACATTCCGAAGTTACATATACATCAACAAAAATTTGACTCCTGCAGAATCGAAGTACTCTGTTACTAAAAATGAGTTTCTAGCAGTAGCTCCATCAACAAGTTTCGTCATTATATCACAGGATATGAGATTTTTATACACACTAACCACTCTGCTATCAGGTTTTTAACGAATAAACCTATCACCAATGGAAGGGTGACTTGGTGGCTTCTTTTGTTACAATAATTCAACATCACCATTGTTGATGGTCCCGGTAGAAAGAATGTAGTAGCTGATTTTCTCTCTCGAATCCAAATTGACAATAATGCCAGCCCTATCGATGATAGCTTCCCAGATGAACATGTGTTCGTTGTATCTGTTCGAACCCCATGGTTTGCAGATATAGCAAATTATTTTGCAACTGGAAAGCTACCTAACCATCTCTCCCGACCTGAGAAACGTAGGATCATAGTTCAAAGTTCCAATTATTCTTGGGTAGATAATGATCTCTTTCGTACTGGTCTTGATCTTATTATTAGACGATGCATACAAGAGGATGGGATGGCAGAGATCCTTCATGCATGTCATGGTGGACCCTGCGGTGGTCATTTTTTATTATAAAAGGACAGCATACAAAGTATTGCACTTTGGGTACTATTGGCCAAGCATCTTTAAATATGCTTCCAAATATGTCAAGGGATGTGACAAGTTCCAAAGAATGGGTAGACCTACACCATTCGATGAGATGCCTTTGCAACCTCAAGTTATGATTGAGCCATTTGAAAAATGGGCTCTAGATTTCGTTGGACCAATTTCCCCGATGTCTCGCAAGAAGTACATCCTAGTCTGTACAAATTACATCACCAAATGGGTAGAAGCTAAAGCTTTATTCTGATCCACAGAGAAATCTGTGGTGGAATTCATTTCTGAAGAAATATTTACCCGATTTGGTGTACCCAAGGAAATTGTGACCAATCCAGGATCTCAGTTTACCTCCAAATTAATTAAAGAGCTTACTGACAAATATGGTATTAGACATTGTAAATATTCACCATATCACCCGCAGGTCAATGGTCAGGTGGAATCCACCAACAAAGTATTAGAATCCATCCTGACTAAACTATCTAGTTACACCACAAAGACTGGGAAGACAGGCTTCCAGAAGCTCTATGGGCTTATAGAATCACTTGGAGGAACACCACTGGTCACACACCTTATGAACTCATTTATGGTAAACAAGTTCTTATTCCCAATGAATTTCAAGTCAAGACTTTTCGTATGGCTACATAGTTAGGGATGAACTTAGAAGAAGCACAGAGTCAACGAATCCTGCAGATAAATGAATTGGACGAGATTAGGCAAGATGTTATTCAACACACAATTTTAATACAAAACCAATGCAAAAAGTGGCATGATATATATATTAAACAAAAACAATTCAAAACTGGAGACTGGGCACTACTTTTTGATTCAAGATACAAAAATTTTAAAGGTAAATTAACTACTCGTTGGATGGGTCCATATGAAATTGTCACTGCCTTTTATAATGGATCCATTAAAATTAAGACAATTGATGATTCACAAATTTCTTTTGTTGTAAATGGACATAGACTTAGACACTATCATTCACCAATATCTAAACAAGATTTTGTGTAGAATGCCTTGCAACAGGAAGAAATGGAACTGGTAGAAGAGGAAGTCGTTCCTCCTCCTCCAAGTCCTTGAATCATTTTGGGTTATCTTCTTTTTGTATATATGTAAATATGTTTTTGATTTTCAATAATAATGAGTTGTCTCTAAAACAACTGATTATATTCTTCTTTTTTATAGGAAATCTATTATTATCAGTTTGTAAAGTATTGTCAATAAAACAGGAAGACTCTTTTTCCTTTCAAAAATTTTACATGACTTGTTTTGTACATATGTTTTGTTTTGAATAAAAATTTGAATCATCTGATAAGTGGTTTTGCAGCTTAATCACAAGAACCCTATCTTTGTAATCAACTCATGTGATATTATGTGAAAAGGGAAGTGCTCTAAAAATAAATATTTATAGTTCTCCCTCTCTTTCGGTTACTGCTAAAATTGAAATTTTTAGTGAAAAGATAAAGCATTTTTTATATCATTTATAACCACTTTCTTTTATGATTCTATTTATAGTACTTGATTCAAACATGTACACTTCTAATTTATCATTAGAACAGTTGTTAAAAGACCTACTTCAATTATTATGATCTCCACAAAACTCTATCTTACACCTATGGATTGCTAGTTCATCCTTGACTCATTATCAAAACTTGTCTCTAAAGCACCTTTAAAAGGTAGCCTAAAACTGGGTGATATTTTCTATTTTGTGGGGAACATTACTGACCTTTTTTATGAAGAAGATAGATTGTCAAGTCAAAGAACAACTTTAGGTTATTATCTTTTGACATGATCTGTAATTTAGGCCATTATAAATAAAGTTACTCATAAGGTTATGCTAAATTTTGAATTATGTGTTTAACAGGCTTAGCACACTCTATTGCCAACCGACTTCCTTACAAAAAAATTATATATATATCATTATACGAAGCAAACCCGCCGAGGTACTGGATAGGCGCACTTGCAGCGAGTCCATGCTAAGAAAAATATTAAACAAGGAAGCTCGGTAAATGCAAGTAAAACCGTTGGGGTACTGAACGGGATCGCTGGCAGCAGGGCTATGCTTGCATGGTACCAAGATAAATCCGTCGAGGTACTGAACAGGCCTGCTGGAAGTGGGTCAATATCGGGTAAAAGAGGTTTGGTTAATGCATTGCTATTCACATAACTCATAAAAACCTGAGTATACAAACACATGTTTAGGCCAATTATGTATACTGTCATTAGATAATGGCTATAAGTTGGACTTGGACCCTGTCATCTAATTCAAACAATACCTAGGATATGACTATCCTAGAAATGGGACCCATAATTATAGTAGATCTCACAAATTTTTATGGTCAACCTTATCTATATTCCTTGGATGACAAGAGATTTTTACAATGAGTCATGGACAACTAGTTTTTCCTATGGCATTTTTCGCATCTCTTACACTACTACTCTTTATATGGTCTTTTAAGAATTGTTGTATTCTTTTTTATGAATGTACATATCTGAATCATCTACGTTGTTAGTTAATTATTCATTTCCTTATCACAATATTTAAAAAAAAAAACTATCTGAAAGACTTTCAATTGAAATTTTTTAATTTTAATCATTTTCTATCTGATGGCTTGAGGACACGCCATATTTTTGGTTTGGGGGGAAGATTAGAACTATTCTTACTCTCTGAATTTTTATGAAAACTTTATTTGTCTCTGATACAATGACAGGTTTTTTCAGGTTAATGCAAAAGCAGAAGAAAATTGATCTAATCAAAGAACAAAAGAGGAACGCAACTAAAAGATATAGAAAAGCAAAGTTTACAGAATCTTTTGTGCACTAGTAGCTTTAGAAATTCTCTGCAAAATCAACTTTGGTCTACATCAAAAATAAGATCTTGTATCAACAAAAATCTGTAGAAAGGACTGAATGACGGGTTAAATGTCGATCTGAATGAGGCAAATAAACAACGTTCTGAATGGAGTGCTAGATAAAACCATAGCCTATAATACTTTTATTTAATATGCCAAGATGTTCAAAATTGAATATTTTCGATAATTTTTATTGGCTAATCATGATAGGGATCAATCAAATGTCAATTTCACACATGGCTTCATTCTCTTATCCATCTCACCTCCATTAACGAATGGATTATGCATCATTTCGAATCATTACATGACCGCCATTCGGTCTCACTTATCCTGTTATACGATCTGCCACCATATCTGTCGAATCATGATTTCTCACATGTAATCTATTTTCATTACATGAATTACATTCAACCTGTCCAAAGCTTGGCTTTGGACATGGTTAAATAGTTTTTAAACTACACGTATTCACTGGATTCACACACCTCTACACTAACACTTAACTTAAGATCTTTGAATGACATATGTGATCTTTTCAATCATGCCAAGCCTTCGTCCACTATCATTCAAACAATCAAACGGACCTTAGTTTAAAATGGTAATCGCATGAATTTCTCCTCAGTCTGTTCGCTCTCCATCTGAGCTGCATCCTCCGCAAACCCTTGCACCTCTTGTATTGTTAATTTTTCAGAATTTACTTCAATATGATCTAGGATCTTATCTAAGAGAACAACATGTACAACATATCTACAGTATATCAATCATGGACACAATAATGCAAGCACACAAGAGACACAGAGTTTACTTGGGGAAAACCATAAAGGTGAAAAACCCCAATAACTTCCTCAGAGATAGATAGGGCAACGATACAACCCAATCATATAAGATAGACATCTCCTAGCAGTAGCTTCTCCTCCTCCACAAGTGTGCCACTCTCCCAAGAGTGTGAGAGAGAATAGAATGATGAAATAGAGTGCATCCCGCACTCTATTTATACTTGACTTGACTTGCCTAATAACCTTTACTAGGTCGGCCTCAACTTAACCACATAACACAAAGATGACTGGGCTGACACCCAATAGGGTGGTCTAATAACCCTTTGACCCACATGGCCGACCCCCAATAGGGTGGTCTAATAACCCTTCAACCCACATGACTTATACAGGGCCGACCCCAACGAGGTGGTCTAATAACCCATCAAGTATAAGTTACGACACTTACAATATAACTGACGACACTTCTAAATAGAGGAATAATAACATCTCTATAGGAATACAAACACTTCCGTATAGAGGAATAATACCATCTCTATAGGAGTACAATATACATATATGAAATACATTCCGAATTTACATATACATCAACACTCCCTCTTAACTAGGAAGGTATTTCTCGACACAGGTCTTCTAGCACAAGTCTTCTTCTCTGGATCATCGTCACTAGATAATCGTCATCCAGTCATCGTCATCGTCACTGCTGCTGCTATATCAATTAATCTTTGAATCTACTCGTCATAGGAATTTCTACAGAGCCAGTCCTTTTTCATACTGGATGTATGCCCACCACATGTGGGTCTTCATCATCACTGGCCATACTGTGGAATCCTCAAGACTTATTATGTGCATCACAAAACCTTAAAAGAGTCTCTTGACTAGTAAGAACCCTAAAGAGCATTTGAGGCCTTTTTCATCCTGTCCAGATCTCCAGGACTTATTACATGTGACTATCACAAAACCTTAAAAGAGTTTCCCAGGAACGTTTATGTGCATAGCACGACTGACAAGAACTCTAAAGAGAATCCCAGGAACATTTATTGGCCTAAGCACGACCGGCGAGATCTCTAGGACTGATTACATGTGACCTCTGCTACAAACCCTCGAAAGAGAATCCCAGGACTTATTACAGGCACACAGCCCAACCTATTAGATCTCCCAGGTCTTACATGTAGCAGCCCACCACAAACCCTCAAAAGAGCCTCCCAGGACTTATTATGGGCACATCGCCCAACCTATCAGATATCCCAGGTCTTACATGTGGCCCACTATCACAAACCCTCGAAAGAGCATCCCAAGACTTATTACGGGCACACAGCCCAACCTATCGGATCTCCCAGGTCTTACATGTGATACACAGTGCCAGTCCTTTTTCATACTAGATGTGACCTAGAACAAATCTAGGATTTCCTTTGCACAACCTGTCCACGACCACAGAGTATCAACCTGATACTCACCATACATCATCCTGATGTACACATGATCATCTTGATCATCATCACTGCATCGTCCTGATGCAAGTCATTTGGAGCAACATCCTGAAACTTGTCATCCATGATCATCCTGATCATACAATGCATCTACCTAATGCATACCAAGTATCTACCTGATACATATCACCATACATGATCCACCTGATCATACAAGGTATCCACCTGATACATACATAGATACATGATCCACACAATGTATCCACCTGATATATATCAACATACATGATCTACCTGATCATACATAGTATCCACCTGATACATATATAGATACATGGTCCAAGCATCCAACATGATGCATATACAAATACATATAAATGATCCAACTGATCATATCCAACATCCAACATGATGCGTACATACATATACATATAAATGATCCAACTGATCATATCCAACATCATCTTGATGCATATACAGAGCAGTAACTAGAGCATCATCCTGATGCTCATCATCCAGCGCTTACATCCACAGCCATGTGAAGGACCCCCCTTCCACCATGATAGGAATGGCTACAGCAAATGTCTCCATCACTTCTTCCTCGAAGTGTCGTCGATCTAAAGAACACCAAGCCTCTCTCTGAAGTACTCAAACTCCACTCTGGCTAGTGGCTTCGTCAATACATCTGCAATCTGCTCATCCGTCGCAACATACAGGAGCTTCATTGCTCCCTGATATAGTGATATTTGATCTCTATGTGTTTTGACTTGTCGTGGAACATTGGGTTCTTAGACAACTTCACACAACTCTGGTTTTCACAAGATATACCAGTAGCCTCCAGCTGTAGATCAAATAACTCAGACAGTAGCTTCCAAAGCCATACTGCCTCACAACTAGCCAAACAAGCTGCAACATACTCTGCTTCGGCTGTACTCAGTGCTACACAAGATTGCTTCCTGCTAAACCAAGAGATCGCACCTGATCCCATACTAAAGCAGCACCCAGAAGTGCTCTTCCTATCTATAGCACTTCCTGCCCAATCTGAATTAGCATAACCCTGTAGGTTAAACTTTTGATTCACATCATATTTGAGCCCATAATCAACTGTACCCTTCAGGTACCTTAGAATATGCTTTACAGCAACTAGGTGAACACTCCTCGGATCTGTCAGGAACTGGCTCAATGTGTTCACCGCAAAGCAAATATCTGGTCTCGTGTTCGTCAGGTACATCAAGGACCCAATCATTTGACGATACATAGTGATATCAACTGGCTCAAATGAACCATCACATAGAAGCTTCAGGTTTGATGCCATAGGTGTGGCCATGGCCTTGCAATCCATCATCCCGAACCTCTTCAAGATCTCTACTGCATACTTCCCTTGTCCAAGGAAGATTCCATCTGCACTTTACCAGACCTCCATACCTAGAAAATAGTGCATCATCCACAAGTTCTTCATCTTGAACTCAGCAGCAAGCTTTTGCTGCGTGTCGGCAATCAATCTATCTTCAATTGTACTAAACAGGTCATCCATATACAAAAGTAGTATCACTGGATTTCCTTCCTCAACCTTGTAGTAAAGGTTGGAATCTGTTTTACTCTTGGTAAAGCCCAAACTGGATATAAAGATGTCTATCCTACCATACCAAGTTCTGCACATATATGAATCCCTGTCATGTGTCTCAGAACCAAGTGGCTCCTCCACATACACTTCTTCTTCAGCTACACCATTCAAGAAAGCTGTCTTGAAATCCATCTGGTGTATCTTCCCTTTCATCACTGCAGCCAGAGAAAGTACGGATCTAATGGAAGTGTATCTGGCTACAGGAGAAAAAGTCTCTATGCTACCACCTGCAGCATGCTTGATCTTGTAGATCCTCTTGGAAGTCACTACAGACTCCCCTTCAGGTCTTGGGACTGCATCCCAAACATCTTCATGATCGACTGGTACTCCTCGATCATGACATTCTTCCCAGATCCTGGGAACTTCAATATTTTCAATAGATAACTTTGCTGCTGAACAAATGTTGTAGTCCTTCTTTTGTAGGTGATGGTATATGATCTTTCCTACACAACAAGTTAAATTGCATGATTAGAAAACATCTCATAGTTTTAAGAACAAATTCTTACACATAAGAAAATATGTCATACAGTCATGCAATTATCTTAGCCAATGCTTCAATACAACATTTATCCATATCCCGTAACTTTCTAGATGCCTTCCAATCTCTACCAGAACATTGTTAAGAGTGTGCACAACTCCCAACATGTCAGCAAAGAGGTTTCATTCTAGATAAGTAGCAATGGAATGTTGTACAGTGCCATAGGCCACTTACCCATGTATATTAGTAGTATATTGTTCATCAATGCAACTATTCTAATATGCATGATACACAACTTAATTCTAGGAACATGAGTATATACATTATTGAACAGTATTATTTAAACAATAAAATATGCAATGAATGATAATTCAAGTACTTATCTTTGTTTGTTTGTTGGGTTGACTCCCTCTCAGTCTTTGCTTCTTTTCTGCAACTCCATTATGATGTGGATTGTGAGAATTGGTCAACTCCCTTTGAATATCTGCATCCTTGCAGAAACTACTGAAGTGTGCTCCTTCTTGATCTTTGCTTCCTTGCAGGAACAACTGGAGTGCGCTCCCTCTTGATCTTTGATTCCTTGTAGGAACAATTAGAGTGTGCTCCCTCTTGATCTTTGCTTCCTGGATTACCTGTCCTTGAACTTATATCTATCACTATGCATGCTTATTAGTATCATCATTGTGTTATCCTCGAGGTCTCATACATAATCACACATTCATTAGTATAATCTTAATACTATCAAAACACAATAATTTTAAACATGTATAGTCATGATCATTTCAAACACAGATAATAAACATTAGTATTCAAGGTTTCAGGGAAGTCTTCTTTTACTCATGCATATTTTTATTTGATCATAGGACTCTTATGGTTAGTTAAATCATCAATCAATATAAGAGACATAAAATGCATAAACCCTTGATTAATTACATTTCTAACTTTATGAATAAACATAACCAATCATACCAAGTATACTTATATAAGGTATCGTAACACAAGGTAGGATTCTAACTTGATATAGGAAAAACATACCTGGATTGGTATGTTAGCTAGTTTTGTCTAACATACCCACATGATGTCTTCTTGTTCTCTTCAATGACTTGTGCTAGTAACCTGCATATCTCATAAGTTAACCATTATAGATCCAAGTTATACATACCTCGTAAATAGATCTTCTATGTGATCCATGACAATGGATGAATCTTTGTCTTCATGTCACCATGATCATATGTTCTTGAACTAGAACATGATTTGTCTTTCTTGGTGTACCTTTCATGTTAGCGGACAACATAAACCTCATACAACACCATAATTCATTAGTACAATCATAAGTGTCAAAAACCCTAATCAATGAATGCATTCATAATTTTATTAAGGTGATACGACAAGTCTAAAATTAACCAAGATTGTACTAACCGTAATAATATGCAAACAAACATATCATAAACTTAATTATTAACAGAATTTGAAACATACCTGAATGAGTCATACCTGTCGAGATTGCTTGTAATCTTCTTATGTAAGGCCTCAGCCTCATCTCCCTCTGAAACATGAACTTCTTCACTTATGCAGGTGAAGATCCAATCCACTTGATTTGCAGGAGCTGGATTTGGAGCTGGATTAGGGTTTGTCAAAGAAACCATAAAAATTCAAACTTTTAATTTCGAACTTCTGAAAGGATAGAAAGATGTGCCTTGATGAGCTGATCAAGCCGGTATATTCAGAATTTGAAAACTGCAAAGTTTCACCCCTCAAATTTGCCTTTGAAACTTTCAGATTCACTGAACATGACCCCGAACTAGGGTTTGATAAATCCCACCCTTCTACCCAATCAAAAGTTTCAATCCAAATCTCTAAGCTTCTATTTTTCTGAGGAGCTTCCAGCTATGGTAACAGATTTCAAAAATTCCCATTTTTGTAGAAGTCCTAATTTTCAATTTTTCCGATCAAAGTCCCGAACTAGGGTTTGATCAAGCCCGGCCTTCTACCCAACCAAAAATTCTGATCTTGGTCTCTAAATTTTTATTTTTATGAGTATCATTCAGCCGTGGTCTCCAATTACAAAAATTCCAACTTTCTCCGAAACCCTAAATTCCCGAAGCCATGAATGAAGGTGCTCAAAAATAATTCAGTTTTGATAGAAATATGTACCTGATTGTTTCTGGTGTAACTCTGAAATTTTTGATCCGAAGGGTCTGAAAAATTTTCTTGTGATAGCCCGACCTGTCATCTTTCCAACCCCATAGTTATTACCTCAAATGAATTCTCTGAGAGAGAGTTATGCGAAGTGTCGCAATGTGACCTGTTTATGGGATAAAACAAGAGAGTGACCTTGTACGGTGTGCCACGTGTCACTGGTTCAGTTTCGGATTCTAAAAAAGTTATTTGTGAAATTAGAGTGCGTTCACTACCTGTCACTTTTCACTAAATTTCATTTGGAGCTTCCTAGCCCAAGTTATGACCTTTTTTCCAAGGTCACCTATTTATGACTGAGATCTGGAAGAGGCAGAAACTCTATGTTGTACAGATCATAAATCACAAAGTACAATGAATTAGAGGTTTTCCTTTGGATACAAGGTACATGGGGATCTTAGCTTCGCCCTGTACGATTTTCAGACCCTGAAACCTTGCCAAAATTTATTTATAGCAAAAGTTCTATGATGACAGGTTTTTGCTATATCAAGCCCTAGCTTCGCAATTGCAACAAGTGTCATACATGCCATACCATGCCTTCTTTCAGGCTAGCTCTGATACCATGTTAATTTTTCAGAATTTACTTCAATATGATCTAGGATCTTAACTGAGAGAACAACATATACAACATATCTATAGCATATCAATCATGGACACAATAATGCAAGCACACAAGTGACATAGAGTTTACTTGGGGAAAACCATAAAGATGAAAAACCCCAATAACTTCCTCAGAGATAGATAGGGAAATGATACAACCCAAGCATAAGAGATAGACATCTCCTAGCAGCAGCTTCTCCTCCTCCACAAGTGCGCCACTCTCCCAAGAGTGTGAGAGAGAATAGAATGATGAAATAGAGTGCCTCTTGCACTCTATTTATACTTGACTTGACTTGACTTGCCTAATAACCTTTACTAGGTCGGCCTCAACTTAACCACATAACACAAAGCTGATTGGGCCATCACCCAATAGGGTGTTCTAATAACCCTTTGACCCACATGGCCAACCCCCAATAGGGTGGTCTAATAACCCTTCGACCCACATGACTTATACAGGGCCGACCCCAAAAAGGTGGTCTAAAAACACATCGAGTATAAGTTACGACACTTACAATATAAATGATGACACTTCCGTATAGAGGAATAATAACATCTCTATAGGAATACAAACACTTATGTATAGAGGAATAATACCATCTCTATAGGATTACAATATACATATATGAAATACATTCCGAAATTACATATACATCAACATGTATCCATTCGCATTTCCCTTTCCTTTGTCAACGATGCCAATGTGTTATGAGCCTGGTAGCTACCAGGATCTCCTTCACATTTCTGAGTTTAAAGCCTGTCATGAAGTGTTTCTACGAGCAGGTTGGGAACCATTTCTCCGCCTTCTCCAAGTTCATGACCACAAGATTTCATTTCTGTTCGCCAAAGGTTTTGATGGCAAGACGACCAAGGTTGGTCATCTTGTTTTCTCCGTGACAGAAGAGTCAATCGCATTAGCTACCAAGTTCCCGAGGGAAGGTGCCCGATGGCATAAGCATCTTTTCCTTCGATGGAAAGACCATGAATTTTCCCTGAAGACCGATTTTCAACACGTTGCTGGTACCAAAGGTTTTCACAGAGAATGGATCAAGCCAGAGTATTTAGATCTGCTGACCGTTATCATCCACTTAATTACCTGTGAGGGTAAGTTCATTGTCTTTAAAGCTTTCCATTTTAGATTGTTAGCTCATTTTGTCAATAATCAGACCCTTAACTTCCCATTTTATTTCCTGAAGAGTTTGGAGAAGATGTCTAGATAAGTCAGAAAGAATAGAGTTAACCCTTGTGGCAGCTTGTATCACCATTGTCTTATTAAGCTTCTGATCATTCACTAGTTAGAGAAGAAAGGACAAACCTGGGATCATTTTGTTTTTGAGATACTGAACCCTCATTTATCTATTGTCAAATCTTCCTCTTCTCAAGAACTTTATCATACCCAAGCAGAACCAAACACTAAAAGTGTACAGTTTGATGAGGATCCCTTAGGTGATGAGTACCTTGCCTAGTCATCACCTTCTCTTGAACTTACTCTTGGTGACCCTACTTCGGGACCTCCACTCTTTTCAGAGCCTACTAAATCCACAAGGTCAAATTTTGACCAGTCTATTAACCATCCTATCATTCATACTATCGTTCAGCCATCATGCTCAAAAATCCAATTGGACGATCATACCCTTGAATCACCCCTCCTCACATTGGCCAACGCATCTGCTCGAATGAGTAAAGCCTCTATTGTTGGAAGTCCTCATGCACACAACAAAGATACAATTCTTGAAGATCATACTGTTGAGTGTGAAACATTTTCAAAAGAGTTGAGTCCCCCAAAGAGCCCTGAGTATTATAAATAACATCTCATTTTGACTCAACAGGAGATGGATAAGTTGATCCAAGTAATAACACGGTTGACAAACCAAAATCAAAGTTATGTGGAGACAATTTCTGAACTTCTTGAAGAAAACTAGGCACTGCGTGCACAAGTAAAAGACCTTGAATGTTTAACTAACGCCAAAACAACATCCAATACTTCCCTGAAGATGAGATATAATTATTTAAAGGACCAATTCAGGAAGCTCGGGGCCAAATCTATATCTTCATCATCCAAGTCGAAGGCAGCTGCTACCGCAGCTCAGCCTTCTTCCTAATTTCTCTCTGTCTTGCTAAATGGGACTTGGCATATCTGTGGTTTGGGGGAATGTTGGTGTCTATTTTGTCACTATTTTTTATCATTAAATCATCTCTGAATGGCGTTAATTTAACTATTTTTAATATAATAAGTTATTCTTTTAGCCATTCAACTCATCAAATAGACCAAGTATGCATGTACTCGTTTATCATATAAATTTTGGTCAAATTTTGTTATATTACTATTTATTAATGATTAAAGTGACATCTCCAATCATGCATGGTATTTAAGATTTGATTAACAGGCTGTGTTTTTCAAACAACCCTTCATTCAAACCGCATGCTTATGAAGCTAAGCTCAACCGCGTTCAGCTCGTCGTTCTGCCTCGCATTCAACCCCCAAAATCAACGATTGGCATATCCCAGACCGTTAAATGCAGAAAAGGGAGCGTGGGTTCTGTTTGCCATGCAATGGGCATGGTTAATGAGTTGTTTCTCTAGAAGATCTATCCCCAGGCTCGCCAAGATCGACAACGCATACCACGTCCACGTCAACACTCGAACATGCCGATTCAGCCTCACGTTTAGCCTAGAATCACGCTACCTGTTCACGCCATTGTTCTGGAAGGAGTCCAGGTCGCACACATTTATCCTGCCAGCATAACGCCTTTCCACGACAGTGCTCCAGCAGCCTCTCCTCCGTTCGTTCAGCTCGCCAGCATGCTACCTCTCTGCCCATGTCCAAGGAAAATCAATGCTGCAGCTGCCTTGTGAAGGAATTAACTTCGTTCATCCTGGTGTATACTCCCTACGCTATCATGCACCATTCAAAGCAGCCTGTTATTCATTAAATGCCTCTGTTATTAGAGAGGTCAACTTTGTCGACCCTCTCATCCATTTTAAAATATATAAATAGATACTTGTAGACAGAAATAGAGTTAGTCTAGTTAGCTTATAGTTGAAGAAGATCGCAGATAGTTTGTAGATTTGCAGGCAGATAGCTGACAGTTTGTAATCTTCTTAAGATTAATGGAAGTTCCAGTTTATTAATATTTTGAGTAGCTCAACCAATTCTATTTTCCATCTCTGATTGCTGGGAAGGGCCCTTCATCAACCAAAGGTTTTTTCTTTGTTTTCTGTATTTCCTTTTTTGCAACTAGTTAGTTTATTTTTCTGTATTTGTTATTAATTTCATTTTCTGTACATGATATTTCTTTTTTGTAATTTGTATTGTGCTGCTAACATAACTTGTGTTTACAGGATTAGTAAATGGTCGACCAACATCATAGTTTTGATAGTTTAATTCCAGTCTTTTATAATTAGCTAGTTTATTTCTTACAATTAAATAGAACTTAGTTACCCTCAGTTTTAATCTCTGTTAATAGATAGAATTAGTTTAGTTAGCTTCTTCTCTGTAGCTGTAGATTAATTTTCTTCTCTCATCTCACTCTTGCTTTAGCATAGAATAGAAATAGTCTTGCTCTTCAACCATGATTAGAATAGGTTGCTTTCTATTATCTTAGCTTCTCAACAAGTCTTCTCACTAATTTCTTTGCATTGTAGGTTTATCTGCATTCGCCAGCTGACGTCAAGATCATCAAAACTCTCATTTTCCTTAGTTTAATTCATTTTTCCTCCATTCGGACTGTCGTTCGGACTAGCATTCGAATCGTCAGCTTTCCTACTCTTAATTAGTTTTCTCAACCATAATTAGGCCTTTGTTTTACGTTTCATAAAGCTTTAATTTAAGTCTTGTTATATTTCTTAGTTGCTTTAACTGTCCTTTCAATTATGTCTCTCATATTTTATTTTGCTAACATGTTGTTGTTTCAGAATTTATCAATCTTATTCCTAGTCTAATTTATTACATGCTCTTAAGATGTAGTTAGAATAGAGTTAATAATTTCATTCTTCAAGCATTTTAGTTTTGATAGTTTCCTTCATTTAGATTAGGATCAATTTCTTATCTTAATAAATAATGAAGATGTTTATGGAATAGGATTTGGATTCAGAAATTAATATCTTGATCAAGTTTTCTACTTGTTTCTAAGTTAATATCTTTATCAAGTTTTCTACTTGCTTCCAAATCAAGTTCAGAAGTAAATATCTTTATCAAGTTTTCTACTTGCTTCTAGTTCCCATTAGTTTTATATTATTATTCTTCTCATGGATAGTAGATAGATCAGAATGTTTAAAGTTAACTGTAACTTGTCTTTTTGTAGTTTACATCTTTTTGTTGAAGTTAGATTAGATTTACATCCGTTATGTTTTGCTATTTCATTTGAGAGCCATTATGATACACTCACTCCAGTTCTTGTTACATGGGAATAGATGTTTCTTTTGAATTAATTGTTGAAGTTATTCAATAGTTTGTTTACAGTTGTTTCCTAATTCTTAACTAAAATCTGAATTGCATAGTTTCCATTTCCATATTCAGCAGTTTGCTTTTCAATCAGTTTCTATTTATTTTAATTATAAGATAGAGTAGTATGAATTGATACTATTCTAATTCATTTGTTTAACTAAATCTGATTTAGTTCCTTTCACTATTTTTCTAAAGTTTGACTCAGTTTTTCATTTTGAAAGATCTTTCTATCTTTTCTTTATTAAATCTTTTTAAGGTCTAACAAGACAAAAAACTTAGGTTACATTCTACCTTAGCATATACTTTGCCTCAACTCTAAGATTATCAATCCTGATCGATAATTAAATATTAGGTGTTTTCTTTGAGATAGCTCACACACCCAACAGTGGTTGATGGAGGAAAATTGGGGGGGTATGGAGGGTAAGTCAGTGGGTAATAAGATTGTTGATAAGCTGGTTGATAAGTTTGTTGATTTTGCTGCCATTGGTTTGGATTTGGCTGTGCTTGCCATCGAGTTGGTGCAGAGTTCCAATTTTGTTGGCCCTAATTATAGTAGGCTTGATTGATAGGTTGGTATTGTCTAACAAAATTACTCCTCTTTTTATTTACAAAACAGAGTTGTTCTATTGCACCTTCTATTGTGGGATCTTGAATAGCAGCCTTACATGAGGGTAAGAGGGGAAATTTATCAGTGGAGTGATCGTCAGTGTAGAGATCACATATTTCTATGGTGTTTAAAGTGCACTGCCCCTTCTCATGTGTCTTTCTACAAGGAGGACAGAATACTGCCAAGGCTTGGTTAATTTCATCCTGCTTCTTCTTTATTTGGAGTGCATCAAGTTGCATGGCCAAGGATTGTAGGATGTCAGTTTTCATGTCATCAAGGAGGTTCCCCAGATCATATTTTGTAAGGTTTGGTCCTGTAAATGATGATGATCCTATGGATAGATATGTATCTCTTGTCCCATATTTGCTTTTCCTAGACCTAGAATGGTTTTCAAAGATCTGTAGTATCTGGTCATAAGTTTTCTGGAATATGTCTCCATCTCCCAAGAGGTTTTAGATCTCAAAATTCTCTTCTTTGACCCCTCTAAGAAGGACAAGTTTCAGTGATTGACGGTCTAGGGTGCAATGGTTAGCTCGTTTGTGGATGAGCTGAAAATGTTGGGCATAGTCTTCTAAGGATTCATGGTCTCCCTGTTGCATCCTAAATATTTCATCCCTTGTATCCTTTGCTTTGCAGTAGTCCCTATATTTTTCTAGGAATGCTTGTTTCATTTGGTTCCAGCTGAAAATACTATTTCCTTCTAAACTCATGAACCACCTAAGTGATAAATATTTCAGTGTGGAGGGAAAAAGCCTCAGCTTTTGTGCATCCGTAGTGTAATCAAAGGATCTACAAACTACCTCAAACTCAAATAGGAATGTGTCAGGATCTTCTGAAGCCAACCCATGGAAGTTTGGCAGATTGTTAGGGTTTATATTCTTCATCCAGGCATCTCCAAGAGGCATGCTAATTATGGGAAAGGTGAACAACTCTTTAGGTTCCTCTTCTTCGTCTACCATGGTGGTGTTTGAGCTGGAACTAGCAGAGAAGTTGTCTCTGTTTGGATCGTATGTAGAATCAATTTCGTTTTCAGAGTTTAGGAATTCAAATTGAGAGTGGTCAGAACTGTTGTTACCATTGTTACTCATAGCGCCAAGGAAGAAAGCATCCAAATCTATTCCTTTGCCGACAAGGCATTCATTGGTAAAATATTTATATTTTTTTCGTATATGTTATTTTTTATTTTCTTTTTGTCTTGTTTTTGAAGATGTCTCCTAAAATATTTAGCACCTCCCAGGCAACGGCACCAAAAAGTGGTGAGCTCTTAGAATGGATTCCTAATGAGGGAAGATAAACCAGGAGCCTACTTTAATTATCAACCCGGGGGACATACAAACTTCAGAGGTGTTGGCACTATATGTGCTCTTATAGGATAGTCTTCTTCGTGGTTGGGGGTTGGTATCAATGTTTCAAGAGTTTTCCTAATCTATGGAGGAGAAATACCTATGCTAAGAAGTTTAAATGCTGAAGATAGTAAATCTATGTTTAAGAATTTAAATGCTGAAAATGTTAGGATATTCCTATACTCCATCCTAGTCCCACCAGTATTTTGATCATTTACTTTTTCAGTCATGCATCCACTTTTAGGGTTTGCATGCATCCTAGTCATCAGTTCAGCACCTAGCCCTTAGTTAGCTAGCCACCAGGAGCTTCTCACTATTCAGTTTTAGCCCTCCAGTTGCTTAATGCGCCCTTCTTCCTTGATTTTAGGGAGCAACTCGCCCTTCTTCACCTACCAGTACAGTTGTCTTCAGTTTACACTCAGTTACACTGAGTTCACCTACCAGAGTTAATTTGACTAATGGTTGACAATTACTTGAGCATTGATGACTCCACTGATGATGATGAAGACTTCCAGTTGTGCTCCGATGATCATGAGGACACCTAGTTGTGCTCCGATGACACTCTATTTATCTCATGATCACTTTGAGAGGCTAATTCGAATTACCACCTTAGGCATTCAAATCCTCTCTACCATTGTACTATTTATTTGTCCATACTGTGATTAATTAATTAGTGTGTGTGAAGTATTATTGCTTCTATCTAAGTTCTACTATACCATATTATTCTGTTTCTCATTATACCGTATTGTTCACTCTTCTTCTATTTTCCTGCTTAATCATAATTACTCTTGTGAGGTACACATCATCTCTTAGATCTGCTGTGAGGATTTTCACATGGTATTAGAGCATGTTGAGAGTATTGTTTAGCTCCATTCTTGAGAGTTTTTTGCAGGTTATTACCAAGATTTCGAGTGCAGCAGTTGCAGCAGTTTCTGCATTTTTGCAGCAGTAGCAGTTGCAGTTATTCTATATTTTTTTGCAGGTCCTCTACAGCTTCTATGTATTCATCAGGAATTACTCCTCTTGATCCACTCAACTATGATGAATGGAAACCAAGAATGATAGCAGACTTGAAGATCCATGATCTTTTTTATTGTTATTTTGAAAGAGAGTTCGAATCCCCTGAAGAGAAGATTGACTGGTTAAATAAAAGTGACATGCACTTTCAATCAATAATGTTTTCTTTGTTTGCACGCCAGAGATTCCAATTCAAATACCGTAATGGTGTTGAAACTCCAAAGGAGTTATGGACTCCAAAAGAGATATGGGCTCACCTGGATGAAAAATTTGGCAGAAAGAATGAAGGACTTGGTACTAACACATTCGAAAGCAAGCAAAGTGATGCATTCGCTCCTCTTGATGGTATCTCAAATCATGAACCAATTTCATCTCATATTGAAGTTGTTGACAAAGAACTTGCAGATTCTACACTCATGCTCAAACTTTCTTCTCTTTCTGTGCCAGCTCACACTCTAGATATTGCAGAAGGTCCTAAATCTTCTCTTGCACCAGAGTCTGTTGGTTTGCATCATGATCACATGATTATTTTAGAGGTAAAAACAACTATTGAAGGTAATGCATTCGCTCCTCTCCATCTATCTCCTCTTTTATACTACTATATGATCATAAATTCATGCTTTCAGAAGGTTATTGAAGATTATGGCCATTGCCATTCGCTTGGGATAAATTCTCATGCAATTACTGGTTTTGATCTCACCTCTCATGGTTCAAAGGAGATCTCAAGAAACCATGATTCAAGCCTTGGATCTAATTTGGATTCTAAGCAATTACTGCTTGGGATAATTTCTCATGCATATGATAGTTTTGATCTCACCCCTGCTGGTTCAAAGGAGATCTCAAGAAACTGTTTTGAAAGTCTTAAATCTGATTTTGATTTCAAGCAAACATGTAATAATTCTTTTTGGCATAATCTCACCCATCGTGGTTCGAAGGAGAAGACAAAAGACTATATGCACATTCAAAAATTTGATCCTACCTCAGCTAATTCAAATCACAGGTTCAAGGATCATTCTCATACTGTTGGATTGGTTCTCATCACATTCGAACTCAAGAGCAAGTACAAACACATGCTTTTTGAGCATGATCCACTTCTTCCCAAGAAGAAGATACCTCCAGACATATCACCAAGCATCACACATGCTTGAGTTTGGAGAATTTATTTTTGTGTGTGACTTACAGTCTGTTTTTGAGGAGGGGGTATGTTTCCCATGAAATTTTCCCACTTCCTTGGTTTATTGATTGTTATTATTCATTGTATTGGGTGACCTTTGGTCTTAGTTACCAGGGCCCAGGATGGATTAAGGGGGGGTGTTAGGATATTCCTATACTCCATCCTAGTCCCACCAGTATTTTGATCATTTACTTTTTCAGTCATGCATGCACTTTTAGGGTTTGCATGCATTCTAGGGTTTGCATGCATTTTGCATGCATCCCAGTCATCAATCCAGCACCTAGCCCTTAGTTAGCCAGCCCCCAGGAGCTTCTCACTATTCAGTTTTATCCCTCCAGTTTCTTAATGTGCCCTTCTTCCTTGATTTTAGGGAGAAACTCGCCCTTCTTCACCTACCAGTCCAGCTGTCTTCAGTTTACACTTAGTTACACTCAGTTACACTGAGTTACATTGAGTTACACCTACCAAAGTTAGTTTGACTGATGGTTGACAGTTACTTGAGCATTGATGACTCCACTGATGATGATGAAGACTTCAAGTTGTGCTCCGATGATCATGAGAACACCTAGTTGTGCTCCGATGACACTCTATTGATCTCATGATCACTCTGAGAGGCTAATTCGAATTGCCACCTTAGGCATTCAAATCCTCTGTACCATTGTATTATTTATTTGTCCATACTGTGATTAATTAATTAGTGTGTGTGAAGTATTATTGCTTCTATTTGAGTTCTACTGTACCATATTATTCTATTTCTCATTATACTGTATTGTTCACTCTTATTCTATTTTCCTGCTTAATCATAATTACTCTTGTGAGGTACACATCATCTCTTAGATCTGCTGTGAGGATTTTCACAGAAAATAGTAAATCTACTTTAAGAATTAATCTTGCGAAAAACAGTAAATCTATACTATGAATTCAAATGATGAAAACTTGGCAGATCCATTCTATAATATCGAAAGCTGGATTTATAATTTAAGAAGTAGATACTGTAATTCAAATACATAAACTGGAAATCTGATTTAAAGTATTCAAATGTCAAAAACTAAATTCAAAATGCAATTATCCAATGCTACGAATTAATCATCAATTAACCAAAGTGTTGAAAGTAATCAATCTTCATGAGCAACTATAATAATGGAAAAGTGCATGAGTTTCAAGATCTGGATCACTGTTTCATAAGTAATGCAAGCACATAGGAAAATAAGTGTCAAATCATGTCTTGGAAGAATGCTGCTACAGGACTACAGAAACAACGTTACCGAACTACATAATGCGCTATGAACTACTACAGAATAAGAATGGTTGCTTTACTACAGAAATCAAATTGTGCTATTTGAATTTCATCAAGAATACTTTCACATGCAATATAGATAAAGTCAATACAAAGCACATAATGAAAAATAACTGAACAGTAAAATATCCTGACTTACGTGTTGGAGGGGCCTTCTCCAACTTGTACTCAGGAGTGGAGAGAACTTATAGACACCAAATTGAAAGCAACATCAAATCTTTATTCAAAATAGTAACTTCATGGTTTGATAAAGTTCTGTAACACAAATTGTCTCAGCAGTATAAAAACATAAAACGATGGTTCTCCAAAATTGCAACAGGACCCTCTTGCTAACCGAGAGGCCAGTATATATATGCCTCTAATGCTTAACCTAACTATATTTCTAATTTCCGATTCTGTTTGAACAAGAGTTCTCTCTAGAAATCAGGGAAAAAGGCACTGAGCTTTGTATGATCTTTCAGTCATTCGCTTGATTTGTGTGTTTGTCCCTTAGTGTACTTGGACCTGCTCAATCATACTCGATTTTCATATAATTAGTTTATTGAATGCGCTTTCAAACATATAAGAATAATCTTTAAAACAACTTCATTAAATAATCAAGGTAAATCATTTCTCCCACAAAACAAGTGTATTTCTTCACCCTTTCTTGTGCTTTACTGTGGGGAAAAAAAGCTATCAGATACCTGTAACTTGGACTCATCACCTATTCCATGTCCTATTACCGAAGAGAAGGAGACGGGAAAAAGAAAGGAAGCTGAGAGCCCGGGACAGAAAAAGGGGGCAAGGAAGAAGCAGAAAGCTGATAAGGGAAAATTGGATACAGTACTCAAGAGTGATGATTATGAACTAATTGGGGTAAATTTTACAGAATAGATGGAAGATTTGATGTCTGACAAAGAGAAAAAGGATAAGGCAATACATGATAGTCTGCAAAAGAATCTGACCGCACTACAAGGGATTATGCTAAAAATTGAAGACGTACACAAGAGATTACCTCCGGCGTGCGACTCAGAGTCCGAAGGGAAGTCGGGAGGAACTTCGCAGTAGAGAACACCGCAGTTAACCATGACCATTCCTGCGAAGTCCCGTATCGTCCACCTGGACCCAATAACAGTAAGCTTACCCATGCCAGAGAAACTAATGTTGGATACAAAGGATGTCGAGCGTGTGGAGCTTGAATTGGCAAAAATACCACTGTTGATCCTACATTATTTACATCTGAAATGTGGAAGAAATGCATGAGTGAACTACTGACGTGCTCAAGGGGCAGGCTGAGCTGCAAGAAGCTAATCGGCAGTTGGAAGAGTCTAGCTCGCGTAGTGCTATGCAGCTATATGATGAGCATGATCGTCGGCAAAGACTAGAGTCCACGATCACTGCGGTAGTAGACGATATAGACGACTTTGAAGTCCAGGCAAATCTTGGGGATACTATTGTTAAGATTGGCGAGCTGGTCACCAGTATTAAAGCAGAGATGCAAGACATGGAGATTGTGCATGAGGCTAACATTGTTGCTTTGAAGGAGCAAATAAACCCACAAACCCCACTGAATGAGCAGCAGCTCAGAGCAGAAGCAGTGAAGGCCGCAGTAGAGAATATTGTTGCCAAAGTGGCGAAGTGCCAGAGTCTATTAGATGACACGTCGAAGGCATTCACATCACTCGAAGAAGACCCAGGATTGTTGTAAGGGAAAAATGTTGTCAAAGAGAAGCAAGCAGCACTAGAACAGTTGGATACAGAAGTGAAATCCCTGCTACCAAGAGAAGGGCTCGCAAAGTACCAAGAAATCAATATGCTTAAGAAGGAAGTGCAAGCCTTACGGAAAAGAGAGACTGAAATGGGTGACAAGTTGCAACCATTGCTGGAGGATATCGGCACGATCTCGTAGGAGATCGAGGAGAAGTTAAAATAGCTGCGTGAGAATCAGGAATAGGTTGAAGGAAAGATAGGCGATGAGATCACACTCGAGGTGCTGGATACAGTCAACCAAATCGAGCAAGACACGAAGCAAACAGTCCAGAAGTTGATCGCTACATACAATGAGTTTGCTGCGAAGCTAGCTCCGCAGGAGATGGAATAGCTCGAGGAATCCGAAGTTGCAGGTGGCTCAGGGGCGAGCCACTTGTGAGTGTTAGGGGCATGTTGGGCCTGGCCCAAGGGGGAAATTTTGTGCAAGAAGGATTTTGTAACTACGGAGCTAAGCGCAGTTCAGTTGAAGTACTTTTTTGTATAAGTTTTGGGATGCTTTGAAGTTGTGCGTAGCGCAGCATTGGAGGAAGTTGTGAGGAGGCAGTGCTGCGAAGTGTCTAGTCCATGGGATGCCAGCAAAGCAGAGTGTTGGATAGAAGATGACACATATTCCGATTAGACCATCGGTGGTCTATTTTTGGTAAAGATGCTACATGAGTGCTAATCGACAGGCAGGAGAAAATCGGGAAGAAAGCGAGTGGTCGCACATGCGAAAGATGCCACTACTTGAACCATTCACATGAGACCGTTAGAGGAAGAACGGCTTGGTGAAAGCGACCTGTTGGCATGCGCGCAACAGGAAGGCTAATAGCGGATGTGATGCATGTGTGGAAGACTGCCATGATGGAATATTCGCTACCAGAGGCCAAAAGTCTGGTTTTGGGGAAACCGTGACAGTTTTGTAAACCTAAGGGTTTTTCCTATAGATTGTAAAGACATGACCTACGGGCATGATCTATAAATAAGGGCATTTTTTGTATGGAAAAGGGTTAACTCTTCATTTTTGTAAGTAAAACATTGATGAATCTTTTTAGATTAATTGTAAAGGCTTTGCAACTGAGTGCACAGAGACCTATCTGAGAAAGAAGAGAGTCTACAGCTGAGTGCGCAGACTAAGAACTATTGTACCCTTCCCAAAAGACAAATATAACAACAGTTCTTGTGGACATAGCCTCCATCCGAGGGGTGAGCCATGTTAAATTTTGTGTAGTGTGATTGTTTGTATGTTGCAACTGTTCATTTGCTTAGTATGGATGTTTAATGTCGCAGTTATCTATTATGTGATTGATTTTATATATATTCGCCGCAGGAATGATGGGAATAATATGTTAAGTAATACATGTGTGGGTGAATGTTAAGTGTTTATCACTTCTAAGTCTTTGAATGCATGAATCCGTTGGATATCACATAGTTAAGCATTGGATTTGAGTGTAGCGTTGGAGCACGCAGTATTGTATGTTCCATTCATTTACATATACCATAACGAGAATGACCTAAGTGTTGTTGAATGGATAAATATTGTTAAGTAAGGTTGATTAGGGTTGATCAAGTCCTGAAGTGGATGCGCGGTCTAGCTGACGCACTAACCCGTTGTGAGTGTTGGGAGGTAATTTGTTGATAGCTTATTGTCGTGATGCAAGAAGTATCCCATATTGCACAGTCTTTGGATGTGCTAGTTGAGCAAGTGCCTCCGCTTGCCGAAGTATCCAACGCGAAGTAGAGACTTCACGCAGTCTTTTGTCCGCAGCAAGAGGTCTTTACCACGCTACCCATCCATCTCTTTGACACTCACATCACCTGGTTGTGGAAACCTGATTCTGGAACCACCCTCTCAGGTTCGCCTTGGGTGAGACCTCAGGCTGCTCACAGTCTGTTGCCGAAAGGGCCGGTGAATAGGGGTTTTATTGGTTCCTTAAACCGCGAAGCACCTGGGTCTACATTGGAAACCTATAGATCAGTTACATACGCCAACAAATGGTTTCGTTGCAGCGCTAAGACTCAGTGATGCGATAGTGTATTTGGAAAGTAATGTGTGACGAAGAATACCAGTTCCTATTGGGTTTAGACAATTGGCATCCCGAAAAGAAAGAGATCTAGGATTAGTGTGATAAGACCGAAAGAGATTTTGCAAAGAAAGAGAACAGACACCCGTGTCTATCTGATGTAGAGTGGTTGAACAGTTATTTGTGGAAAGATATCCACGAGATATTCTTGGCTTTGTTTGGAAACGAGCTGCATGAGTGGATATCACAACTTGTAGAGAGGAAAAACTGTTTTCAAGGGGGAGTATGTATAGAGTTGACTCCAAATCTCATTGCACAGCTCAAAGCAATAGACAGCCCATTGTCGCGAGCAGTCGACTTCTGGGTTGATAGCATACTTCAAGGATTTGTAACAAAATTTGTTGTAGACACGCTGAAATCCTACAGCCAATATGAAGCATACTTTTTCGAAGGATTCAGAGGTAAGTACATGAACAATCTTAGTCTATACATTAAAATGCTTTTAGCTGAGAAAGGCATTTTAAGAATGTTGTAATATTTTTGAATCTGTCACGGTAGAAAGTATATATAGTGACTCTAATGAAGAAACCCATAATATGAGAAGTGGAAAGAGATATAATTTTAATAAAGAAAAGAATCTCGGAGGACCTGGACTCTGCGTGAATACCGAAATCCCATCTGACCTTACCAATCAAACCGCGCCGTCATCAGCCACCATCCACCCTATTACACCTCAGAACCTGCAAGTTGCAAATACCATGCCTCCCTTATCTCAGAACATAAATACTGTTAGCACCGCATGAGCGGGTTCTTGGACCATTCCAACTCAGACTATTCCAGTTTAAAATATTCCGTAGAGTAGTATCCCTAGCACTATCCCAAGTACTACCTTTACTTTTTCCACTCAGAACCCCACACAGAATCATAGCACTACTCAGGGTGCTCCACAACCAGGAAGGAGAATCACAAATAATGATATAAAACTGCCGATATTCAAAGGAATGGGTCTAGAAGACCCTAATTAGCACTTGTTTCTATGTGAAGTTGTATGGAGTTTAAAGCAAGTTCAGGATGATGTTGTGAAGAGAGTGCAGCTCATCACTACTTTCTTAGACAGAGCCTTGCATTGGTTTATGAAATATTCTCAGGAACAGATGAGAACCCTAATAGAAATTAAAGCCGTGCTCTCAACAGAGTTTAAGAAACCGAATTTTGAGTCACAGTGCATAATAGAGTTAAAAGAAATTAAGCAGAAACCTACCGAAACGGTCTGGGAATTTGACCAAAAATTTAAGACATTGTTGGACCAAGTGAGCTTTGTTATAGCTCTGCAACAGGATCGGGAATGGTTCATCGCTGCACTTTTTCCTCATATCAGACAACCATTGATGCAGCAAAAGGTTGCATCGTAGGCATAGGCCTTATAAATCGCGATGAAGCTAGAGGCTTCGCTAATCAGTGAGACTAGCTCTGGGATGTCTCAGATCCAGAACTAGTTGACCACCTTGACATTAGAATTGAAAGGTATGAAGAATGGAAAGGAAAAAAGATATGAACAGAAGCATGAGGTCTGGTGTACATGATGTAAGGGAGAAGGTCACACCAGAGAACATTGCCACTTATTTTAAGACTATCTCAACAGTGGTGTGCCGAACCCAATGAATCAGAACCAGGAACCATAGTGTGAAATCTATAGAACGAGAGGACACCGACCTGAGGACTATTATCTAATATAGAAATACATAAAGACACCTAAAAACTTATATTGCAATTTCTGTAAGTCAGTTGGACATGATGAATCCAACTGTCGCGCATATGAGCTTATGAACGAAAGGAAGCGAGATATGGAAGCAATGCGAGGTGTTGGAACGTACCGCATCCAAGAAGAAAATGAGCCAAAACAAGAGAATGTCCACTATGATTAGGGTGGATATAGAGGCTGTGGTGGTGGATACCACGGGAGAGGAAGGAATGCCGGCCCAGCCCAAGGAAGAGGCCGCGACTAGGTAATTTGCTATAACTGTAGCCAACTAGGTCATGTATCTAGAGATTGTACCAACCCATGCACTACGTACAGTTACTATAAATCATTTGAGCATGTTATTGAAGACTGCCCCCTCCTAGAGGTAGAAATGCAGAAACGAAGAAGGACAAAACTGCTAAATCCAAACATTTAGTTGATCGCAGCATAGAGAAGAACTGCGGATCTGTGTATAAATGTGGTAACGTGCAGTGGCACTAATACAGGAAGAGATGGAGTTGCAAAAGCTTCGACTTCAGGAATGCACGATCCTAAGTAGACTCCTGGTGAACTAGTATGGATTAGAAAAGCTGTTGGGAGAACATCGGGTCTAGACCTACAGAAAAATAAAGGAGCATTTACAGAAGCGCGGGATATCCTTAGAGAGTCAACACCTGAGTCGACGAGAATCCCGCTATGCAGCAAAATACTGCAAATAGAGGATATGCCAATGGAATATGATCACATGAGCACTACAACAGATACAAGTACCTCTATTGTGCAGTTCCTACGGAGCTGCATGAAGTTATTGAAGAGTGCAGATGCTATCATGGAATTTGAAAAAATACTCAATCAGTATGAGCCACGAAGTGAGAAGGGGGCTTCCCATGGCATAGCCCATAACATTAGGAGTCCCAAAAGAACAGGAAGGGAAATGAGATTCACTGCACATATTGGGGACTATGAGATGGATGACATCATTCTTGATCTGGGATCCGAAGTAAATGTCTTGACCAAGCAGACATGGCAGCAGATGGGCAAACCAAAGTTACAGTTGTCACCTATACATCTAAGAATGGCTAATCAAGGGATAGTTATACCTTTGGGGAGGTTACCCAACACCATTGTCGACATTGACGGAGTGCAAGGCTATGCATATTTTGAAGTGATTGAAATTGTGGATGATAGCCATCCTTATCCGGCACTGCTGGGTATCGATTAGGCAATGACTAACTCCACCATTATCAACTTGAAAACCATGAAAATTATATTTGAAGGCAAATGATATAAGGGTCATCGCTCCATTGGACCCCTCGTAGGGTGAACGATATGTGGAACTGATTTAGGAGGAATCCAGAGCCAAAGACTTGGACCGTATTTACAAGATGACAACGAATGCTGCTAATTATACTAATCCAACTGCGAATGGAACGCTCAGCTGGCACTACAACACTTCTTGCATCTCAGACTCTGATGCAGGACTGGAAAACTGGCAAAGCAGATTGCATGAAGTATCTGCCAGGAGATGCGTGTAGATCATGAAGTCACTCCGATGGATTTGTAAAAAGGTAACTCCAATCCCTACCTATTATGGTTTATCTAATGTTTATTGCTTGATCAAAGAATATACTACAGCAGTTGCAGATGAATACCATGTATCGGCATTAGACATGGCACTGCGCGAAACACCTGCCAGATTGGGGGCTGTGCATAAGTAGACACTGACAACATGGGATCAGTGAAGAATTAAGATGCAAATCAGGTTTGCTAAGAAGGTTACACTACCTTTTGAAAAATATAATGGATAGATGGATCCAAGGGACCATATTGAAGCTTGTTCACAAGCTTGGGTGGAAAGGCCACAGACAGAATGGGTGCATCTTTTTGTGCATACGTTGGAAGAACCAATTCCAAGGAAGTGGTACCTAGACACGGAGTTGCGCAAGGGAACAATGGACTGGTCTATCCTAGTTGCGAGCTTCTAGTAGGATTTTAGCTTCAAAGATGAACATCCGAGTATCAATGATGCACTGCAGGTTATTAAGGAAAGAATATCCATCCCAGACTCCACACAGGGAAACATGACACTAGAAGAATTCTTTGGAGTAGACAGCATACCTGCACGCCTACAACCAGAATGGTGGGAGCAACTAGAGCATGCTCTTGCTTGTTATAACCTCGTTGAAGAATCTGAGGATAAAGCAGACAGTGATGAGGAGGACCCGTGCAACATAAAGTTACCTGAATCAAAGGGAGTGCGCGAGGTAGAAGGACCTCCACTGAAAATTCCAGATATGAGTGGACCTGTGAAAAAAAGAAAAGTTAACATTGGCACCAGTGAAGAGCAAAAGTTTGCATCTATCGGAGACTATTGGGATGAAGACACAGTCGAGGAGGTCGTGGGCATACTATAGGAATATCGAGAATTATTCCTGACCAAATTCACAGAGATAAAAGGTATTCTGGGAGACTTAGGAGTGATGAAAATTCCTCTTAAGCCAGTTGCGAAGCCTGTAAAGCAAATACCTTATAGACTACACCCGCGCTACAAAGAATGAGTTAAGGCAGAACTCGATAAGATGCTCGATGTAGGGATCATTGAGCCGGTTGAAGAATTTGAGTGGATAAGCCCGATGGTTATCCAGGATAAGAAAACAAAGGGAGAGATCAGGATCTGTGTGGATCTCAGAAAGTTGAATGACTCTTCGATGCATGACCCATTTCCTACCCCTTTCACAGATGAAGTACTTGATAATGTTGGAGGGAATGAGGCATATTCTTTTACTGATGGATTCTCTGGATACCATCAGATCAGGATTAATCTCGCAGATAGGCACAAGACTACTTTTGCTACAAAAGGGGGGTCATTCCAATACACAGTGATTCCTTTTGGTCTGAAGAACGCACCTACCATATTTTCTAGAGTGGTAGTCGCAGCATTTAAAGATTTTATACATAAGTTCTTAGAGATTTATTTTGATGATTGGACTATTTTCAGTTTACTAAAGAACCATGCCGCGAACCTCAGGATGATGCTGGAAAAATGCGGACAGCATCAAATTTCATTAAATTTGAAGAAATGTGTTTTCTATGTTCCCTATGGAACCTTTTTGGGACACATTGTGTGCAAACAGGGCTTGATGGTTGATCCTGCGAAGATGGCAGTCATTGTAAGCTTCCCCACACCAAACTCAGTCAAGCAGTTGCACACTACATTGGGGCATACCGGTTATTACATGAAGTTCATAAAGGGGTATGCACAGATAACCGTAGCTATGGAGAAGCTATTAAAGAAAGATGCATCGTTCATCTGGACCGAAGAATGCGAACAAGGCTTTGACACATTGAAAGAGAAGATGGTCACTATGGGGATCCTATTTTTTCCAGACTGGGAGAAGCCATTTCACATCCATGTTGATGCTTCATGTATAGCATTAGGCGTTGTTCTTGCTCAACCAGTAGAGGGAGGTATTGATCATCCCATTGCATTTTCCAGCATAAATTTATCCTCCACTGAGAATAATTATACCACTACTGAGAGAGAAGGACTCGCGATGGTATATGCGCTGCAGAAGTTCAAGTGCGCACTTCTCTATGTTCAGTGACCATTCTGCTTTGAAATACCTGGTCAATAAGCCAATGTTAGGGGGGCGAATATGCAGATGGTTACTACTCTTTCAGAAGTATGATTTTGAAATTGGTGTTAAGCCAGGCATGTTGAATTTAGGACCTGATCATCTGCCAAGGATTGATTCAAGAGAGGAACCTACGAACCTGGAATATAATCTGCCTGATGCATAGTTGTTTTCTGTACAGGTTTTCGATGATTATTATAAGGATATCATTGAATTTTTTACTACTGGATTCGCACCTGCAGAGTTCACTACGCAGCAAAAGAAGCAGCTGGTAGTGTGAGCAGCAGACTTCACCATTATTGCGGGCCAGCTATACAAGTTGGGACCCGACGAAGTACTGTGCAGATGTGTACTAGAGCATGAAAAACCAGTCATATTGGCTGATGCACATTCAGGAGTAGCAGGAGGTCACTATGCAAGGAGAGCGACTACGCATAAGATATTGAGCGCAGGTCTATGGTGGCCTACAATCCATAAAGATGCGAAGGAACATTGTCAGAGCTGTGATGTGTGTCAGAGGACCGGAAAGCCATCGCGAAGAGATTAAATGCCATTAAATCCATAGTTGACATTATAGGCCTTTGATAAATGGGCCATTGATTTTGTGAGACCTATTAACCCACCAGGAAAAAGAACTGGTGCAAGGTACATCAATACTACAACTGATTACCTCACCAGATGGGCCGAAGCGAAACCAGTGAAAGATTGTAGCGCAGCTACAACTGCAGAGTTCATTTTTTAAAATATCCTTACAAGGTTCGGATGCCCGAAGATTTTGATGAGTGATAAAGGAACTCATTTTCTGAACAGAACCATCGAAGCTTTAACCGAAGAGTTCCATGTTCATCATCAGCACAGCACGCCTTATCATCTATAGGCGAATGGAATTCTTGAAGCATTCAACAAAGGGCTGGAGAATGCGCTAACCAAGATATGCAACGTCAATCGGGACAATTGGGACCTACGCATTCCCTCTGTATTATGGGCATACAGGACTACCTGCAAGAAACTAACACACCATACACCTTTCAGACTGGCTAATGAGCAAGAGGCAATAATGCCTATGGAATACATTGTTCCCAGTTTGAGGATAGTAGCGTTTATAGGCATGGCAGATCGCGACATGCTGGAAGAATGACTCTTACATTTGGTTGGTCTATAGGAAGATCGCTTCATCACAGGCTTTCACCAACAAGTGCAGAAGGAAAGGGAAAAATCATCGCACAATCGCCACACCAAGAACAAGACTTTCTAGGTAGGTGATCTAGTCCTCCTGTATGACGGCAAATTCATGAAATTTCTTGGAAAGTTTAAGATGCATTGGCTTGGCCCGTATATTGTAATGCATGTTACTAATGGTGGCGCAGTCCAGTTAGCTACCTTAGCCGAAGATACTTTTCCAAGTTTGATAAATGGAAGCAAACTAAAGCTTCACCATGATAGTCCGGCTTCGCAGAATCCCTTATGATCAAGGGAAACGTACCACGTAGCACTGCTGAAGTTGCACGGAGGAAAAAAAAAAGAAGAAGAAGAAGAACAAAAGAGAAAAAGAAAGAGGAATTGTGCAGTTGCGAACTCCACAGAGAAATTGTGAAGACCAAGTTAAATGAGAAAAAGCCTTAGTTCGGAAGCAAGAAATCAGGCACCACGAAGAGACCATGTGGGATTTATCAGGACCTGCCACGTATTTCGACGCAACACTCAGGAAAATAGTCATTACAATGTCGATCGGAGAATATAGTCGTTACCAGTGACTGTTTGGGCATTTAACGCACAGATAATCATTCTGAGCGAGTTTAGGATGGAAAGGACCGAAGAATCTGTCGGATTTGGCCAACGGATACCACCATTAATGCTCATATAGTCATTGAAGGTTGCAGAGGAGGTAATATGCGCCTATAAGTAATGCCACACTCAGATTCATGGGGGCTACCAAACACTCAGAATTTTCTTGCAAAGCACTACTATGGGAGTTATTTTCATTAAGCAATCCGGAAACCCGAGAGAGTTTCCCAGTGGATGTCTGAGTGGTCTTCCATTGAGGAAGATTTCACGGTCCAAGAGACTGTGAAAGTATTCCAATATGGGGGGATCGAAGGGTTAATGAGAACCCCAGCTGAGAAGGTTGTCTTTGAACCAGGTCAGGCATCAAGACAATCACCAAGACATGGTCCAGTGATGGAAGATAAAGGAAAAAAACCAGTGGCACCAAGAACGAAGGTACCTAAGATGGCGTCGACAGTGCAGAAACCACCGCTAGTGGATAAGGAGATACCTTTGACATTAACCCCAGACTATATTTCATCGCATGCTCTGGATGCACCGGTCTTCAAGTTGCTGAAGAATACCAAATATGATAGCCCTCTATCGCCAATATCAAAGCATGTTGAGGTGGAGAAAAACTTGCTGGGTAAAATCCCAGAATGTAGATGGGAGGATTATGATCTGCTTGCAATGCAGAAGAAGGATCCCAATGAACCGAAGTTCCCACAGTTTCAACCGGACCAGTACCTATGCTAGAAGAAGGATGCAAAGGGTGAGCTTAACCTAGTCTCCCAAGGTTGGTTATCCGGAGTAGTCCAGTCCGGGTTGCTTAATCTACTCAAACTTTCGCATTTCGATAGGTCACCAGAGCTGAATGTGGTAGTGCGCACGCTGATGGCACACATTCTCCAGGGTAATTGTGGCTCGATCGTAATGTTGACCTAACTATTGACATCATCCACCGCATTACCATGTTGAGTAAAAAGGGTAAGGATCCAAAGCAATTTTTCCAAGGGAAGAGCAAGGACAAAGAAGTTGTGGCAAAGATGAAGAAAACTCAGACGGTCATCAAAGGGAAGAGGGGTTTCCAAACAAAAGAAACAAATGATAAAGCAATAAGATTTGTCACGCAACTGTTAGCGGGCAAGATTCTCCACACATGCAGGCCTCTCGAGGTAAGCGCGAGCACAGTACCACTTGGCGCCGCGACCGCGGAGTGCAAACAATTTAACTGGTCTCAGTACTTACTGAATGAGTTCATGGAAGAGCTCAATGACACGCAGCTCAACGAAGGGTATTTCCATTATACTTGGCTCATTGTGTTGATCGCTTTTGTCGGCTAGAAGGAGCAAAAGGATTACGTTGGAATAATCACTGATACCAACGAGTATAGAGGACCACGTTACTCAAATATCTGGGCAAATTTGAACTCACAAAGACAACACGCAACAGCAGAGGTCTTCTACTAGTATTATGATTAGCTACATGCAGCAATCATACTGACGTTGTGGATAACAAAACAAGTAACCAGTAGGTATATCCGTATTGTAAATTTTTATGCTGACATGCGTAGCATTTATATTTCAACCAAGGCACAGAAGAAGAAGGTGGAATGGTTCCCAAGGAACTACCATATGTACGAGGAGGATATTGACACTATCATGAAGGAATGGCCTGTCAAGTTCCAAGTGGAAATTGTAGATGTCACAAATGAGTCCGGTGAGGACGAGCCTATTCCATGTCCTATTACCGAAGAGAAGGAGACGGGAAAAAGAAAGGAAGTTGAGAGTCCAGGACAGAAAAAGGGGGCAAGGAAGAAGCAGAAAGATGATAAGGGCAAATTGGATACAGTACTCAAGAGCGATAATTATGAACTAATTGGGGTAAAGTTCACAGAGCAGATGGAAGATCTGATGTCTGACAAAGAGAAAAAGGATAAGGCAATACAGGATAGTCTGCAAAAGAATCTGACCACACTACAAGGGATTACGCTGAAAATTGCAGAAGTACACAAGAGATTACCTCTGGTGCGCGACTCAGAGTCTGAAGGGAAGTCGAGAGGAACTTCGTAGCAGAGAACACCGCAGTTAACCATGACCGTTCATGCGAAGTCCCGTATCGTCCACCTAGACCCGATAATAGTAAGCTTACCCATGCCAGAGCAACTAATGTTGGATACAAAGGATGTCAAGTGTGTGGAGATTGACTTGGCAAAAATACCATTGCCGGGCCTACATTATTTACATCTGCAGTGTGTGGAAGAAATGCATGAGCAAACTACTGACACACTGAAGGGGTAGGCTGAGCTGCAAGCGGCTAATCGGCAGTTGGAAGAGTCTAGCTTGTGGAGCACTATGCAACTACAGGATGAGCATGATCGTCGGCAAAGACTAGAGTCCACGATCACTGTGGTAGCATACGATATAGATGACTTTGAAGTCCAGGCAGATCCTGGGGATACTATTGTTAAGAATTGCGAGCTGGTCACCAGTCTTAAAGCAAAGATGTAAGACATGGAGATTGTACATGAGGCTAACATTGCTGCTTTGAAGGAGAAAATAAACCCCCAAACCCCACCGAATGAGCAGCAGCTCAGATCAGAAGTAGTGAAGGCCGCAATAGAGAATATTGCTGTCAAAGTGACGAAGTTCCAGAGTCTATTCGATGACGCGTCGAAGGAATTCACAGGCCTCGAAGAAGACCCAGGATTGCCGCAAGTGAAAAATGTTGTCAAAGAGATGCAAGCAGCACTGGAACAGTTGGATATAGAAGTGAAAGCCCTGCTACCAAGAGAAAGGCTCGCAAAGTACTGAGAAATCAATGTACTTAAGAAGGAAGTGTAGGCCTTACGAGAAAGAGAGACCGAAATGGGCAACAAGTCACAACCATTACTGGAGGATTTCGGCACAATCTCGCAGGAGATCGAGGAGAGGTTAAAAGAGCTACACAAGAATCAGGAACAGGTTGAAGGATATATAGGCAATGAGATCACACCTGAGGTGTTGGATACAGTCAACCAAATCGAGCAAGACACGAAGCAAACAGTCCAGAAGCTGATCACTACATACAATGAGTTTGCTGCAAAGCTAGCTCCGCAGGAGACAAAACAGCTTGGGGACTCCGAAGTTGCAGGTGGCTCGGGGGTGAGCCACATGTGAGTGTTAGGGGCCAGTTGGGCCTACCCAAGGGGGGAAATTTTGTGCAAGAAGGATTTTGGAACTGCGAAGCTGAGCGCAGTTCAGTTGAAGTACATTTTTGTATAAGTTTTGGGATGTTGTGAAGTTGCACGCAACGCAGCATTGGAGGAAGCTGCGAGGATATGTACTGCAAAGAGGAAGTGTTGAAAAGTGTCCAATCCATGGGATGCCAGCAAAGCATAGTGCTGGAAGGAAGATGGCATGTATTCTGGCTAGACCATCGGTGGTCTATTTTTGGTAAAGATGCTCCAGGAGTGCTAAGCAACGGGAAGGAGCAAATCGGGAAGAAAGCAACTGGTCGCACACACGAAAGATGTCACTACTTGAACCAGTCACACAAGACCGTTAGAGGAAGAACGGCTTAGTGAAAGCGACCTATTGGCATGCACACAACAGGAAGGCAGATAGTGACATTATGCATGCATGGAAGACCGCCACGATGGAATATTTGCTACCAGAGGCCAGAAGACTGATTTTGGGGAAACCATGACAGTTTTGTAAACCTAAGGGTAGATGAATGGTGGAAAAATAACACTATAATTGCAATATGGATGGAGTGAAGGGCTCATGGAAAGGACACAATAGATAAAATGGCAAAAAATGACTATGGCCTTTGTGGCATGCAAATCGAGGCGGTGAGGGGTACGAAAAAAATGTCCAAAAAATGATTAAGTGAGAGTGATAAAAAATCACAAGAATCATCACAAGCACGGAATTCTAAATCTTTCGGTGCAAACAGTGTGCAAAATGGAGGTCATATGACCCCGAAATGCTCAAAGCAAAAATTAGGGCAAAAATGGCTATAAATAAAGGGGAGCCCACCGAGCCAAGGATGTGGTGGTGGGGATAAATGATGATCTGCGGGGGTGGAATGTTGATGTATATGTAACTTCGGAATGTATTTCATCTATGTATTTCATGTATATTTATTGTACCCTTATTAGAGATGTGTTATTCCTCTATAAGGAAGTGTCGTCATGTGGATTGACAATTGTCGCAAGTGTGTGTACTTGCCGATGGGTTATTAGACCACCATGTGTGGGGTCGGCCCTGAAATATATATATTATAACGTGGATGTACCTAGCTAGACAAGTCGGACCCATAAGGTCACTGGGCAAACAGGTTAGTATAAATAGAGATCAGGTGATCTCTATTTAGATCATTCGGAAAAGTATATCTCTCTCACTCAGAAAGTGGCGCACTAGTGAGGAGGAGGATCATCTACTATTAGGAGACTATCTCAGTGTATTTTGGTTGTACTTTGGTTGAGCCATTTCTCTCTCTATTTCTGAGGAAGTTGTGGGGTTTTTCACCTTAGGGTTTTCCCCACGGAAACTCTGTGTCTCTTGTCTCTCATGCTTTTGATTCTTGTGATGCTTGTCATTCTTATTGTGATTGTTATGCATTGATATACTGTACATGTTATTCTCTCAGTGAAGATCCTAAAGTATTGTGAATTAATGCTCAAAATTTAACATGGTATCAGAGCTAACCTGAGAAGAAGACATTTTGCAGTGACGAAAACTTGAGTTTCTTGTTTATTGGGTTTCTCTCCACAGATTTTGGAAAAGCAGTATAGTAGATTGACTCTACTCATCAAGGAGAATCTATCTGTCCAATCTGAATTCAATTCTGAGCATTTTTAGATTTGGCCCTAAAAATTAGGGTTTCCACAAAAATAGGAATTTCTGAAATCTGAAGACATAGCTGGAAGCTCCTTGCAAAAATTGAAGTTTAGAGCTTTGGATCCAGATTTTTGGCTGGGTAGATCTCTGGGAAACACAAACCCTAATTCAGGGCTCTCCCCAGTGAACCCGGGAGGACAAAAAGGCAAATCTGAAGGGTAAAACTTTGTTGATCTCAAATTCTAGATGCACCAAGCTGATCAGCTCATCAAAGCGCATATTTCTATCCTTTCAGAAAATTGAAATTCACATTTTGAATTTTTAGGGTTTTTTTGACAAACCCTAATCCGGGACCAGATCCAGTTTTCAACATTTCAAGTGGTAAGACCTAAATCTTTTCTATTTCCATTTGAAGTAGTCTTTAAGATGTCTCACCACACCAAGCTTGAGGATAAGCTTGAAGGGGCTGATAACTTCCAAGCTTGGAAGTATAGGATTGGGTTAATCCTGGAAGAGAATGAGTTGGACTCATATATAAAAGAAGACATCCCTATCCCAGAGGATGAAGAGGCCAAGGTATTGCATAAGAAGAACTTGCTCAAGGCAAAGAGAATCATTGTTGATTCTATCAAAGACCATCTCATACCCCATGTGTCTTCTCTAAAGACACCCAAGGAGATGTTTGACTCTTTGACCAAGCTATTTGAAGGGAAGAACATAAATTGGAAGATGACTCTGCGGAATCAATTGAAAGGGGTCAAGATGTTGAATGGAGAAACCATTCAATCTTACTTCTCCAAGGTCTCTCAGATCAAGGAGAAACTTGAAGCTGTGGATGAAGTAGTGGACAATGGTGAAGTCATTATGACCACTCTGAATGGCCTACCTAGGTCATGGGACTCCTTTATTCAAGCAATCTGTGCAAGAAAGAAATTGATCTCTTTCAGTAAACTATGGTAGGAATAAGCTAGACTTGTAGCTCGTGAGGAAAATATGGGAGGTGAAGATCAAGCTCTCGCAACTCACACCAAAAGAAGCAAGCCTAGGAAGGAGCACTCTCACTACAAAAGATCATATCAAAAGAATAAGAAGGATCTAAGATGCTTCACATGCAATGAGAAGGGTCACCTTGCTTCAGATTGTCCCAAGAACAAAAGGGATAATAACAACAACTTCAGCAAGAAGAAGAAGGGCCGCAAAAGAAAGTTCCATGCTCATGATGTCGAGGATGATGAACCTCCAAAGAAGAAAGCTAGGGCAGAAAGTGATGATGGCTCATCAAGTGAATAAGAGTATGTTCTAATCTCTGCTCTCACAAGTACTATCTCCCATGGTTGTAATGATTGGTTGATTGATAATGGGGCTTCCAAACACATGACTGGGTTTAAGGAATCTTTTGTGAATCTATCTGAACATGAATCACCCCATAAGGTGAAACTTGGGGATGATTATCAATACCCAATCAAAGGAAGTGGTGAAGCCTCCTACAACCTAGATTCTGGAAAATCTTTGAAGATGAAAGAAGTCCTTTATGTACCTGGGCTCAAGAAGAACTTACTCTCCATCTCTGCATTGGATGCAAAAGGTATGAGGGTTGCATTTGTGGATGGCCAAGTCCTAATGTTGCCAAAGGGAAAGAACATAGATGATGCAGTAGTGATTGGAGAGCAAGAGGGAGGTTTGTATAAATTGAAGGGACAACTTGAACATGCCATGGTACATGAATCCATGGAGCCAAGTGAACTTTGGCATAGAAGACTTGCTCATATGCACTATAGGGCACTTCCAATTGCAAGCAAGGCTATAGAAGGTCTTCCTAAAATCAAGAGAAAACATGAAGGTGTTTGCAAAGGATGTGCAAAAGGTAAGAACATTAAGAAGGCTTTCCCAAGCAGTGAAAGCAAGGCCAAAGATATCCTAGAAATCATCCACTCAGATGTATGTGGTCCTATGTCATCCAGTTCTCTTAGTGGGTATGTTTACTATGTCTCATTTATTGATGACTTCTCCAGGAAGACTTGGGTATACTTCTTGAAGAACAAAGATGAGGTGTTTGATAAGTTCAAGGAATTCAAAACCTTGATGGAGAATCAAACTGACAAGAAGATCAAAACATGCAGATCTGATAATGGTGGAGAATTCACCTTAGGTGACTTCAAGAAGCTTTGTAGTGATTCAGGGATTAAGAGGGAGTTGACTTCTCCTTATAATCCTCAACAGAATGGAGTTGCAGAAAGGAAGAACAGAACTATCATGGAAGCAGCAAGGGCAATGTTGCATGACCAGGATCTACCTATGCATCTATGGGCAGAAGTAGCTAGAACAGTTGTATATGTGCAGAACAGAACACCACACAAGATATTGGACAACAAGACACCAGGAGAGGTCTTTTCTGGTAAGAAACCTAAAGTCATCCATCTCAGAATATTTGGTTGTCCAGTATACACTCATGTCCCAAAGGAAAAGAGGACTAAACTAGATCCTTCAGGAAAGAAGGGTATATTTGTGGGTTACAGTGAAAGCTCGAAGGCTTACAGAATATACTTTCTAGGGTTCAAGAAGATTGATGTCAGCAGGGATGTAACATTTGATGAAAACTCAGCCTTCATCAAATCAAGGCACCTATCGAAGTTTATGAAGAACCTATGGAAAATAGATTTCAAGACACTACCATGACTGAAGCAGTTCCAGAAGTTGTTCGTGAGTTTTAAGATCCACAAGAACCTGTAGATCCACCCCGTGAGGATAACTCTCACAAGAGGAAACCTGCATGGGCTAGAGAGCTCATTCAAGATGCAGAAAGATTTGGCATTCCAGAAGAAGAACACAAAGCAAAGAAGAGAACTAGATCACATACCAGCTATGTTGCTTTACTCTGTGACATTATGAACAAAGAGTCTTCCAGTTATGAAGAAGCAATGGAAAAGAAAATATGGAAGGATGCCATGGTTGAGGAATACTAATCAATAATGAAGAATGATGTTTGGGATGTTGTCCCAAGACCTAAAGAGAAGTCTGTTGTGACTTCCAAATGGATCTACAAAATCAAGCATGCTGCAGATGACAGTGTAGAGAAATACAAGGAAAGATTCGTAGCTCGTGGATTCTCTCAGAAAGAGGGAATAGATTATGAAGAAACTTTTGCACCTATAGCCAGGTATACTTCCATCATAACAATACTTTCCCTGGCTGCAGGAATGAAATGGAAAATACACCAGATGGATGTCAAGACTACTTTCTTGAATGGTGTAGTTGAAGAGGAAGTATATGTGGAGCAGCCACTCGGTTTCGAAATACATGACAGGGAGTCATATGTGTGCAGATTGAAGAAAGCCCTGTATGGCTTGAAACAAGCTCCCAGAACTTGGTATGGTAGGATGGACAGTTTTCTATCTAGTTTGGGCTTTACCAAGAGTAAAGCGGATTCCAAACTTTACTACAAGGTTGAGGAAGGGAATCCTATGATTCTACTCCTGTATGTGGATGACTTATTTGTAACAGGAGATGATAGATTGATTACAGATACTAAGAGGAAGCTTGTTGCCGAGTTCGATATGAAAGATTTGGGAATGATGCATTATTTCCTAGGTATGGAGGTGTGGCAAAGTGCAGGTGGGATCTTCCTTGGTCAAGGGAAGTACACAGCAGATATCCTGAAGAGATTCAAGATGATGGATTGCAAGGCCATGGCCACACCTATGGCATCGAATCTGATGCTTCATCTGAACCGGTTGATGTCTCTATGTATCGTCAGATGATTGGGTCCTTGATGTACCTGACGAACATGAGACTAGATATTTGCTTTACGGTGAACACATTGAGTCAGTTCCTGACAGATCCGAGGAGTGTTCATCTGGTTGCTGTAAAGCATGTTCTGAGGTACCTGAAGGGTACAGTGGATTATGGGCTCAAGTATGAAGCGAATCAAAAGTTTAACCTGCAGGATTATGTTGATTCAGATTGGGCTGGCAGTGCTACAAATAGGAAGAGCACATCTGGGTGCTGCTTCAGTATGGGATCAGGTGTGATCTCTTGGTTTAGCAGGAAGCAGCCCTGTGTAGCACTGAGTACAGCTGAGGCAGAGTATGTTGCAGCCTGTTCAGCTAGTTGTGAGGCAGTATGGCTACGGAAGCTATTGTCTGAGTTATTTGATCTCTCGTTGGATGCTACTGGTATCTTCTGTGATATCCAGATTTGTGTGAAGTTGTCTGAGAACCCAGTGTTTCATGATAGGTTGAAACACATAGAGATCAAATATCACTATATCAAGGATATGGTGCAAAGAGGAGCTGTGAAGCTCCTGTATGTTGCGACGGACGAGCAGATTGCAGATGTGCTAATGAAGCCACTAGCCAGAGTGAAGTTCAAGTACTTCAAAGAGAGGCTTGGTGTTCTTCGGATTGATGACACTTCGAGGAAGAAGTGATGGACACATTTGCTGAAGCCATTCCAAGCATGTTGGAAGGAGGGACCTTCACATGGCTGTGGATGTAAGTGCTGGATGATGAGCATCAGGATGATGTTCTAGTTTATGTTGGATATGATCAGTTGGATCATTTTATGTATATGTATGTACGCATCATGTTGGATGCTGGATATGATCAGTTGGATCATTTATATGTATATGTATGTACGCATCATGTTGGATGCTGGATATGATCAGTTGGATCATTTATATGTATGTACGCATCATGTTGGATGCTAGATATGATCAATAGGATCATTTGTATGTATTTTGTATATGCATCATGTTGGATGCTTGGACCATGTATCTGTATATGTATCAGGTGGATACATTGTATGATCAGGTGGATCATGTATGGTGATATATATCATGTATTTGTATTTGTATCAGGTGGATACATTGTATGATCAGGTGGATCATGTATGATGATATGTATCAGGTAGATACTTGGTATGCATCAAGTAGATGCATTGTATGATCAGAATGATCATGGATGACGAGCTTCAGGATGTTGCTCCAGATGACATGCAGTAGGATGTTGCAGTGATGATGATCAAGATGATGTATGGTGAGTATCAGGTTGATACTCTATGGTCATGGATCAGGTTGTGCAGACGAGCATATAATTTGGCCCTGGGAGATTTGCAGATAGTCTTTCGAGGTTTTGCCTATGGCATGTAATCTGGGCCTGGGATATCTGGCAAATGCTCTTTTGAGGTTTTGCTCTAGGAGGACATATAATTTGGCCCTGGGAGATCTACAGATATTCTTTCAAGGTTTTTCCTATGGCATATAATCTGGCCCTGGGATATCTGGCAGATGCTCTTTCGAGGTTTTGTCCTATGGCATATAATATGTCCCTGGGAGATATGATAGGTTGGGTTGTGTGCCCGTAATAAGTCCTGGGATGCTCTTGCGAGGTTTTGCCATGACCACATATAATATGTCCCTGGGAGATCCTATAGGTAGAGTTGTGTGCTCGTAACAGCCTGGGATGCTCTTGCGAGGTTTTGTGGTGACCACATATAATCTGTCTCTAGGAGATCCTATAGGTAGAGCTGTGTGCTCGTAATAGCCTAAGATGCTCTTGCGAGGTTTTGTGGTGAGGTCACATATAATATGGCCCTGGGAGATCCTATTGGTAGAGCCTTGTGCTCGTAATAGCCTGGGATGCTCTTTCGAGGTTTTGTGATTCACGTAATAAGTCCTGAGGATTCCACAGTATGGCCAGTGATGACAAAGACCTGCAGGTGGTGGGCCTACATCCAGTATGAAAAAGGACTGGCTCTGTAGAACTTCCTATGACGAGTAGAGTCAGAGATTGGTTGAGATAGCAGCAGCAGTGACGATGACGATGATGATGCATCGATGACAATGATCCCGAGAAGAAGACTTGTCTAGCAGATCTGTGTCGAGAAATACCTTCCTAGTTAAGAGGGAGTGTTGATGTATATGTAACTTCGGAATGTATTTCATCTATGTATTTCATATATATTTATTGTACCCTTATTAGAGATGTGTTATTCCTCTATAAGGAAGTGTCGTCATGTGGATTGACAATTGTCGCAAGTGTGTGTACTTGCCGATGGGTTATTAGACCACCATGTGTGAGGTTGGCCCTGAAATATATATATTATAATGTGGATGTACCTAGCTAGACAAGTCGGCCCCATAAGGTCACTGGGCAAACAGGTTAGTATAAATAGAGAGCAGGTGATCTCTATTTAGATCATTCGGAAAAGTATATCTCTCTCACTCAGAAAGTGGTGCACTAGTGAGGAGGAGGATCATCTGCTACTAGGAGACTATCTCAGTGTATTTTGGTTGTACTTTGGTTGAGCCATTGCTCTCTCTATCTCTGAGGAAGTTGTGGGGTTTTTCACCTTAGGGTTTTCCCCACGGAAACTCTGTGTCTCTTGTCTCTCATGCTTTTGATTCTTGTGATGCTTGTCATGCTTATTGTGATTGTTATGAATTGATATACTATACATGTTATTCTCTCAGTGAAGACCTAGAGTATTGTGAATTAATGCTCAAAATTTAACACAGAATGATAGGTGTATCAAATCAAATCAAATATATAAGTGACATGTGACCTCGAAAATGGTTGAGATCGCGCATGTGAAAAAGTGAGCAAGGTTAATGACCTACTCCCATGCTACGTGCATGGGGCTTGTGATTGTGGATCACATATGTGTTGGGTTGAGAAATGGGATCATTGACATGTTCATATAGATGTGATGGGGAAGCTTCAAAATGATTGAGCATGTGCCCTATCCTAGGGTTGAGGTAATCTATTATGTCCCCTATCCTAGAGGTGTCAACACGGTGTCGATGCTCTCTCGGAGAGGGATCAACATGGCATTGACCAACTACTCGAAGGGGATTGTATCATGAGGCTAATGGACATGGTGGCACACTGAATTTATGATATGATGATGGGGGATCCCCCTTGTGGGGTAGATTCCCCCAATATCGTAGAAGAGAATGATGATGATGATGAGTAGGAAATTTTTTGAGCCTGCCCCCATGTTGTGGACATGTGATTTCCTCGTCGAATTGAAAAGGTTGAACATGTGGGTTAGAGGGATCAGTGGAAGGGGTTGGTGGGACAGAGGGGTCTCCAGTGGAAACCATGTAAATGGTGTTGACCTCTTCCAAGGAGGAGGATTCAGGGGGGGTGAATCTCCTCGATGGTAGTAATGGTTGACTCTAAAGAGGACTTATTCATTTCATGGAGAACCAGTCGATACTCAGGTAAGTCAGGACAATGATGAGAGTAATGGTCGTAGACTTCGTATATAGCACAGGATTGGTTGGTGTGCAATTATTTGTTACACGGGTGGGGGGTGGTTTCTAGTTCAACAACTGGAATATTGGGGTCATCGTCCAACGCCTTCATGTGTTCTTGAAGGTTTGAAAATTGCAGAAAAGTATGGGTTGCATGGCCCAAATCATCACACAAAGCACACTTGGGAGGTGCGCAAAATGGAGGAGGAGGTTTCATGGGTTTAGTCGCATGTGGTGCAGTATATGTTTGTGTGGCCATGCCCCCAGTGTTCTGGTATGGTTGATGGGAATTGTTGGATGTCGATGTGGTCACCACACCGGGAGGTGGATGAGTGGCAGTGGTGATCGGTTGGACTGGTTGAAGGATGACTTGTGGCGTCGGAGCAGGATTAGGGGCAGGTAAATACCACACGCAAAGACCTAGTGTCAACCCGAGGAGATTTAGTGTGGCCATGATGGGCATACTTACTACCCCAGATGGTGGGAACAAGAATGGGATTGTGTGGATTGGTGTGGCTCCAACGTGGCCAGGTATCGATGGCGGTTGGGGAAACAGTGGTGGTTGCATGTTAGGTATAGACTGATCTGACGAAATGGTGCACAAATCGGAGATCTCAACGGCTGACGGAGAAGGTGGTAAGGAATGAAAAGTGGATACCATTGGAGTCTCTGAATAAAGGCCAGGTCTGACTGTGTAAACCAAAGAGGTGGGTGCATCAAAAACAGGTTGTTCAACCATGGGTAGAACATTCTCTGGTGTAGTAGGCGCGTTCAGGTCATAGTAATTAATTTGGTCGATTTTGAAAACCCATCCCTTGTGGGGGAACATCATAATGTGGAACACCAATGAAGCGACGGCCTTCATGGCGTACATGTAACTTCGTCCTGGGAGTAGGTTGTAATCAATATGTGTATTGATGACTTCGATGTCAATCAGGACAGTTTTTCCAGCTAACTAAACTAGAACATTATCCAGAAGGCCTTATGGTTGAGTTAAATGACCATCATAAGCTCGTAAGGAATTCGTGGATGGCTGTAGGGTAGGGGATCCGAGATTCTGCCACACAAATGTATACATCACGCATGTAGAGTCACCCTCATCAATGATGCATCTATGGATAACAAGATTATGGATTGAAACAGAAACTTGGAATGCTGATGTGGAAGGCATGAGTGGTTCACATTGGTCTAAATCGAATTCCATCATCCATGAATCTGAAGGGTCTATCGCACTTATGGCAGGTAACAGTGTTTTGCATTGTGTTGGGCAGTTCTTTAAAACTTCTACAGCTGACATAGCAGCATGGGACTGGGCTACGTCATCCACGATATTATAATTAGGGGCAGCACGAGCATTGGGGTTGTTGTTGATGCGGCGCAGAGGAAAGCAAGGAGATTTGGGGGCATCTTCGAATGGTGCGGGGGGTATATGTAACGACTGATCTGTGGGAAGAGTGTTAGCATCCTTTTTCGCAGGAATGGTTTCTATGGTGTAACCATACTGGTTACGGCGTGTTTGAAGGTTAATATCAGCCGAAGACATCATTAAAAGGGGGTGGGTACCTTAGTCAATGGGTTGACTAATAAGATCAGCATAAGTAACTTGTTGTTGTGGTGTGGCATCCCCTTGAGGGGGAGCCAACGGTTGGGTGGTTACTACCCCTTGCGTGGGTAGGGGGTTCTGCAACACCATGGGTTTTGCATGAGTTTGCGGGGGGTTTGGTGGTGTCGAAGGTGCAACATGTCCTTCGAACTGGGTTTCATCATTCCAAAGTTGGCGAGCGTGCTCCAGATGGGGACAATTATGCGTGCAGTGGCCATATACCCCGCAAATAGAACATGGGTGGTTCATAGGTAAGTTCGGGTTTTTACCTTGTCAAGGTGGTCGATCAAGATTTTGGTTAGCCAGTGCAACGCCATTATTATTAGGGGGTTTTAGTGGTGGATCGCCTCTACAAGGAGGTTGGTTATTTCCTTGGTTACGGCCATGTCCCCTATTTTGTTGTCCTTGTTGGTTTCGTTGGGTAGGTTGATTCTCCTGTTGGTTTTGTTGAGCGTATACTTTCCCTTGGGGAATAGGGGGTTTTGTGGTTGAGTAGGTGCTAGGGTATCCTGCGGTGGACAATAAGCAGGAGGGACTTGGGGTTGTGAGGGTGCAGGTGTTGGCGGTGGATGGTAGTAAGTGGGTGGCGCAAAAGGAGGGGCATATGTTGGTGGTGTATGGTCGTAGCAATGTGTCGGACATGAAGGTCCATGTATATGGGGCGCTTGAGCCGAGGGAGCATATGAAGGTGTTTCTCCTGAATGGGAGGTGGCATGCAAAAGGTCGGGAGAACTCATGGAGGAATTGGGTGTAGGAATGTAAGTTGGGGTGGTGGCGGGAGGCATATGGACATATGTCTGGTTATAAGAGGAAACATGTCCAATAATGTCGTCAGCAGTGTGGGATGCCCCCAACACCTCTTTCCGGGAGGAGTCTCCATGAGGAACATTAGGTAAAATGGAGTACAGGTAGCCCGACTGTGCATATATGAGGTCAAATTGTTGGTTTTTGAGGATGGATTCTTCTTTGGTTTGGGGCCTTTCAGGTGCCACATCCTTGGAGATAACTAGTATGGGGGATTTCAAGAACCAATCTAAGAAGATGTGTTCATCTAACTTAATCTTGTACAAACTACGACATCTACGCCACTCATGAATATGGTCAGTGATATGAGTAGCCATGTTCTATCTACAAGATAGTAAAATCTCAACACCAGCATCATAACGGACTACTAACTGGAAGAACTGCGGGGAAAGTTGAAGCGAGAGACGTAAAATTGGAATGGGTCTCATGTGGTTGTTCAATATACCACTTAGCTATAGAACCAGTGAGTGTCCGTTGTAAAAGGTAGAGGTGAATCAATTCATCCACTATGGACTTGCAGGAAAACCATAAGTGGAAGGACATGATGTGGTTTTGGGGGTCCTCACCACCCTTTCCTTCAAACTTTGGAATGTATGAGGGGAGTTTGGTAGGCATGGGAGGCCATGTGTGGTCATGTTAGATCAGATCGTTGGTCAATCGGGCCAGATTAGGGAGGTTGATACTGGCCATGAATGGAAAACTAGCATAATGATGTGACATAGTCGAAGTGGCCTGTATGCTATCCATAGCGGCAATTGTGGGGCCACCTCTATTGAGTGGTGGGGCGGTGGCGTGTGTCATAATGAGGATTGAGGGACCATCGGTAAAGGGCAGAGGGATCATGTAGGAAGTGCCAGTTCCACCAAGTGTATTACTGGTGACCAAAGGGACGGTAGTTGGAATAGATCCAATACCAATGGGTATGGAAGTAGTGACTAGAATTCCAGGTATAGGTCCAGTGGATGGTATAGTGGGGATGGATTTTGAAATGGTAACTGGGCTAGTGGTGGAACCACTTCCAATGATCCCACCTGTAAAGGGGTTGAGATTCACACCGGCCATGGGGCTAGACGAAGCTGTGTATATGGGTAACTCTAACTCAGAATCAGAGGTAAAATAAGGGGTGTCGGGATGAAGATCCAACGACAAATATGTGCATCTAAGACGAGTGGGGTCAAGTGGAACGTGCTGTGGGGAGATTCCTTGTAGGGGACAAGAGTGTCTCGATGAATCAATGGTGACAGGTGTAAAAGTGCTAAAGAGATGTGGGAGATAAAAATGATCAAAAATACTAGTGCAACCGTGTTTGCAAAAGGAGAGCTCTCAAAAAGGGCGGCGCTCAGGCCAACAACAAGCTCAAAAACACGTGCTACAACAGGTGGAGTGAAAATAAAATGGTTAGAATACCAACAAGCAACACTCCTTTAAAGTAAAATGGTAGATTCATTAACCGAATGGGGGTATAGGAGCATGCAAACACCTATCTAAAAGATATGAAAGCTCACACAAATTGTATTTCCTACAGGGTGATGAAATCCACAGTCAGGAAATATGAAATGTCGAACCAAATGGATAAAGGCTATCCCTCTACTGAGAGGGACTCCAGATAAAAGAGCCCTAGATGAATGGAAACTAAGCTACCCCATTCATGGCACGTCTGGAAAGGTGTCTCGCAGCTTCAGTTCTTTGGCCATCTCACACCCAGTATGGGCGCCAGTATTCATGATGAGAACAACGAGTTGGTGTCCTTCAGTACAGAATGGAGTGCGGCATTTCACTCAGACTTCCAGAACCAATATTGCTACTTGTCCTCCTAAGGGAGATGCCCTTTAACAAATTGGTGTCAACCGTACCAATAAGTAATAGGGTATTTTGAATCCCTAATGGACAACAAATATGTCTCAAATGTGAATGACAAAGGGAGTGTTATTTGGATGCCTAACCCCAATGTCATACCTAGCTACAGAATTGTTTTTGTGTTCCCCAAGGAGGGATAAAGTGAGTTTAATTAAGTCAATTTTAAGTCTCTATTGAATTATGGGGAGGGTGTGTGTGCAAACGTGGTGTGTACCCAATATCGCCAGATAGTAAATGCTGAAAGAAACAACTAAGACTGAAAAATAAAACTTTTTTCTTTTGCTTTTCAAATAAAAATACTAACTACTGGAAAAAAAAAATGGTGCAACGAAACTTAGACTGATTTCTGTAATATTCTATGCATAATTTTTAAACATAGAATACAGATCTGAATTCTTCTCGAAAAAATACATGTGTAGAAAAACAATCAGTCAAAACCGATTCCAGGAAGCAAAGATATATTCTTTTCAAATCTGCACTTTTTTAGGAATTTTCCGCGCGGACGGAAATACTGCAGAGAGGATATCTTTTTACTGGAGAAACAGATTTCGACCAGACCAATGCCATTGGATTGGAAATTTACGGGGGTTTGATTTGACATACTATTTATTATATTTCTGGTTAATATCATGAATACTATATCCATTACAAAACCGCCCTCAAAATTCCAAAAAAATGAAGGTAGGGCATAGATATGTCTCGAAATGGAGAGATCTGGCAAGGATCACGGCCCAAATATACAGATATGCAAAAAATAAAAGAAACCAAGATAGATAAATTGAAGAAAAAAAAAGGTTAAGGGTGTTCAAAAGAAACCACAGATCTACCGAGATCGGACTCGGTGGGAGTCATCAAAACTGTAGCTGGGGTGTTCACACCAGCTCGTGCTAAAGAGCACCTACTTAAGATTTAGGAACCCTTAGTAGTAGTTCATAACAATGGATAAAAACTAGATAATAAGCAAATGATATGTGCAAATAAAAAACATAAAATAAATCTAACTACTGCAATAAAATGATAGATCAACAAGAACCCATGAATGAAACTTGTGTTTTTTATATTATATGGCAAACAAGGGTTTGCAGTAGTGGTTACTTTAGAATATGAGGTGATGGGGGCCCTTGCAGCAGTACGAAGAGTAGCGCATTGAGTCTCCAGAGTTCCTTTCTCTTTTGCAAATGCTCAATGGGTGGCCAATTATTCAACTAGATGGGCACAAAAGCTTTAAAATGGTAGGCCAGAGTGTTGTAGGAAATTTGGCAGCATAAGGGTCTGAATAGTGATTAATGTGTCAAATGAGAGGCCTCTACCAACTTTTTATAGCAATTTTAGGTGGTGGAGTGTTGGCCCATGGTTTTGGGTGACCAATGGTATTAGGAAGTGGTATTTGGTGTTTTCCCTCTTTTTTGAATTTATTTTGACTTTTTCCCCCTTTTTCTTTTATTTTTGGGGATTTTGGACCCTTTTGTGGGTTTTTATCCCTTTTTGGACGAATTTAAATATTTTTTGAGGGAAATAAATGATTTTTGGCTCATTCGGTTACCCATTTAGGGCTTTTTTGGGTTTGGGAGGCCAAAAATGTGGGAAAAGTGGACAAATGGGTTATGTGACTAGGGAGATGAGCTAGTGAACAATTTTTGGGTGTTAACAGATGTGTGAGTGCAAATAAAAACAAAAAGTAAATCTAACTAATTACTGCAATAAAAAATAACAAGTAAATAGGAACCCATGGAATATATTTTGTATTATGTTGCAAACAAGGGTTTACAATAATGGTTACCTCCGAAGATGAGGTGATGGGGGCCCTTGCAACATTACGAAGAGTAGCGCGTTGGGTCTCCTAAGTTCCTTACTCTTCTCCAAATGCTCAATAGGTGGCCAAGACTCAACTAGGTGGGCACAAAAGCTCAAAATGATAGGCTATAGTGCTGTAGGAATTTTGGCAGCATAAGGATCTGAAGAGTGATTAATGTGTCAAATGAGAGGCCTCTACCACCTTTTTATAGCAATTTTGGGTGGAGTGTTGGCCCATGGTTTTGGGTGACCAATGGTATTGGGCAGTGGTATTTGGTGTTTTCCCTCCTTTTGAATTTATTTTGACTTTTTCCCCCTTTTTCTTTTATTTTTGGGGATTTTGGACCCTTTTGTGGGTTTTTATCCTTTTTTGGAGGAATTTATTTATTTTTTGAGGGAAATAAATGATTTTTTGCCCATTTGGTTACCCATTTAGGGTTTTTTGGGGTTTTGGAAGCCAAAAATGTGGGAAAAGTGTACAAATGGGTTATGTGACTAGGGATATGAGCTAGTGAACAATTTTTGGGTGTTAACAGGGTCATCAAAGCAAGACAACTTCTTCACCAAGGCAAGTGGTTCACTAGGAGTCAAATTCAACAAAATTTCCCCCATCTAAAGGAGGAACTTGCTGCAATGATGACATTGCTCCCTAAGGGTGGGTGACTGATCCAAGTGGATAATGGTGGACACCCACCTACTCCACTTATTTAAAAAATTTCCACATCTTGGCAGTTTTTCTAGAGCTTTTTAGGTCCTAAACTTTCAATGCATTTTTGAATCCCTAAACAATGTTTTTCATCCCTACAATTACTTAGGATTGGAAAAGGCTTACCTAATCCTCGAGTTAGATTATTCTTCTTAACAAGACCTTTTCAATGGGATACAGGGAATTTTTTAAGGTTTTTGATATTATACTTAAGTATAGTATCATAGGCGATTATTTTGGATTAAAAAAAACATGTATATAGATAGGTAGGCGAATATTAAATATGAAACATGCAATTTACTACTGAAATGTGTAAATTTTGGCAAATATTATGATAAAAAGACATATTTTATGTAAATATAGGCGATATTGGAGACTAAAAATGAACAAATAGCAAATTTATGTTTTGAAAAATAACCCAAAAAATAGCCAATTAGCAAAATTTCGCCCCTAAAAATTACCCTGATGGGATATCATGTGCCCAGCAAAATGATTGTATGTGAAAGTTATGGATCTTTGAAGTTGACCTATCAACTAGACTCCTTAGCGTCGTCACATTCCTTTTTCCACTTCATATCTTAGGGTTGGGGTATTGGACCTTTAGGGTTTTTGCCTCTTAGTATTTCACATTTTATGTTTAAAGGAACTTTTGGCCTCTTGTGAATGAGTGTAGCTGACACATATGTATTCAAAGATAAGCTACCACCATTCTGGCTAGTTTGTATTTCTTTGTAGTTTGTAATAGTTTTTGTCTTTCATCCATTAATAGAATTTTGGTTTTATTGTACGACTATGTTGATCTCTACAATATTTTTGTATATGTGTTTCTCTTTTATATTGATGATTTCATTTGATTCTCTAAATAATCTGGATCAATGGTGGGCATGCTTTCACTTAGAACTGGGTTTTTAATATGTATCGCAAAACATTTTTTCTATTAGGCCATTTTATTAGTATTTATACATGTGGAATGCAATATAATTCCTTAGGAAAAAATACAATCATAGTTATGTCAATGGAAGTATAGTTCAATTTTTTAGGATTAGTCTGCGAATGCAGACATAAGCTGACCTCCCTAGTTTAATTGTTAAACTAGAACAAAACAAGCAATACTACATACACTTCCCTAACTTGATCCAATCACAAATTAAAATATAAGAGACATACCTTTGGTTGTGAGTTGTCTCTAGTAATCCAATGTTCCAACAAGCTTGCCCATCCACTTATGAGAAGTACCTACAAAACATGTAAGGAAAGCACCGCGAGAAGAAAACTAGACCTAAGATTGGATTAAGTTATATATACGACCAAGGAGATATACAATAAATGAATAACAAACCATTTATGGAAAATGAAATGTAGTATTGTATTAACAGAAATGGTAAGGAGTACAACCACTTAAGCTTTGATGTCATATCTCCTCTCCAATGGATTCATCTTTGTTCCAAGATATCACCTTTATGAAAGAAGGGTAAGGACCTAAATTCTATTACTCCTGGTGTAATTTCTCCAGCATAACTCTATTCTCCATTCCTCCTCCCCTCTACCCATGGCCAAGACATGATTTTATAGGACAATATGGATAGGGGAGAGATAGGATATTTAGGGATAATGGATGAGATATGACCCCAAGAAGTGAGGAATTCGAGTGAGATCCTAGCAAATAGGGAGGTGATCTCATCTAGATAAGATTTGGTTTTATATATTTCTCGAAAACATCTTTTTCTGCCCGTATAGACCTCGACGCGACCTTGCACCAAAGTAATATGAATCGATAGCAAGTGATGCATTTTGCTCCACAAGCAAGGTGCATCGACGATGCAAGTTGTCAGCAAAGAAACACGCATCGGTAGGATAATGGCGCACGTTGATGAATAAGCAAAGTGCATCGCGGTTGCTAAATGGGTTGATTCACGGGGAAAGAAAGATGGGATCTGTCTTTTAGAATGAGGACTCCATGGATAGAGGTAAAGGAAAGTTACTTGGTCAATGTGATGGACGGAAATCTCATGTAACAGGATTCCCCCCAAAGTACGAAGCTAGAGAGAAAGGTGATAGATGAAGTACTTTGATATAATTATAGGAGCAAGGAACCATTGATCGGAGAACTGTTGACAACAACCAAGGGCTTTGTGAAAAAAATGTTGGCATCTCTAAACTAGACATCTTAATGACTCAAGGCATGGTTGTCGACCAATACATTGCAGATCCATGATGGTACTGGCTGAAGATATGGCCACCAAAACATAGCGTGGATCCATACTTGAATGACTGAACACAATCATGGCTACTAAGATACAAGCATAGATCCATGATGAGATTATGACACAGTCACAACCAATACAAGAGTGGATCTGTGTGATAGTACATCAATGAGGTCTCTACCATAGCATCAGTGTGGGAACCTACTAATATCCATCACAACTTGGGTGTAACAATAAGACATCAGAAAAACCCAGGGTGATGGCAGGGTATTCTACCTGTTCCCGAAATGATACGAATCTAACCATGTGATTACAATGTGTTGAAGTCAAACATGGTAGAAACCACTTGATTATAGGTTAATGATGTGAACCGTTAACAAGTGCGAGGGAACTCACCAATGATGACAATGATCCCCAAGCTAACTAAGTACATTCCAACAAATGTGAATGGATGAGTTGGAGTCGAACATTCATGGAATCATTCGATCAGAGGTCAATGATGCAAACCCACCGTCGAAAGCGAGAAAACCTGCCATTGAGGCATGCAGGCTTCAAGGTACTAGGTGGTTTCTAAATCTAATCCTGTGATGATGTGTTGGTGTTGACAGTGATAGATTCATCGAAGGAAGGCCATGATGTATCCCCCATCATCGATATGAAACTGATATAGGAAGATGATTTTGGATGGTAGGTTAAAATGAGTACGAACCGACACAAGGTGTATGGACAAGTGATGTTGAGAGACTTCTTTAGGGATGACCAAAATGACAGATAGCTTGACGATTGCAAAGTTCAACTCAAATGGAGGATTCCCCTTGAACATTTTACGGCACAAAAAATGACCTGATAGCATAGATTCAATGAGACAGAAATCAAGACACAATGCAACATGAATGGAGCATTCTTCGGATGACCCAAATGAGTAAAGATACTCATAGACTTGAAACCACTCAAAGACAAGATGATTAGTGAATTGTTCATATGAAATACAAACATGTGCCATGTTCAAGGGTGACAATAAGCTTCCATAAACACGGATACAGATGGATTTCCCTTCCCTTATTCTCCATCATGATTGACGAGTACCTCTTTGTTTAGTAATGAGCTTGAGGAGGATAATAGATGCTCGGTATATATCATACTTTAGATGACTCCAATATCACATGTTTTATGAACCTGAGAAAGGAGGGGTTCAGTCCCATAAAGGGTCCTTCAATGTTTGATTTTAAGAGTTTGAAGAAGGTAAACTCGGTGATGTTTCATATTTAGAGAGTATGAAGTGGTCAAAAGAAGACTCCAGGGTGAATTTTTTTGTGAAGTTAGTCCCTAGGCCCGAAAAAGTGTAAAATAATGCCTAGAAGAAATCTCCTAGTCGATGGTTAACTAAGGTATTCATTTTTTCATAATTAATACTACTCAGTCCAAAAAAGGGGAAAACTAAAACTGAATAGATTCCCTTTCCAATTCTTTTATGAGCATGAAAGGAAGAAAGTTCACTCAGCAATCTTTTCATATTTTAAGAGTTTTAAAAGAGCTTAAAGACAAATCCAATTGAGTTCTTGAACATGAAATATAGTTTGGACCATAACTTCATCATTATGTTTGACCTGTAATCTCAACAAAAAGTTGTTAAAATAAAACTATATCAAATAACCAATAAAGGGTTTTCAAATTAAAAAAGGATAAAAGCCAATAAGAAAAAAATATTAAAATATTCATCCTCAATCTTATAAAAGGGAGTGAAAGTGACTTATTTTACCATTCCATCTTTGTTATTTTTACCAAGGGTAAAAACCTCTTCGTGGTAGCAATCTTGTGTTGAATATTTTGAGCACTTTAAACTATGGATTCGATCTCTGTAAACTCCAGGTAACTGCCTTCACCTTCTCATTCCATTTTCTAGGTTAAAATGTTGCAAATTTTATGTTTTTTTATGGATTGGGGTCGTTTTTTAGCCAAAAATCATGTTCCCTAATTGACGTGATCTACCCTTTCGGGACCCACGTCTTGGTCGATCGATGCGGTCCACGAAAAGGCAGGATGCGTCGATGACACACTATATATGAAGTCGGATCGCGTCGGTCGTAAAAGGTGATCCCAAAGATGAATGCATTGAAATTTCTTGGGTTTTTCTTTGAGATGAATGATCCTTAATCCCCATTTTTGGTTTTGCAGGTCTTCAAGCAAAGAAAATGGTGCTATAATGGAAGGAACGTGACCATGAATTGGAGGATTTGGAAGGATTAAATAATGCCAATACAATGTTGGCACTTCAAGAATGTGGCTTAAAGAAATTATTCCTTACTGCGAATATGAGGGCCCAAGTACATTTGTTGGGGTATTTAGTGGACATGTGAGACCCCGATGAATAGTATTTCCAAGTAGGGACCCACATCCTTACCCTTGAGATAGATGACATCTACTTTTTTACTGGGATTTCAAGAAGAGGGGCTCAAGCCATGATTATTGGGTAGAGCGAAGGTGACGAAAATACGGATGAACTCATCAGCTAGTATTGCGAGCCTGGAACTAGGAAGTCTGTCAGGAATATCCCAATTGCACAAGTTCATGATCTATCATTGAGGATTGTGCTCTTCACAGTGGTTCGAGTAGCGAGGATTATACCTATGCAAGCACAAATTTCCGAGGGGATATCGACCTGGCACTAATAGAGGGGTCTATCTGGTGCGACATATGTAAGAAAAGATATTCATGCTCTTCCAAGTTTTTATGTATTTTTTGAATATATCATTTTTTTCGTGTACTAAGACTTCTATTTTTTTACTAATGTAGATGTGGGACTAGAGAGACCAACTCGATCCTCCCCTATTCAATGGCAAGGAGAGGGCAGGGTCATCTCTGCTCATGACCAAGAGGTGAGTGACATACTCATGGAGACCTAGGAGAAATTAGAGAGGTTGAATACTGAAATCCCATACATGTCACTCGATGATCTACCTCAGCACTATCAGTGCTACATGGTGCGAGTTTCTGTGAGTATCAGACGTCTGCTCCATCGGGTAGCTTGGGTCATGATATGTTATCATGAGCACCATGACTAGTCCCATAATCTATATGTAGTAATGTATTGAAATCCACGAGCTTCATAATTTTTCCATGATGATGTACTGAAAGATATGAGCTTAAGATTTTTTATTAGTACTTATTTGTGGAAATTTTATCACACTTAATCAAAAAACTATTTTTTAGCGTTTTTATATACAATGTATCTGATGGTGGATGTGTATTTCCTATGGACTGCTTACTTATATCTAAATTATTTACTTGTTATGCATTTACACATTTTATTAATGAAATGTTCAATAATGTGAGATGTACCAATCTAACACAAAATTGGCCAATGAATCAACAACTGTATTCATATGTCTCAGAATATGTAGGTATTGAACGAACTCAAAAGACCTCTCCAAGAGACATACTCGTTGGAAAAGACGGAGTAGTGTAGGGTTGTGGACAGCATAGACCCAGTTTAGATGGGAGACCACAAGTTGGGAATCCAAATAGATGACAATGTGGTCCACACCAAGGGAATATGCATTGGTTAACAATCCAATCACCGCGTGATAATCGACGGTATTATTAGTTGCAGGACCTAGGCAAGTTCCTCTCGAGCTTATAAGTTCATTGGTAGGGGAATAGAGTACCCAAGCTACCGAGGTGAGGTTTTGAGTATGTCGGGTAGAACCATTTGCAAATACTAAATAGGTTGTCATCTGCACATTCAAATAGAACATGATATAAGAAATCACGATGGGGATGAGGCCCTAACCTATGAAAGAAAAACTTCACACCATATTAAACATACATCATATACAAAGTGTACAAGGTACTTATGCAATATTTTCCCTAAGCATAGTACCTCTTGAGGTAGATCCCATTTATAGGATCCCCCAAAGGTGTCCCATCATAATCAACTAACTTGTAGGCCCCCCTTTTTCTAAAACATGTTTCACGATGTAGCGCCCATGCCACTTGGATTCAAACTTACCTGCCCCATTTTATCATGTTTTTGGTCATATGTCAAGACCATATCACCTTCATTTAGGATGCGAGGTTCAATGGACTTGCAGTATTGGCATTTGATGCGCTTCTTATGTGCTTCATTATTGAGAGAAGCATCACGATGGGTTTCGTCTAGTTTGTCTAAATATAGGAAGTGTTTCTCTTCAGCTATGGTGATTGGAAAGAGTTCGATGGCTAGTTTCAAAGATGGGATCTCGCACTCTATAGGAAATACTTCTTCCAGTTCGTATACCAATTGAAAAGCTGTGAATATGGTAGTAGTTTTGATAGAGGTTCTGTATGCCCAAAGGGATAAAAAGAGCATTAAGTTCCAATTTGATCTATGGGTCCATACCATGCTTTTCAAGACCTTATTAATGGCCTCTACTTCACTATTCACTTGGGCGTAGTAGGGGGGTAACGTTGATTGTTCATGGAGAAAGACTAATTTGGTGCTCAATTACACATGAAAGGGCGCAAGTAGTTTTCCTTCACCTACAACATTTGAATTTCGGTGATGTCCATTGGTGGGGGTAGGCCTAGAATAGACTCTACTTTGAGGGGATCGATATGTAACGACTCCAAAACCCATAAAATTTATAAAAAAATATACATAATATCCCGAAATTACACTTAAGGAATGTTTCTTATTTTATAACTCTGTAAATGTATCTCGCATTCATTGACGCTACTTATATGTTTACGGAATCGACATTTAATTATTATGTCCTTAAAGCATTAGATGTGACTATGGATCCCTTTTTCTGTATTGAATATATTTATTTATCATTTGTGTCGTCGTCGATATTAAATTTGTCGTAAATCATTTCTTACGTTCTTATATCATGGATTACGTGAGAGTAAATTTCTTACTATATATATGTTGTTATTCAGTTTGTTGTAAAATGAGCATCATGCATATTATAGAGAATATCTATATCTTGTCGTTATTATTTTCGTAAAATGATTTAATAGTTTTGCCACATTTATGATACTGATTATTTTATTCTTATGTGAAAGGGGTTCTTGAGATGCCCCAAGGCTTACTTAGCTTTCATAAGCTAATGCCTGTCAAATGTTGTTCATGTTCTAGGTAAGGGTCCAATATTAATGACTTGGATTGGAGGACATAAAAAGTATGCCTACTTAAGTGGAAGATATCCTAACTAAGAATTTTTAAGGTTCAAAACAAGTGTTTAAAGGGATTACCAACTACAAAAATAGTGGTATCCTAACTAACAAAATTACGCAATAATCCCAAGTTTGAATTAAGTGAAACTCAAACTAAGAGAGCTAGTCTTAACCGAGGTTTTTATGTCTTGCATCGAAATTTCTTTTAAAAGGAACTTGGACTATAGAGAGTGGCTACAAATTAAACTTATAGTGTTTTACAGCTTCCAGAGTTATTACGGCCACGTGAGGGCCATGTCTAGAGAGCCAATTTGGATCAACCCTAACTCTTTGGCAAAAAAAGGAATAACGAAAAACCCTAAGCTCATTCGCATTGTGAAGGAGAGATGAGCTCTCGGCCATCGTGGATGGGAGAGCTCTGTACCGAGTTTTAATTTGCTGAGTTTTTACACAGTCATTGGGGAGGACTTCTCTCATAGAGATAGTTGTTTGTCTGCTAGAAACCATGAGGGACACTTCCACGCAGAGGTGGCTTGCAGCCGTGGCATCAAACTTGCAAAGGTAAACGTTCATCTCCCTTAATGATTTGATTCGTATTCTTATTATTTTACTGTAATGTTATCAAAATTTTAATGACGGTTTTGCAATGTAATGTCAGGAGGGTTTACACATGCCCCAGTACTTATCTGGTCGTGCTATGCAAACTTAGTGAGAAAGAAAAACTCAGTGGTGGAAAGGTTACAGAGTTTAGACAAAAGCTTTGCTAAGACCCGGGCTGTCTTGGATTTCCTCTGTGCAAGCATTGTGATGATTGTTTACTGTTGGTCTAGGGTTAGTTTAAATATTAGAGCCCAAAAGGAATAGATTAGGCTACAATGTTACTTTGTAACGTTTGTGGCTATATGCCCACCATTGGGGTTTCGCCCAACTTATGAATACTATGTTCATAAATTTTGTAATCTGCTTGTGTATTTTTTTTTGGTTTAAAACTCAAGGTTTTAGATGCATAGTTATAATTTGATTTACCATAATACTTTTGGTGAATATGTTCGGTTATGTTGCATGTTTGTATGTTTAAGAAACTCTGGGCTGAGCCATAAACATGAATGTTGTTTGTTTAAATTGTTTCTATCATGCAAACATTAAGCCAAGAATGGCTTTGTCGATGATGAAGAGTTTGTAATAATTGTTTTGGGGAAAATCCCTACACATAAGTATATTTTGATTAATGAAAACTCTTTTACGCCATTGCAGGCTCTGTTACAAAAATAATATGAATTTTATTCTTAATACAAATTTATTTTTTGGCCATAACTCTGGGCACATACTGTTTTATGCGTTAAGGAAACTAGTGTTATTGTTTAACAGGGTTTGATCCTTATATTTAAAAGTGAAACCCTCACGGGTCTCGAAACTTTGACTTATACTAAAGTTTATTTTTCAAACGTTTTAATGAAAGCTTGGTTGTAAGGGATTTGATCTCGTTCTGTAAATTGTTAAAATGTTAATATATTTGTTATTTTATGTAAAGAGCAATCCCTAAGTGTGTACACGGTTTCCAACGAAATAGCTTATTTAAAAGTGGTGCCATCATGGCTCTGTCGATATGGAAAATGAAACTTGTTTTTACATGAATTCGATTTTTATTTTAAAGTTCTGTTTATTTAATCTTTTCCATTATTTTAGAGTTTGTAAATTTAAATGCCGCAAGGAAAAAGATGAAAATAATACTACTGTAAATTCATTTGGGCTAAGTACCCATGTCTTAGGGTTCCATTCTATTTATTATCTATGTGAACAAGAAATGTATAGTTTTTAGTTTAGCTCTGGACTATGTAGCATATTCCGAGTCTGACAATTGAGTTCATAAAATATTTATATTTGAAGTGCTCTATGTTTATGAATAGGATAATTCATTTATAATGTTGATATTATTCTTTTAGTAAGGCTCGATATAATTTTTAATGAATTTCTTGTATTTGATTTCGATCCAACTATATCTAAGGGATAATATACTATGATTATATAATACAATATTTTTAAATCAAAACCTAAGTTTAATATATTAATGTATACATGGTCTAATATGATCTATAACTATATATATATAGTACCCTATTTTAAGGACGTTGTTCAGCACTGTACAAAAACAATGATACTATAAAACATGAAATTCTATGTTATAATGATATCAATATATTGTTAAGAGTATTTAGTTAAGAAGTCTATGTCTGATAAGATCACTAATCTACTTTCAGTATTGAAATCATTTCTAATCTACAACTTAAACAAACTTCTCTGTACTAGAGTACATCACAAATGTAAAAGGAAAAATACAGAGAAGATTTATATTCATCATTCTATAATTTCCAATCTTAATCATTCAATCATATATGCAGAAATAAATTATCAGTTCAGTACTCTATCAATTTTAACAACTAGATAAACATTCGACTAACATCAAAACCTAACAGCTTTCAGATAGTATTCTACAGATTATACAAAATAACTGAGAAAACAAATAAACTAGATCAAATAGAACCTGATAATTGTTGGGGTGGACAAACACCCAAAGAAGACTGTTCCTCCCAATCGTCTCCTAGAAGCATCTAGATTAATTGCTTCAGGACCGCTGAGCCTGTTCACTGAACCACCAGGACGAAGATACTGTGTAGAAGCATGTAACAATCTCTTTGTATCTCAGCAATCATGAAGCCTTGCATACAAAACACTCTCTGCAACTCAGCAGAATAATATTACAGTCCTACACTGTAACTCATTCTAGCATTCCCCTCATCATATCTCTTGTGTGCTCAACATTACAGTTTCTATCAAAACCACAAGGAAGAACTAGTGAGCATCCTACCCAATTCGATGGATATAGGTCTGCCTAGGTCTTTGGGTCAGTTAAAATAATTTAATGAGCCACCTGCTTAGTTCCACCTTCCTTGGGGAACATGACCATGTTTTTAGGGGAGTTGCCTCCTGCAACAGCTAGTAAGTGAGTGCAGATGCTGCCACTTTTCAATTGCCTTCTACACCAGTTCATTCCTCCTAGTGGGTCAATGAACACTCTTCAATAGTCCTCTTTGGATGAGTGTCTCCTATTTTAATTTATTAAATAATAATAATATTCAATTACAGTCATCCTTGACCATCCTTGGTCAATAACATAAAACTTTACAATAACTTGTAATGTAATTTTTTTAAACAACATAAAATGTTTCAAGTTCTAGGTAGGTTACACGATATGAATCCCATCTTTTGAAACGATGAAGCCAAGGAGACATCCGGAATCCATGCAAAATATGTATTTGTGAGTATTTAGGTGGATATTATAGCGTTAACATATGAGGAAAAAAATCGTCAGATGATCAATATGAAACTAACGATGATTTCAATGAGCTCACAAATCATCGAGGTAGGGATCCATTAAATCCTTAATATCGTGAAAGGTGTATGACATGGCTCGCTAGAATGTAGCACCAGCATTCTTAAGGCCAAAAGGTAATTTGCGATATGCAAATGTACCCCATGGGTAGATGAACACAGTCTTGTGTTGGTGGATTGGATGAATCTCAATCTGATTGTAGCCAGAAAATCCATCCATGAATGAGAATATGACACTACCAACACATTTGTCGATGATTTGGTCGATAAACAGGGTAGGGTAATTTTCCTTAGGACAAGCCTTATTTAGATCCTGGTAATCAACACAGACTCGGATGGCTCCTTGCTTTTTTGTAACAGGAACGATATTAGAGACCCAATATGTCAAGGGGATAGGATAGATGAAACTAGCTTTCAACATATTTTCAATTTTTTCTTTAATAGTTGCAGTGTTTCGAGGGTGCACTGGACGAATTTTTTCTAGACAGATCTTGCATCGGGATAAGTTTTGATCTCATGGACAATGATAGCAGGATCAACCCTGGGCATTTCTTCATAGCTCCATGTGAATATGTCACGGAATTGTTTAAACAAGGTTGTATAAGTCTTGATTTCTTTAGAAGAACAATTTTGGCCAATATGGATATGCTCCACGACACTAGGTTTCATCAGCATGTCAATGGTAGTGGTAGGCATAATGTTTTCCAAATTCCCTTTCGTTACCGTATCCTAGGTGAGAATAGGAGACTGAGGGTTGGAAATTACATCTAGTAAAATAGTAGTATGAATATCATTCTCTACCATATATAAGGGTGGGAGGAAAGACGATCGATGATGATGGTCCTCCCATGGAAGTTCATTCAAGCTCATAATCTCCATGATGGATTGATCGAAGTGAAATGTTTGGAGGAGATAATCTAGCGATGGAGAGGATGATTTCAACCAATATGGTAGAGACCATAGGTCTGATGCCACTAGGTGATGGTCATTAGGTGAATCAGACGCCGATTGGATGGAATTATAAGTAGCCTCAGTTGGGCTAAGTCATATGATCTCTATTCGAATCAATGTCAATAGAATCAGGAACAAGCCAAGGGTCCGTTGAGTTGGAGGAATATGGGGTCATGGATGAGATCATGTTTACCGTGGCAAATTGTGATGGGGGATCAGGTGTTGGAAAGACTCCCATCAGGGATGAGTCCTTAAGGAGTGCTACCCCCACACTCTCATATATTTTCAAAGAGTGTCCTAGAAGAGGGACATTATCTGTAGGATGAGTTGTGGTGTCTGGTGAAATCTAATTGGTTGATAGTGAAAAATTCCCTTCAATGGGTAAATTGCACAATTCCGAAGATGGAAGATGCGATCGCGGTCATAGCATAAAACCAATTTTGACCAAGCAATGAGTTGTAATCCAATGGCGCTGCGACTACTTCCACATTAATGGAAACAATATTTCCTCCTAATTAAACGGATAAGGATTGTAAAATCCCATGTGGTTGGAATCCACATCCGTCAAATGCTTTCAGAGTGGTAGGAGAACAATTCAGTGCAGGAGAGATAATGGCTCTCCAGCAGGACAAGGACATTACGGAAGTAGAGGCTCCTTTGTCTAAAACCGTATGATGGATATTTTTCCTAGCGACATTGGTAATGATTTGGAATGCCAGTTGGTGGGAAATGCTCGGCTAAAAGTATTCCAATCTAAACATGATGGTATTAGATGAGTATGGATCCACTGCTACAATAGTAGATAACAGATTCTTACGCTGATTAGGACAGTTTTGTAAAACTTCAAGGGTCGAAAAAGCACATGGTTCCTGGGCCAAATCTTCCACAATGTTGTAGTTTTGAGCGGCCCAGGCGTTGGGGTTGAAAATCGCTTTTCAGATTGTGGTTTTGGGTGGACACAATTCTGCATCTATTATAGGATTGTCTATGGTCAAAGTACCTTGTGTAGGAGGGATAGTAGATGCGTATGTGGAGAATTTCTTAGCATGAGCTCCATTAGATTCTTTATCTGGAATAGAATCGTACATGTGTACCCTAGTAGATAAGTTAACCATTTCACTACGCATCATGAGAACGTGAGCGGTCGTGGATGTTTCTCCTTGTGAAGGAGTTGGTTGTTGTGAAAACATCTATTGTTATTGTGTGGGGAAGGAGTCCGTTAAAATTGCAGGTTGAGAGTTTCCTTTTAGGAATTTTTGGACTTCTTCACGATGTGGGAATTCTTTCATGAAGTGGTCATCGTCGCACAATAAACATTGATATTTGACCTTCCATTTTGGTTTTGCATTAGTAGAGTCTGGATTGGTTTTTTGTTCCTGCTGGTTAGAATATTTTGTTGGATTTGCCTTTATTTTTCTTCTTACCACCGGATTTATGAGATGAAGCAAATTGCACTGAATTCACCTTCACGGTGGGAGAAGGACTGAGTGAATGGTTGGTGTTGTTAACATCCTGAGATGAGGTTGGATTTGAAACCATATGTCTTTGTGGTTGGATCGATTGGGTGGAAAGCTGGGTTTTAACATAACCAATTATGCCATCGGCATGTGATCCCATCGATGGTTTCGTTGGGTCATGAGTGGGGCGAGGGGGATTGGGAATTATGTCATATAAAGTGCCATATTGAGCATAGACTAAGTATAAGTACTGGGTACGTGCAATGCCTTTTTCCTCTATAACCGCCCTACCCATGGAGACATCTTCGGCTATGATAGGGAATAATGATTTCGTAAACCAATAAGCCAATAATTGATCCGGAATGGGAGCCTTAATGAGCCAACGTCTTCTCCTCAATTCATGAATATGATTAGAAATATGAGTGGAGGTATATTTCCAGAGTGAAGTTAAAAGATCCATGCCAGTTTCATAGCGGATTGTTAATTGGAAATGCGTAAGAAAGGCGATGGCCAAGGATCAAAAGTCTGCGAAAGAATGTGGTGGTAATTCGATGTACCATTTGACAGTTGTGTCGGTGAGGGATCTTTGAAAGAGCCTCAGACGGATAGAATCATCCATTAATGATTTCTTGGAACACCAAAAATGATATGTAATTACGTGGTTTTTGGAATCCTCACCGGGCTTGTCGTCAAACTTGGGTATGTCCGATGGCAGCTTCACAAGAATGGCTGGTCAATTCATGCCATGTTGAATGGGATCATTGGTCAAATGTGACAGGTTCAACAGATCTAGTGTATCCAGAAATGATAACTGTCGGTTTGGTTGCGGGTATTGGTAATATTGGTATGGCATTTGAGTACCAGTAGGACCATAGATTGATTAATCATAAGGTCCTCCCATAGGGGGCTGTCCATATGGTGGGCGTCCTTCCATGTTAGGAGGTGGACCCGATGGGGGTCCTCCTACCAAATTGGGGGGGTCTACTAGAATGGGGTGGTTTTTCGGATGGTGGGGGTGGAGGTGGGACAGGTGGGGGGGGGGGGTGGTGGGGGAGGGGATGGGACGCCAGTTGGGGGTCCAACTGGTGGAAAGTTCTGTTGAACCCATAGGGTGTTTGTGTTTCTGGGTTAAGGTACGCCGAGATAAAGGTTTCCTGGAGCAGTTTGATAGATTTGAATCATTGCCATATTTTGATTACCTAGATAAGTATAAACCCATGTGGGTTGGGCCCATACAGATGGTCCCCACGTGTGTTGTGCTCACAAAGGTTGTCCCATGGCTGGAGGTGGACCTCCAGTCATTTTATAAGTCATAAACTAAGGTTGTCCTCCACTTAAATTTTGTCCACTGACTAGAGGTTTCCCTCCTGTTACATTTTTTCCATTAACTAGAGGTTTACCCCAGTTAGATTTTGACTACCAACCAAATTTTTCCCCATAATTATGTTTTGACCACTAACCATAGGTTTCCCCGTGGCCATATTTTGACCACTAACTAGAGGGTGGCCTTTGATTATACTTTGTCTCGAAGGTTGTGTTCCAGTCACAAACTTAACAGTGGCTGAAGGTTTCCCCCCAGTCATTGAGGTCAAAAGAGGTCTAGAACCAACCAGATGTGAAACAGGTGAGAAAGATGGTTGTCCAGGTTTGTAGGAGGTCATGTTAGGCACATACATTCCTAGTTAAGAAAGAGTAAAAGAATACATGGGAGAATACTATTCAGGATTCACTTCTTCCAAAGTGGACTGGAAAGGGAAACTCGGGTGCCTTACCTTTTCTCCAAGTATCCGTAAGCGAGATACGGTATCTTGAAGTGGTCCAAATAAATCTTTGTTGAAGACGAATTTGGTAGGACGTGGAGGTGGAGGTGTATCCACAATCGGTGGTGAACCAAAATTGGAAATAACATGCCCTAAGGAGGTTCCCCAAAATGAAGCAGTTGGACCGACAGCAGTCGCTATTAGGTCATCTAGAGGTCGAGTGAATATCCAATCGACAACACCAGGGTGTCCTTCAAGTGAATGGTGAACGGATGTGTCATGCGAAGAAGGTTGTTCCACCACCAATGGTTCCATAGGATCAGTGATAGGAGGATTTATAGGAGGAGAAAAACTCCCTCCTGATTCAGTAACTGGAATTCCTTCTTCGTGTGAACCAGTTGTAGTGGTTTGGTCCATATCTTCCCCTATGCTTCCTTCCTCAATGAGAGGATATTCATGTGGCAAGTTTTGTATTCTACGGGATCTCTTTAAGGGTTTCTTATCCAGAATGGATGATGAAAGCCTCCCCCTAAGAATCTTCTAAAGAAAAGCACACTTCAAGTCCTACTCAAGCTAAATCCGCAAGCAAACTTATGTGACAGGTGAAATAAAGAGTTGGATCCTCATAGGAGTGTCAAGGCATTGCAACTCGCGATATACCACAAGGTCCAACAGTAATACTCAACTGAATCTTCTAGAGCACTAACCAGGGAGGATTAGGATCGTACCCCTGACTGTATTACCCAACTACCTAACAGTATGTGCGTAGTAGCTCCCCAAATGTTGTTCTTGGTGTATTGCAACGTCAAGATGACCAATGGTTGACTCAGATGGTTTCAGGATCCTAGTGGGGTCTCCCGATATACACAAGGTATGTGGGAGTTCCAATCTATAATAGTACTGTCTAATGCACAACCGTTCAATAGGATCCTTCCTATATACCATTGAGTATGTGAAGTACCTTTCTATATACCCTTAGGTACGTGAGAGTCCATTCGATATACCAACTAGTACGTGGAAGAACTGCAAGCCCCCAGGATGCAGTGCAGGAAAAGAACGGCATCTCCTACACTAAAAGACGTTGGAACATGTCTCTAACCTATCACACAAGTTTCTAAATATTTTAACTTAGACGGGCGCTTGATTTTATTGTGTACGTTTAAGTGGACTTATGAAGTGTTACAGGCTCGAACCAATATGCATAAATAAGCTAAATGAGGTGCAAGTCTTCTATTTTTCAATGAAAACTATCTAGGGAAAAGAGAGATATTTCTTATTTTGCTGAGACAATTAAAATCTACCCTGAAACATAATACTATCCTTTCAATTTTCTTCTTAAGAAAAGCCAAAAGACATAAGCAAGTAACACTCTTTCAATCAAATCCAATGACACCAAAAATAACAGCAAAGCAAAAAAAATGTTTTTGTTTTTTCAAAAGAGATTTGATGATGCAAATAAAAAATAAAAGAACAATGGAGTCTTTTAATTTGCAAGACACCTCAATTCCAAACAAAGAAGCAAAGGAGTTAAAAGGATGATTTTAGATATCTTTGGAACACGCACTAATTGTCAAAAATGCTTGAAAATGTAAACTTTATGATCAATCTAGGAATTCTCCTCTTTTTCAAAGACTTTTTAAAGATCGAAAGGAAGAAAACATGGATAATTCTTATCTCTTTCAAGTTTTTCAAACAATTATTCAAGACCCAAAAGATATATCTTCTCAACAAATCAAAGCACTATACTTCAAAAGATGAAGAGAATGAAGACCCAACTCCTTTTAACACTATGTTCAATCAAATTCAAATATGACTCTACTTACTTTGAGAGAGTCCACAACTTTTGAAAACAAAAAGTATCCACTCAAGCAATCAATCTCAAATGATACGATAATCCAAACCAAACTTACATTAGCAAGGGTTGGTACAATGACACACTTTCATAGGTTTCAAGACTCAAAACATAGTAGACCATAGGCTTCTACAGGTCCACAAGACAATTCACACCTACAAGATATTAAACTTACTCGAGACAAGGAAACTAACCAATTGACTACTAAGGACTTAACAAGAAAGCACACTACTCCAAGTTTCAAGAATAAAGACAGAAGCAGAGATCTAGAGAAAGTACAGAGACTGATATAAACAAGTATAACTCTAAGAAGATTACTATGTCTAAGTATGAGTAGGAATAAAGGTCCTACTACAAAATTTTGCAGTACGACGTAGTCTAAGTCGATGCGGTATAATACATTGCCCAGGTGCGTAGATAGTGCACTGTATATCAAAGGTAAAGCGCGTCGAGCTACAAAAAGTGAATTTTTTCAAAGATGAAAGTTGAAAAACCTCTAAACTCAGCAAATTTGAGTGGACCTAGAGTGCAAGAAGTAATATGGATAACCCAGTGACTATAAAAGCATATCCAAACCAAGAAGTGGCACGATCTAAGAAAAATCCAAGAAAAGAAAAGTAAATAGATCTAGGTAGTAATGTCCCCAGCGGAGTCGCCAATTTTGTTTTAGGATTAGTCTACGAATGTAGACATAAGCTGAACTCCCTATTTTAATCATTAAACTAGAACAAAACAAGAAATAATACATACACTTCCCTAACTTGATCCACTCACAAATTAAAAGATAAGAGACATACCTTATGGCTGTGAATTGTCCCCAGTAATCCAATGTTTCAACAAGCTTGCTCATCCACTTATGAGAAGTACCTACAAAAACTGTAAGCCAAGCAACGCAAGAAGAAAACTAGACCTAGGATTGGATTAAGTTATATATATGACCAAGGAGGTATGCAATAAATTAATAACATACCATTTATGGAAAAATGAAATGCAGTATTGGATTAACATAAATGGTAAGGAGTACAACCACTTAAGCCTTGATGCCATATCTCCTCTCCAATGGATTCCTCTTTGCTCCAAGATGTCACCTTTATGAAAGAAGGGTAAGGACCTAAAGTCTATTGCTTCTGGTGTAATTTCTCCAACATAACTCTATTCTCCATTCCTCCTCCCCTCTACCCATGACCAAGACTTTCTTTTATAGGACAATATGGACAGGGGAGAGATAAGATCTTTAGGGATAATGGATGAGATATGACCCCAAGAAGTGAGGAATTTGAGTGAGATCCTATCAGATAGGGAGGGGATCTCATCTAGATAAGATTTGGTTCTATATATTTCTCAAAAACCTCTTTTTCTTCCTATACAGACCTTGACGCGACCTTGTAGAAAAGCAATATGCGTGGATAGCAAGCGACGCGGTCTGCTCCACAAGTAAGGCACGTCGACGACGCAAGTTGTCATCATAACAACACGTGTCGGTGGGACAATGGTGCACACTGAGGAATAAGCAAAGTGCATCGAAGTTGCTAAATGGGTTGATTCACAGGGAAATAAAGATGGGATCTGTCTTTCAAAATGAGGACTCTAGGGATCAAGGCAAAGGAAAGTTACTGGGTCAATGTGACAGATGAAAATCTCATGTAACATTCAATGTTTCTTATTTTCAAAATTGGAGGCACGTGAAAACATATCTTTATGTATTACCAGCATAGATCCATCTTAAACCCGTATCTATCAAGCACCGAGAGGGATCCAATTTCTTGAGGTGTATTTCTTTTTTTAAATTTAAACTCAAGAAATTTGATCTCTCTTGATTTATAAATCCGGGTTTAAGTTTTAAGTTTTTATTTTATAAACGAACATCTATTTTTTAATTACTTTTCATAATATTTTATTTTATGAACCAACATGGATTTTTTTTAAATACTTTCCATAATTTTTTATTTTATGAGCCGACATGATTTTTTTAAATTATTTTAAATTAAAAAATTACTTCTTACGTTTTATTAGATGTAACGCTACATGTAACGCTACATCATACACGTTACAACATCTCCCCCATACTGGGATATAGAGCACCTCGTTTCACTCGGTGCAATTAAGTTGGACAGTGCAGTTGTAGCATCATTTTAATACAAAGTTATCCATTTCAATTAAAATAAACAATTATTAATAACTAACATGTTTTAAAAATACCATTCGACATGTGTTGAATATTGTATAAGAAACCCCAATGAGGGAACAATATGTCCTTTTAAGAAGAAACAAATTGCAAATGATGTAAATGATGATGAATTTACCTTCACTTCATTTAGAGTGGTGATGGAATTTAATGATAGAGGGGAAATATTTTATAATGGAATGAGGGATATAGTGGAAATAACATATAGACATTAATTTCTCTTACAATATAGAAATCAATCCATAGGAATCCCCTATTTTATAAATACTGGAACAACAATAAACTTTCAATTATAATAAACATTGTCATAGCTTATAAAACTCACAAGAAATAAAGTATTGAGTGGAGCCAATTGAAGATATGTTTAAGAATATAGGATGCCTTCCTTTGAAAAAATATGTATTGTTCATGAAGCAATCACTACTATCATAAGTTTATAAAATCCCCCAATCATGTATACTATATTATAAATGTAATTCTACTCATTTATATTCTTTATTTCTATGTTTGTAGATGGAATATATAAATAACATGAGTACAACATCTTCCCAAGTAGGCTAGGGAACGAGGACAGGGGACTCGTTAGGGAATATCCAAGCCACATTGCAAGGAGTTAGACACAGGTTCCCACACAAGGCTCAATCCATGCCCATCTATCATGATCGGAACACGTAGCTCACCCTGACCATGTAGAGCACATGGGGTCGGACAATGGTAATTAATGTGCATACACCCTAATTTTCACCAGTTTGAGCAAGAGTACAGAGCATGATTGAGCGGAGCAAGGCTAGGATGAGAGAGGTACATCACCATGACTAAATCTGAATTCATTTGTGCGACGTAGGACTCGCAAATCATGGGAACCTTTGGGTTCATTAACATCAAGGGTGGTGAGATTTGCTACATCATTATCCTTGCAGACCTTCTAGCGAGAAACAAAGGTAACAAGTAGCTTTAGAGTAATCCGAGAATTATCATGGCCAAGGTAAATTGGTTAAGCGAAGGAAAGAGGGAATGAAGAGGCCGACCACCAGCTAGCGTTGTGCAGTAGAAGCAACCAAATTTTATAAGAATCACATCTCGATAGAATACAAGATAAGAATTGAGGGGATGGAAGCCAAAATCTGGCAGAAGACAATTGTTTTTCAGGAAGTCGAGGGGTTTCAAGAGATAGAAAAATGCAAAATGAAACCGAGGGACTCTAGAGTTTTCCATTCTCTATATGAACACTCGTTGGTTACTTTATGGACGGAGAAGGTCCTTCTAGGTCTCATCTTGGAGACCAAAAGAAGTAAAAAGTCCAGATGGAAGATGAATTAAGGACCCCGAGGGACCTCCAAGATGACACTCGATGCTTGAATTATGCTCTAAATTATTTGGTGTAGATTGGGAATTGAGTTCATACCTAGACCCCTTGCTTCGCCTTCCATCTCTAGTGAGGGAAAGCCCAGGGAAAGTGAAGTTGACATGGTGACAAGGGACTTGATCCAGAGCAATATGGTCATCGATCAAGCAACAGCTTCAAATCCTTTGGAAGATTGGATTCATAACCCCGATGACACAAGAAATAGAATAATGCTCTATGAGCGCTCGGTCGTGCTGCATTGGGTCACGAAGACTCTGATTCAAAGAATTCTAGAGGACCACAACTCAGTCATTGGCACCATTAAGCAAAAGATAATGGATCTGAAGGACCAACGCAGGACGAATGCAATTATGGAAGGAAAGGTATGTATAAAAGGGAAGCGGATAGATGTTTAGAAGACCCGGGGCTCTTCGTCGGCAAGAGGCACGAAAGACCCCCCCATCATCATTGATATTAGTCCATCGTAGGCAGTATGATGCCAAAGCTCCTCATAGTAGAATCTTCATGTTTTTTTGTTATCACGCCATCCTTGGCCTTTTTGTTATAATCCCAGCTATTCCTCCAACCTTAGGTTCAATAGACTTTGTCTTTAGGAACTTCACTGGTAAATAGTTTTCCATTTTTTTCATTTGCTTCAAAACCACTATGAGCATCCTCATAACTCAGACTCTATCTTATACCTTGGTCTCTCCTAAAGGTAAGATGAAGTTCTTTTTTCATATAAATATTTCACTTTGTTTCTCATCTAATTATTAATAGAAGGACTCCTCTCTTATTTACAAAAAAAAACATGAGTGCAACATCCCCTGCAAGTGATGAAGAAATGAGGAATGTAAGTAGATTGAGCACGACATTAGTGCATGATTAATGGCAATAAATATAATTGAATGTTACACGTTTGATATTTTGGAACATTTGTCTATAAAAATAAGACATTTTATTTCACGTGGACTTTTATATTGTCCTATTTGGTATGATAACAAGTTATCAGTATTTGTAATAATTATTCTTGGCATATTGGTTATTGTGTACTTTTATGTTATCCCATTTTGCATGACGAATGTTCCTTACTCTTATAGAATATAATGGGTTTCTTATTCGAGCGTAATGTTTATCGTTGTAAAACGTTATGTTATTGATTAAATATATGCATCTTTTACAGTGTTCCAATGAACATGTGTAATTAATTGATATTTTGTTTAAATGATATAATACATTAATGCAATGATTACATCCAAATAAATTAATTAAAATATTTAAAAATATTTTTTTATTATCAATAATTAAAATTTTATAAGAAAAAAAGAAAAAAACAAGAAGGCGCATCTGCACACCTGCAAAATAGTAAATAACACACAAGAAATGTTGGTAATAAAACACATTGTGCATTTTATTCGTTGGTAAGCATTGGTATGTTTAAATCATTACTATGCACCAATGCATTTAAATAATGTGTACACACTAATACCATCAGTGCTTCTTTTTCACAGAAAAATATAACTTACTATTAATATGCGAAATAGTAAAATATGTCCAACTGTCAGTCCATGACCAAATCATACAAATCTGCCAGAAGTAATCCCCGGAACAAACCGGTTACATCATCAAAATGAAACTTGAAGGCGGTCTAAAACTGTCAACAAACACTACCAACGCCCATAAGGCAAACAACTATGTGTCCAGTAATATAACAGAAATACAAATGCCACATCATCAAAAGTATATGCGTCTCCTAAACAGTCCAAAAAAAAATAACCACATATGTCAAATATCAAAGTCACCCCCAGCAGAAAGAGGGGTGAAATACGGATATTACACCCGAACTGTGCAACAGCATCTGCAAGAAGGTGATATAAGGCCGCAAAAATATAAGAGTATATAGCTATGCCCAACAAGTAATTGGACGCAGTAGAATCAAGAATCTGCACATATAAACTACAATTCATATAAGTAACATGCCGCATAAATCCCATATGGAAAGACAAAAAAGTATAAGCAAAAAAGACAAACAGCCTCATGTCCAATGTAACAAATGGGAACCATGTGAAAATAGCAAATCATCCCGCCATTCCTGCCACATAATGACCCCAGGCAGGGAGTTGAGAGCCCGCTTAGAGAGCATATCCGCCTCCAGATTCACCTCTCTGAAGATATGTTCAAAATGAATGTGCTCAAATTCAAGAATAAGCTTTCGAGCCGCTTCCAACCAATGTTTGAGCAGGAGAACATTCAGGGAAGAAGCACCATTAGCCCAAGAGATAATAGCCTGTGAGTCGCCATAAATTACAAGGGAAGAAATCTTCCTTTGTCGGGCACAAAACAGTAAGAGCCAAAGGGCACAAATCTCACTTCGAGTATTTGAACCATTTCCCAGATTAAGCCAATAATGAACAGTGGTAGTATTGGAAATGTGAATAGTTGCACCTGCACCCCCAGAGCCATTCAAGCGAACAGCAGCCCCGTCGAAAAAACCACAAGGAAATACCAAGATAGGGGGAGCCAAACGATTTTTCAATGTCCGTGTCTTCGAGCCAACACCCGCACCAAAAATTGAAATGTATTCCTTATGTGCAGCAATGATCTTATAGCATAAAGTGGCACTGTGGGGTTTCAGGTTTTCAAAAATGCAAGCATTGCGAGCTCTCCAAACCTCCTAGATCATAAAGAAAGGAAGTTCAACACAATCAGTGTGAAGGCGTGTCCAAGCCTCCAAACAATCGCATAATGTATGTTCACCCCATCTGTACTGTACGCCAGATCTATAAGCAACCTGCTCCCATAGATCCTTAATGAAAGTACAAGTCGATAACAGGTGATCCACCGTCTCCTCTAACCTGCAGCAGAGCGGACACCAACCCGGTCCAAAGAACCCACGACGGCATAAGTTATCCCAAGTGAGGATCCGGTTTGATAACGCAAGCCAGATAAAACACTTAATTTTGAGAGGAATGACCAGCTTCCAGATATATTTTTCCCACCAGCAGATAACATCATAGGAATCGGCAAACAATGCTTCATAAGCCAATTTTGCAGTAACCTTACCACAAGCCACATCCCACGACCAAGACAATCTGTCAGCCTCATCAGATAAATGAATGTTTGAAAGATAAAAAGGCCTGATATATGCCTCCCATTCCAATCCCAAAGTACCAGATAAACCCAGCTGTGTAGCCGTTATCCAAAGAGGCCGTCCCCCCTTGAACAACCCCACCGCATGTGCCAGAGTGTAATATCCTTTAGATCTGAGGTGAGTCCTTAATTCCAACGATAGTGTATGCTCAGAAGGGCCCCCCAAGATCGGATCAAGTCCCAACTTGATGTCACGACCATTGCCAGGTATCCAAGCAATCCATTGTGAAATAACTTTAAAAGATCCAATCAACCCGTTCCAAATATTGGACACCCCCACAGTGACAGGCCGGTTCATTCTAAGCCAACTCTCAACCATCAGTGCTTCTTACATATATGTACACATTAATGCTCTTTATTTGTATTAGAGCAACAAATTTATAAAATAAAGGCATTGGTATGGTGAATGTGTATAGGTATGGTTTTATTGGTGAAAAACTAGTGCTCGTGACTATACTAAATGCATTTGTGCTCCTTATTACAACATCAACACCATTACTTTCAATGATAACATTTTCATGTTATTATTGTTACTCTTATCGTTGTCGTTATGGGGATCTTGCAATGCACAAGGAGACATGCCGTATTGGTGCTTAACAATATATAGTGCACCAATGTTTTATGGTGTCTAATACACCCCACTGTATCTTAAATAGTGACACAACGGTGTGCCAATTTATAAAAACACACCTTTGAAAAAAAATTTAGATACCCATTTTTTTTAGTTATAATAAACTTCCACTAAAACATAATAGTGGAGGTTTTCATGAAGGCTTTTAAATAATTTTGCCCAATCTTGTAACTCTAAAAACCTTTGCCAATTGGTGTTTTCCTTATAACCAGCATAGATCCAAATCCTGGGCTCTATCAAGCATCGAGAGGGATCAAATTTCACAAGGTGTAAACCTCTCCTTGAGTAGCTCCTTGAGTGCAATACCCAATCCACCAAATCCTAAGCTCTAAAGTCTCTATTTTAAGTCTCATATTTACTTTTTACTTTGTATTATTCTTTTTTGTTTATGGCAGACATAATATTTATTACTTTTTACTTTGTATTATTCTTTTTTATTTACTTTGTATTATTGTGTTACTCGACAAACACTCTAAAATCTCATATTTATTTTTTACTTTATATTAAAAGTAAAAAGTAAATTCTCTAGTTTAAGTCTCATATTTACTTTTTACTTTGTATTATTCTTTTTTGTTTATGATTGACATAATATTTATCACATAATCCTAAGCTCTAAAGTCTCTAGTTCAAGTTTCATATTTATTTTTACTTTGTATTATTCTTTTTTGTTTATGGCCGACATAATATTTATTACTTTTTACTTTGTATTATTATTTTTTGTTTACTTTGTATTATTTTGTTACTCGACAAACTTGACAAACACTCAACAAACACCACATATTACAAGATCTCCCTCATACTGGGCTGTAGAGCGCCTCTCGGCGCAATAAGAAGTGAGCCTAAAAAATAATTCCAAAAAAGATATTAATCCTTCATATACTTATCTTTACAATGATAATATCCTTCACATATATGATGAAACGTAGCACTCGAAATTCAATATGATATAGGAAATCCTTCATAGGGTGGGAAATCCTCGATGGAGGAAGAACAAGAACCAACAAATGAGCATGTAAACCAAATTTTGAATGGGCATAGGGAGGCTACATTAAGCATTGCAAGTACATTATGTATATTTCACCATGTAATAAATTCAGGAAATCACGTCAACAAAAGCTAGTATGGCATGCAAAGGATCTTGAGAGCCTTCTACATGCAAACAAGAGAGACAAAGTGAGGTTTAAAGGTTGATATCATCAAGTTAAGGGAGTTGTCAAAAGATAATTATCCAAACGCCAAGGAAGAGAGAGCCCTTCGTCCTACTATGTTTATATTTATTATAAACTTCTAAGTATGACCGGAGTACGAGGAGGGGAGAGAACCCTCTATCCTACTCCGTGTGTGTGTATATATATATTTCAAGCATCAAAAACCATGTTCCTTGATATTCATTCTAAATCAAAGAGAACAAAAAATATTACATATAACTCTCATCTTCATCGTATAGAGATAACATCAATTCAAATGACTATTCGAAAGCTACTTTCAACACTAAACATCCCCTCACTATCAAGGTTATAGAAATTCATAAAGATCAAGTACCTCCTATAATCAATAAGCCACCATCTCTCTTAGTGCTAATAAAAGATATTTCAGAGCAAATCTTGATACAAATATAAACAACTAAAATTGAGATAGGCTAATAAAAGCCCTCATTGGAGAGAGAATTCTCCTCATATTCTTCAAAATATAACCTAGTGTGTGGCCCCAATTGCTTTTTCCGAAAGATCCTCAGCGACAAAATGATACTCACGAAATACATCGTTTATATTTAACTCATAAATTTATACTCAACCAAAGTACTTTCTTAAAGTAATGAGTTAGTCATTCTAATTTTAGAAGAATAAATTTATACGGTTTTGGTGTTCGTAGTTGTCTTTAATATAAGCTGCTTTTGTCTTCACTGCGCTAAAAAGTTTAGGTACAATGTACGTTAACTTTTTAGCAAATATAATTTATATATTATTTCTTATCATGATGAATATATATAGATAAATAAAATAATTAAGTGCATTAATTTTTTAAATATAATATATATTATTTTTATATAATTTTATTATATATATAAAATAAGTTATTAAAAATGTTTATAATATTTTAAGTAATGTTTGGTTTTTTTCAGCGGATAGTAATGTTTGGTTATGGAATAAGATTTGAAATTGTTTTTTATTGGTTAAGAAGTTGTTTTACTCTGATATAAAGGAACATATTATCTTCTTAAAGCTTATAGGTATATGGGAGGAGTGGAAGTCTAACTTTTTATAGATCACCAATCGACTATCATCACTACCACTTTGACAACTAAGTTATGATAGGTTTTGCCATCTCCAAAAAAAAAAAAAGCTAGTAATTATGTGGAAACACATGAAATATCCAATATTATATTCCAGGAACATATCTCCCCACTCCCACTCTGACAACTAAGTTATGTTCCCTGACAACTAAGTTATGGAACATGTTAACTACCCAAGACGTAGAGGCATATGGGAGGAGTGGAAGTCTATCCTCATACAGACCACCAACGAGTTATTTTAGGTAGTCGGGTTTTCCTTGAATAAGGTGATGACTCAAATTGCATTTGCCGATAGGAGCCAATGTTAAACTATCGTCACTACCACTTTGACAACTAAGTTATGATAGGTTTTTCCATCTCCAAAAAAATAAGCTAAGCTAATAATTATGTGGAAATGCATGAAATATCCAAATTCTATTCCATGAACGTCTCTCCTCACTACCACTTTGACAACTAAGTTACGAAACAAGTTAACTACCCAAGACCCGAAGGCATATGGGAGGAGTGGAAGTCTACCCTCTTAGATACCACCAACATATTATTTTAGGTAGCAGGGTTTTCCTTGAATTAGGTGATGAGTCAACTTGCATTTGTCGATAGGAGCCAATGATAAACTATTCTCAGTGCCACTTTTATGGTAGGTTTTGCCATCTCCGAAAAAAGAAAGTAAGCTAATATTCCATTCCATAAACGTCCCTCACATGATGGTATAATTTTGATGCGATTTACCTCATTATGTGAAATCTTTTAGGACAAGGAGTGAGAACTACCCTCTCGAGTATATATATATATGATCATATATATAAGTGTTTAAAATAACCATTAAATATATAGTTGATTGTATATATATTTATGTATATAATGATGATGGAAGGCAGTTAGTGTTTGAAATATTTTGAAAATGAAATTTATTGTGTGCATTAACAAGACATTTTAAGAGAGTTTTTTCCATTCTTCACCGAGATAATAAATTCTATGAAAATGATAGGATAGGGCATCTTGTTTTCAACTTTAAGATTATAAATTCTAAAGCTTTTATGGATTGATTCAATTTTCCTTCCACTATAGATGTTGTAGTCCCAAATTTTCATTTACATGAGATAACAAGAGTAACGAGAGTTTCAAAGAAGAGTTTTACTCATAATTAAGGTTCTATTATTTTAAGTGATTTTCAAAATCAAAATAAGTTTTTCACCTTCCATTAGTCATTTTCTCAATATTTATAATTTCAATTAAAATTTAAAATTGATAATCTCTTGAATATTGATTAAATTAACATTCTTCATAAACAAAATTAAAATAAGTAATATTTTTCAATTTACTTATCATATCATGGTCATGGTTTTGTTAATGTTCACTGTCACATCCATACAATAACATAAATCCAAAAATAAAACTTCATGGTTTTGTTAATGTTCACTATCACATCCATACAATAACATAAATCCAAAAAAAAGCAAAGACAACTGTCTTAAAATCAAATCAACATCTTCAATATAAAGACAAAGAATGTGGATTATTATAAGAATAATAAAAATATTACTACAAAGGACAACTGTCTTAAAATCAAATCAATATCTTCAATATAAAGGCGAAGAATGCGGATTATTATAAGAATAATAAAAATATACCACAACCTGCAACTTCCGAACAAACATGTTTCTAAATAACAATTAAATATATATATCAAACATGGTATTTATACATAAGCAGACTATAAATTTGTGTAATTTTTTGTTTACCCTACCTAACCACCCAATCAGCATCGTGAATCTAGACCAGTAAATGAAGAATAAACCTGTCGAACTAAAGCTATTAAAGGACATAATCAACGTAGGTACAATCACCACCTTTTACGGAATAAATCTTTTTACCATTCTTTACTGACCAGCTTTATAGTAGTGAAATCTTTATGCAAAAATATTTGTAAAAATTTAATACAATGTATGTCAGTTTCTCTTACAGTACCCTGCTTACACCCACATTAGATATGGGTTTCATAGTATTTATTACAATACAAACCTTGCTCACCTCTTAATTTGCCAAAACTACAAGGAGCTTGGAAAACAAAATTTTAATGCAAACCAAGTAATAACCTTCTTACAGTCCAATAGACCACAAAACTATAGTGAACTTGGAAAATAAAATTTTAAAACAAACCAAGTAATAACCTTCTCAAGATCCGATCCACCAAAATTGATTTCATTAGACGTCAAATAGCGATTAAATATATACACTGCATTGCGTATTTAAAACTATAAACAACCAGTATCCCCGCTTTTCCGCGACTTGTTCCCTAAGTCCGGTTATAAAAACCGATGGAATCGTAGTTCCACCCCATTTACTGGGGAACTATGCCATGGAATTGTGCCCCAATGAATTTTGGCCCATTTTAAGACGACCCAGATCATCGAAATTCCAAAAAAAATAACGAGAAAAGATGAAACTGTACCTCGCCATAAACTTTTCCGTCACCGGCAGGAGGCAATTTGAGTGCCAGTTAGCACACGCCCTCTACCCGTGCTTATTTTTACCATACTTTAACGGCCCGCTTTCCAACCTGACACAGGTGAGCAGCCAGGCTGGGCTGGACATGTCCACGCATAGATAGACATTCACGTGCTATAACGGACAGAGCACAGCTTTTACGCCAAAAGATAGACAGAGTGGATGGAGACTAGACGCCGCGTGGTTCGAACCCTTGACCGCAGAGAATCTAACAATCAGTAGTGTCGGTGACACGCATGGACATCAAAATACAATCCATGCATGGGAGACAGGGCGCCGGAATCGGAGCCGGCGCCTCAATTCCCGGGATACGAGACGCGAAGAGAGCGTGGCTTGAAAGGCAAGTCAGCCGGAGAGAAGAGAAGGGCGGATAGCGGCTGCTTTTTAAAGGCTTTTTGTCTGTGTCAATGCCCCAATATTAGCAAAGTAATAATGCCAGTCCCTCGTTATTTGTTGGGCTTGCCACCTTTTTGTCGCCGTGTAAGAAAAAGGTGGCAAACACCCGTCTACTCTTTGACTTATTCAATTGCTTTTGATTCTCCTCTAGTTGGCATAATGATTAGAGACCTCGTGACGAAAGGCTGTATTGTACCGTTTGACCTGTTTTCTTGGACGGGTTTTTCTCGGGGGCTATTAGGTGTTTGCTGGAAATCAGTACTTCCCTAGGCTTGTAGGGTACGTGGGCTGTAGCTAGGGGAATCTCTCTCTCTTTGTTTCATCATGACTTCTGGGAATGTACCTGCCCCACTTGAATCCTGGCCTGCCTTTGGATACCCACACCGCAAGGACATGTGTCATTAACAATGGATTAGCATTCCAAGAGAGGAGTGGAAAACGAGGCAGAGGGGAATCATGATTCATGCCCAATGCCCATTGCCCATTGCCCACATTAAATTTACACCGCCGTGGTGGTGGTGATGAGTATTTTGTATCTACGAGGAGACGAGATTTGACTTATACCCTATACTGTGCCCCGGGAGAATTTACATTGCGCTATTAGTCAAATCACAATGTTATCTTTTATTTTTTTATTCTATGAATATTTTGCCTTGCAAATTACATGAATAAGATTCCCTCTTTTGGTCGATTTTGTATTTTTTATACGTTTTCTGTTATCATTATAAACATCGTTATCAGCCCGTGTCACATTTAGTTGATTTGACTTGTGAGTAAGATAGTGCAGCGTCGTACGTTTTATTTTGCCAGTGATGTCTGTTAATTGAAATGTAATTTTTTCTTACTGAAATCTGGTCATGTAAGAAGTTGGAGTTTTCATAAATTATACTGTCTTTTATTGATAATAAATATAGTGGTGAATCTTATGGGGAATTAATTCAACTTCTTATGAATGGTGCATATAAAACAGAGTCAACTAACTAATTGTATAATTTTGTTTAGTTATCAAAATCTTACCATATAAAAAGTTAAAGTCATAAATGATTTGAAACAATGAATATTTTTAGGATGCAAGTAGATTAGAATAACCTTTTAAAGTCATAAATTATTTGAAACAATGATTTGTTTTTTAGGATGCAAGTGGATTAGAAGAAACTTTTAAACCTAGTTCCATGCTACATGGAACTTCAACCATAAAGTAGCTTTAATCATATTTGAAAGTTCCCCCAATTTTTAGTTCATTTATAATCTCATTTTGTAACATATTAGTTAAATCGTAGTTAATCGATAACTATATCAAATATATTAATAAACTATGGTTTTAAATTTAAAAAATGTCTTAACTAATCTACACAAATTATTTATAACTTTTACTTTTTCTATATAATTTTACTTGAGAAAAAAATCACAAAAAAATAAAATAATTTAGAATCTTTTACTAGATTAAAAAGTTCAAAACTTATTATTAATTTTATTTAAAAATATTATAATGCATTGTTTATTTATGTGAATATGGCTTTTTTATTTTCATACACAAAATAAAAACTTGTTTTTTTTTCACAAGAAAAAATTATACTTTATTAAAAGTATAAGAAGTGTAGATATCAAATAAGTGTTCATCATTACATTCATCAAGAGTTAATAAAAATCGTGTTCGAGACCATTCTAGATCTCCCAAGATAGTACTCATGCCAATAACAAGATGAATCGGGATATACCAATCCTCCAGAGAATTTAATATCAGAAATAAGATCCAAAATGCTTACTGAAATCAATAATAATAAGAAGAAGAAAGCTAATCTACCTAATACTAGAGCCGCACAAAAAATACATAATAGATAATCTAAACAACAAAAATGCACCAGAAACCCTTAGAGGGAGGGAGGTTACCCTCCAGGATTTCATAATATATACGGCCAGCCGTCGCCTCGAGTCCACGTCGGGAAAGTGAATTAGCCATGGTGTTATCTTCCCGATATATATGGACAATGGAAGTCTGCGAGCAAAGATGAAGAAGTGACATAGTTTGTTCCAGCCAAGTTGAGAGTGCCAGCGCTATGATGGATGCACAAGAGTTTGCCCAATTTACAATGATCATTGAATCTCCTGCAATCTGTTGCAGATGAATGTTGGCCTTTGTAGAAAAAAATAAAACAAGCCATAGAGCAACAAGTTCCCCTTTCGTATTGGTGCCATCTCCGCCATGTAACCATAGTTTAATCAAATCCCCATTATATAGTTCGATGAAGGCCCCAACACCACAATGACCAGATGATCCCAGGGCAGCACCATCAAATCTATCCCTATTGCCACTATGGAGAAGATTAGGAGATAAAGCATTACGAACAATGATCGTCGTGGGCATGTTCATAGAGCATCCATAATCTATAGATAGCAAGTGGACATCTCGTGCAACTTTGCAGACCTCCGAATGTCTATTATCAAAAATAACCCGGTTCCTCGTTTTCCATATTATCCAGGATAATAAACATGCCAACAGGACCAGTTGCTTGTTTTGTATGTAAATACAATGAAACCAAGACTGAATTGATATGTCATAGTTAAAATTTATCATAGCAAATGGATAACCCAGAATCTTACAAACCTACTGAGTGAATGGGCATCTAACAAATAGATGAAATGAAATTTCTAACAAATAAACCTGTTAGTCCCAAGGAATCAAAATGACCAAAATCATTACAAACATAAGAATAAAAAGCCATCGAAACTCCAAATAAGAACAATCCATAATAAAAACAACCATTGACTAGCAACCTCGCATCACGTATGTCTAACCATTCATATCAAAACTATATATATATATACACTAAACAAATTAATTAGATGCTTGTTAATGATGCTCTTTATAATATAATAACATTAAATATGCTTTTTACAATTTAAGTAGACTAACTTTCCCAAAGTTGAAATTATGTACAAATTAATTAGATGCCTGTTAATGATGCTCTTTATAATATAATAACATTAAATATGTTTTTTACAATTTAAGTAGACTAACTTTCCCAAAGTTGAAATTATGTACAAAGAAACACTAGGTATAATACATATATTAAAATTTTGACTTAATCTACATGTTTTCATATTATTTTTTATTTTTCAAATATTATTTTATTATTTTTTTTTTATTTTCTCCATAATAAATATATATATATATTTTTTATTTTCTTTTGATTTTCTCCACAAAAATATTATATTATAATCATGTAAAAAAAACACTAAATATAATACATATATTAAAAATTTGACTTAATTTATATATTTTTTTAATATTATTTTTTATTTTCTTTTGATTTTCTCCATAACAAATTTATATATTTTTTATTTTCTTTTGATTTTCTCCACAATAATATTATATTATAATCTCCACAATAGTATTATATTATAACAATACTATATTATAATCTCATGTACAAATGTTTACCAAATATTGTACTTTTTTTTTAAAGATCTAAGAGATTTGGTAATGGTTGAAATTATTTGGATGAGACCCCATAAGCCCTGAGCTATGTGACTATATTTCCCAAACATTACTCAATATTAAGATTAATATCAAGCTAATGAAGGAAATGAGAGATATATTTAGGCTTTCACAATGATTTGTTTTTCTTTGAAAAAATGTAGTGATTCTATTTAAAAGGAAATAGGTAGATTAAAATAATTAATGAAATTTGGATATTTCTTGCTATGTAATGTGAGAGCTGAACCATCATTAAATCATGATTTATATGTGAGGGATAATCCCTTAAAATGCAAACTTAAGTGCAAAATTTGAGGAAACACTTGCACCTCAAAGGATTTGATCCCTCTAGGCACTTGGTAGATCCACAGTTAAGATGGATCTATACTAGTTTAATATGTAAATCTTTTGTATGTGCTCAAATTCTGTGTACCCTCGTATGTAAATCCTAGTTTAATGATGGCTCAACTCCTAAATCTCATAGCAAGAAAGTATCCACGTTTCATTGCTTTTTTTAGTTTTAATTATTTGGAATATATATCTCTTTGTTTTTTATCTTTAGATTAAAGTCGACATTGTAAAAAAATTATATACTTAATATTTTATTATTTTATTAAAGTGCTACATGTGAGCTCCACATTCAACACGCAATTACACTTCTCCCTCATACCAGTTTTGAACTTTAGGTTAGGGCCGACATTGTTAAACTTTTTTTACTTAATATTTTATTAATTTATTAAAGTGACATGTGTCACCTCCACATTGAGCACGAAATTACACTTGTCCCTCATACCGATTTTGAACTTTAGGTTAGGGTTGACATCGTTAATTTTTTGTTTACTTAATATTTTGTTATTTTATTAAAGTGCCACATGTCACCTCCACGTTGAACATAGAATTACACTTCTCCTTCATACTTGGATGTAGAAAGCACCTCTTAACATAAATAGCAATTAATTTTTTTATATTTTTTTTTTACCATTCTTTTTTTTTAACAGAAACAGAGGAGTTTATATATATATATATATATATAAAAGGCTGTGCACAGCCATTCATTACAAAAATTGAGCCAACATTCTGCTTCAGAGAGAGGGAAAATGCAGAATTTAAAAAGGTTTGGGCCCTTAAAGTCTTTACTTCTTGTCTTCCTGAAGGTTCTGTTCATTTTACTGGGATATACCCTTACAAACTGTTTACATAATAATAGGCAAAAAAACATTTAGAAAGTGGAGTTCAAAGGGAACCTGTGAAGAGAACATTCACCAAAGTTTCTAAGAAGAGAAATTATCTGTAATTCTGCTGCAGAAAAGAGGTGGCCTCCAGCATTCCTTGATTGACTGATGGCGCTTCCTGAACATGATTGAATTGGGTTTTGTTGATGAAAACAGAGAGGTCTTCTTTGATGTTGTCAACCTTCCCCAAAAGATCAATGGTATTCCTGTCTATATCATCCAGACAAGACTCTACACAAGAGAGGCGAGAGTGAATATACTTGAATTCCATATTCTGCTCTTTGTTTTGGTCCACAATGGAGCAAACGGTCGAGTACGTTCTGCTTAGATAAACCTTAATCTCCGAGGTAAGCTGACTGAGCGTGGCAAGAGCTTGCCTAACCCCATCCATGTTGCTGAGAGTCGAGCTGCTGTAGAGAGGTTCTTCTTCAAGAATTTGCAGAGGGTCGAGAGCAGAAATCGAGAGGCTCAACTGCTTGAGCTCTGGACCGAGGGAGAGAGAGTTAGACCGCTCCATGCTTCGAAACGAAGCCCAAATATCTCCCTGATGCATTAAATGCTTATGCGTGGAAGCTTTAAGCCCATGGTGGAGGCACATGGGCGTTGTCGTGTCGACTGAAGGGGGATGCGGACAGGACAGGCCAGGTGCCCACAACGGGGGGATCGTCCCCAATAGACCATAGGAAATGGGTTTAATCTCATTGTCCAACTCCTCAAGGGATAATGTAATGTCCTCTCTATCATACTAGCGTGAGAGAGAGGATCATAGTGCTCAATCCGGGCAATTAGCCCCAATACGTTTGAATTAAAAACAGTGATGCAAAGAACTGTATCTGTGCATGCTATGGAAAAACGATGGTAATCAAATAAATGTTGTTGATCTCTAACACACATTCAAGATTCTGTGACAAGATCATATGGAAATGCCTAAACTTTTAAAAACACAGCAGAGGCAAATTCGTTTAATACATCCACATACATTCATAACATTCATCAAATGATAATTGCCAATTTACACAAGAGAATACTTATCTCAATAAGGCAGTCCCAAGCAACTGGCTATGCAACTGCAACGTTCCACCCAACCGTAGGCCAGTGTGCTCCTCAATCTCTCAGCACCACTGCCACCCCCGAGCTGGGCATGATCTCTACAAGGAACCAGGGAACAGCAGACTCACACATAGCCAAGCATACACCAAGATGAGCCAAGCCAATCTACAATTGGTTTTATCAGGCTACTAGGAGATGGAAAGGAAGAGTTGCTAAGCTAGTGAGCTCCAACACAGAGCCAGGGATAACCTTGCAAGATCTATCTAGCTTGGCACCCACAATACCTACACACCCAGCACAAGGAAGTATTCTTTTCACTGCTGTGCAGTCCCTCAAGCCATACCTTCCCTATCCAGTGCTCTCAGGGTATGCATAGAAGAGTAACCAAAGCCCTCTTGATCTTTTTGAGAGGTTGTCTCCCCCACTAGGTTTATCAAGCCACTTCTATCCACTACCACTCCAACACTTCAGCTCACAGGCTCAAACCAAGAACAAGGATGCACATAACAGCAGAACCCACAAAAACGAAATGGGAAGTTGGTGAACAACCCAGGAAGCCAAATCCGTTTTTAGAAAAACGTCCTTGGACATTCAGGGGCAAAAACGACCTCCCTACAGTCCTCAAAACGTGGCCCTCCCTCTCCCAACTGTTATATACTGCAAAAACGACTCCCAGGCATGGAAAAATGCAGTATTTAGATGAAAAACGTAAATGGAAAGACCCCCAGCTAACTCCCCCTGCGTGAATGAATGAAGACTACCCATTCCCCATGGCTTTGGGCACCATTTCGTGGGTGGTTTCTTGCCCCACAAGCAAAAACACGATTTTCCAAGTTGATGGCTTGCCCATGCACGAAAATGGCTTGCCCATACTCTTTCATTCCCAAGGCATTAACTCCCTTAACCAATTTCTTGGAAAAATTAAATGATTGGGTACATGAGACAAAATGGGTAGTTGGTGGTTTATGGGTTTCCCCATTGACACATGGATTAATACCATTGGCTCAAGGTTTGAATAATTTCCCTCCCTTTTCCTTGTAGAGTCATGCCCCATCTCTTTTGTTGCATTGCATAGCCGGTTGTGGGTTTTTCCATTAAAATTCGTATTTACATGGTGTCTTATTTACATTGTGCCCATCTCGCACAAGAACCATGGGCATCTATTTTTAATTGCCGATTCATGAAACACTGAATCAATGGTGGGGCCTTGGCCTTGAGCTCCTCACCATGATTAAATTACAATATTTACATCATTTACGGTTTAATACAAAGGGGGTCAAAATGGGGACATTACATTCCCCTCCCCTTACATTAGCACTGTCCTCAGTGCTCATCAAAATTGAACAAAAATGGATATGCCACCCTCATGGCATCCTCCAGCTCCCATGTAGCCTCATCGGGACCGTAGTGCTTCCATTGCACCTTTACCTGTCCGATGGCTCGGTTCCGGAGCAATGTTACCTTCTTGTCTAGGATGCACAATGGATCGGTTTGGAATTCTCCCTCGGGTTCCACCTGGATCACATCCCAATTAATCACATGGTTAGGATCATGTACATATTTCTTAAGCAAAGAGACGTGAAAAACATTATGAGCTTTAGTGCTAGCAGGCAATGCAAGTCTATATGCAACTGGTCCTATCCTATCAAGCACTTCAAATGGCCCACAATATCTAGGTGATAGCTTGGCACAGCTCCCAAGCTTCAAGGAACTCTTCCTTGATCTCACTCTAAGATATACGTGATCCCCAACATTGAATTCCCTATGCACTCTATGTTTATCTGCATATCTTTTCTGTCTATCCTGGGCTGCTTTTAAATTTTGCCGGATCCTTGCAACCTCCTGTTCCATTTCCTTAAGCAATTCTGGCCCAAGTACAATTCTGTTCACTGGATTGTCCCAAGTCACTGGTGTCCTACACCTTCTGCCGTACAAAGCCTCATAAGGACTCATTCCCAACGATGCTTGTTGTCCATTGTTATATGCAAATTCCACCAGGTGTAGATAATCCTCCCACTTGGATGGTTTGTCCATTACATACATGCGGAGCATGTCTTCAAGCACCCGATTTACTCTTTCAGTTTGCCCATCTGTTTGAGGATGGTAGTGTTGGTTAAAATTATTGATATTTAATTCACCTCAATTTAATTTATCAACCGGGGAATCGTAGACTTCGAGCTGCTACACTATATGTGCAGATAAACTAACCCTAATGCTAATTTCCTCGAGAAACCCTAATCTACTGCTAACAACAATGAGACTAACCCTAAAGGACCAATACTAGAGATTACTAAATCTGTACTATAGAAAAGAGAACTCATTTGCTAATCCCTATCTCACTGTTGAACTTGAAAACATCCAATGAGGAATTCTTAAATTATAATTCTATGATTTAAAACAACCTGCTAGAAGAATACAAATTTAAGCTATAACAATTTAAAAGCAATTAATGGTATCTACAGCAATCTAAGCTATTGTAATTACAATCTATAAAAATATATTTAACCGATTATTAATCAAATGCATATGCTAAATTGATATCTTAATTCCAATCAACAACCCTGCCAAATATGATACTTCAATCCATACAAGTATTCCTGGAATCACTGTTGAAAACAAAACCTATTACATATTCACAGGCATGTCATCAAGGGCAAATCGATTTACTGCTGATATACTAGTCTTGAGTTCTATATATGAAAGTGCATATGACAAGATGTTGTAGATCTCGCAATCGAATAACAGATCTGTCAAGGAAGATTTCAGAAAATATATATATTGCGAAACTAATATTCAATCCTAGAAGACAACGCTCAATACCAATCTCAATTCTTATTTAACAAACCCTAAATATTCTAATAAACCAATATATCAAAACCCTATACTACTACAATCTTTAAATACACACCCACTGTAAATGCAGATCTTATCCTACAGTTTGTGAGCTCAAAGATTTAAAGAGAGGAAGCCATGTTCTATTTTTAATAACAAGAGGCGCTATGAAATGTACTCTATTTTCTTCAACAAACCAAATTCCTAGCAACTGAAATCAAACTCACCTCAACTCATACTGGAAATTGAAAGAAAAGATTTAAATCCAAACCAATTCTGAATTCATTTTACAGTCAAGTTTAAAACCATTCCTGTAGCTATCTTGATAACACTGTGTTTGGTAGAATAGATAATATAAAATATAACTGATTAATAACGCTTCATAAAATTGAATCTACCATAATTCATACCAAATTAAGCACACAGTTATGCATACCCTAGTTCTTATATAACAATTCAATCCAGTATCTAGAGAAGTCTAAATCCAATGCCATTAACTAGTGAACACCATTAACAGTCATACACTCTATTTTAATCAATGATGAGCAAACCATTAATACTCTAAAAAATGTGAAATGAGCAATGCAAACGCCAATCTATTACTGTAAACCACACACTACTGAAGCATCGCAGTTTGGTGTTGAAGGTGGGCCCTGCCCTCAACGCCTCACACATTTAAATCACAAGTTTGCTGAAAACACACGCTGTATCATATTCAGAAAAATGGAGTTTGTACAAATTCTCCCACTTAGGGTTTCCATGGCTACTTTTATACTAGATTATACAGAGTGAAATCGTCCTGAAGACAAGGATCGATAGGAATAACAATACTCAAAATATCTTAACCATTCTGAGCCAAAAATGGCATCTCAGATCCAGGATATACACATATCATTTAAGAGAAGATAATAACACCAAAGATCGTGCCTGAAATAACAGTGAAGCAATCTTCAAAAGCATCTTAAAGATGATGTGGATCCAATAAAAACGCCCTGATGGTAGATCGAATCCCCAAATCTCCTCATTTGAACGCTGGCCAAATAACAAAACGAACCCTGTGTAGAAGAGAAACCCACATCATTATTAGCATAGGGTTTAATGAAACCTAAAACCCAAAACATATGCATAAAAATAAGAAAATACAACAATCAAATAATTAAAATTACTTACCATGGCTTTTAGCAATGTTGACCTTCAAAAGACACATAAAACCGATTATTATTGGACCCATTAAGACTTTAAATGCTAGGAAATAGTACATCGAATGGACAAAATAGAGGACCAACATCTCCCCCAGACTGAAGATCTTGCATGTCCCAATGCAAGGAAATTTGTGATAGGCAAAATTTAAATCTTCAAAATGAATTGTCAATCCTTGGACCCAACTCCAGAAACTGAAGCTGAGGTATTAAACAGGACTTGCACCTGAGGAGGAGAGGGGGCAGAATGTTGCTGTATGCTAGCTAACTGCTCAAACTGTTTGTCCTTTTTCTTTAACTGTCTTCGAAGGCTATGATTTGTCCCTTTAACTTCATCAACCAGGGTTTGCAGGGACACTATTCTAGCTTTCAAAATGGCATTTTCTTGTTTAACAACCCGATCCAACCTCTCATATTCTTGCAGCTTCTTTTTCAATTTGATATTCTTTTGTCTAAAATAGTCAATCCCCTGTGCTGAAGCTTCTGAACCAGACCTGGAAAATGATGCCCTGACAGACTTTAAACTTGATTTGGAAGAGGATACCTTGACAGACTTCAAACTTGACTTTGAAGGTGATCCTTTGATAGATTTCAGACTTGATTTGGAAGGAGATACTGGTAACAAGGGTTCACTGACAGGATTCAGTGATGCAGAACAATGAGGGGAATCAGGAGAATCGGAGTCAGCATGGGTAGAGGAAGCATCGGATGATGACAACTCGACTTGGACAGGTTCTTTACCCTTAGACCCCTTCCTCCCCTCTTTAGCGGCCATACTGCGAGTAAACCGTCTATTTGGCTCCTTATCTCCCCCAGACTGAGAGTTAACACACTGCCTTTTAGGAATTGGGGACTTCTTAGCATACAATGGAGCAGTTTTCTTGGAGCTATTAACAGCAGGTTCCTGAGGGAAAGCATCTTGAGGAACTGAATTGTTTGTGGAGGAAGCTTTTTCCACTAAATCAGGGATACCAGGCTCTCCTGCTTCATTCCTCACGGGTGACTGAAGATGAGGGTTAGAGAGTTCATATACAAACTGTTCCCAACCCCGACCCTGCTTCTTTAACTCAGCTAAAACGATCATTTTAATAAGCCCATGATGATAAAGACTATGGGTTGGATGCTCTAAATTTTTCCTCACCTGCGAAGCCATCTTACTCAAACTTTTCCAAAAATAAAATGGAAAATTTAGAAGCTTACCAAACTCGAAATGAGCTAGCAGTCGAAAATGGCAGGCTTTGTAGGTGGAGAATCGACCTTCACAGGTAATTAGCTTGGTGATGATCATCAAAGAATTATAGAATTCTTCTCTGACCCACAGTTTGGAGAAACCCTTCTCACCCTTCACAGCCAAATATTCTGGTTTAAAAACGCAGTCATAATCTTTTCGTGGCAGCCGACAATTCTTAAACCATCTATCACCGGTGCGTGGAAGTCCCGTGGCAACTGAAATGGACTCCTCTGTCACTGCAAACTCTAGAGCCCCCACTCTAGCGGTATGCCCGTCAAAACTCAGGGCGAATTGGAGAGAGACTGCGTCATCGTGGCCCTGTAAATTAGTTAAAAATACATGCCATCCTGCCCGAATAAACATATCCTTGCATGCAACGAACTCCGGGATGGCTAATAGCTGCTCATACGCAGAGGGTTCATGCCGGTTGAGCATGGTGGAGCCACGAGGGTAGCGAATTGACAGGGAATTAGCAAAGGATTCGGACAGGTAATTCGCAGGTAACGACAATGGGAGGATAGCGACTGTATAAAACCCGAATGATCCTGGTAAAAATGGTAGGAAGTGAGGGTAATGAAGACAGCATCGTGATAAGAAAACAAATCATTGCAAGTGGTGGCACATACTGCCCACTTCGCAGGGAATGATAACCGTGGTATAACACGTTTTTAACTGAACTCAGTCTCTTAACACGTCAGAACCCAAATTATAATAGAACAAGGTTATGATTAATTTATCAAAGGTTGCCAATAATAGAGAATGAAATATTACCAAAAGTTTTTAAAGGAATTCATAACCATCGGATTTCATATAATGGCAAAAAAAATATTAATTATAATCTTTATTACTAATTAAGGTTTAGCCAATCGTACAACTTTCCTTACCTCTATCCACGTCCATTAGCATATACATGCCAATTTCCCAATATAACTTCCGGCACTCAATCCGACACTCAATCCGGCACTTTGACAAACACAGCAATGCTTTTTAGGCTGATAACTATGTACAGCACTTGACCAAGATAAAGGTAAGTATCAGCATCTGGAGCAGCTGTTAGGTTATGAATAATGATGTAAAACCATGAATCTCCCAAATAGTCATCACTTCAATGAGTTCATAAGTAGATAGCCTGAATTAAGAGATTCGTTGGACCCCAACAGTTTTATGGCCTGATTTCCTTATTGCAGAGTTGCTGCTCTATCTAACCATACAGGAACTTAATCATGCTATGAAGCCATCTTTTATTGAAAATACAAATAACAATCAAAAATTCAAATTCCAACCAATCACTCATAACTCAATAACTAGAAATGCAAATTTCATCAATCACTCATACTTTAAACAATCAAAAATTCAAACTCAAACAATCACTCATAAATAATCAGAAATGCAAGCTTCATCAATCACTCATAGTTTAAACAATCAAAAATTCAAACGCAAACAATCACAATTCAGATTTCATCAATCAAAAATTCAGTCCTCACCCTTGTTATCCATACAGAACTTTTCCACCAGGACATATGCCACAGGATAAGAAAATAATCAATCAGAAGCTAATGGAGTACTGGTCCTCTTTGACTCAGCTTCACACAGGATAATTTGAGTAGTGGAACAAATAGTACTACAGTTCTCAGCTATGTTTTAGGCATCAAAATAAACCTTTTTTTTTTAGAATCAGGTAACCCAAAGTACCAAAAACAGTTGGAGATGATTATCAACTGGCTATCATTTTATTTTTAATGAATTTAATAATTTTTAATTAACCATCCTCATGGCTTCTCTTTTACCTTCACATAGGTACGTTGTTCATATAGACAAGTATAGATGAGGCTGTTAAAGAAGATATCAAAGTCAGAACCCACTGCCAGCAAGCCTGGTCAGTACTCCGGTGGGGTAACTATAACATCTTAAGAAGCTTCTTCCCCAGGCAGATGCCCCATTGCCAACAGGCCTGTTCAGAACCCTGATGGGTTTGCCTGTTCATACCACAGGTCGGTACCCGCTGCCAGCAGACCTGTTCAGTATCCCGGCGGGTTAACCTCTTACACCCTTTTTCTATCAGAGGCTCTTGTCCCAATTTCATCTTAAAGATAAAATTTATGATTTGCTTCAGCATAGATGAGTGGGGGAGCTGCTCTGAAAACCATCTAGGAGTGGGATGGTACCAACATTGGAAGAGTATTCTTTGTATATGCCTGTAAAGATTTGCCCATATGAACAACTAACCTTCGTAACTGTAGAAAGTGAAAGTCATAAAGTGGCTAAAGACAGTATATATATATGTGTTTAATCTTATAACAGCCAAGAGATAATAACCCCCAAACTGCCCGATCTTGAACACCTTTTAATCATGATGCCTATCTTAAGAATAACTTCATGCCCATAGCTGTAACTAACATCAATTCCCACTCTTTATCTAGTGTGAAACCAAATCAAATGGTCCTCGCAGCCCATAGGTTCATAAGCAGAAACATTTGGGAAGCTTAAAGCATTAATGTAGGCAATGCCTGGTGGGCAAGTACTCTTATGAATAGCCAAAACAATTCCCAACAAAATCTGACACACAAATGCAGACATTCCAATAATTCATTGAAGCTCAGAAATTGACCCAAATTTACACAGTCCTTAAAAATGTCTTGCAAAAATAATCAGCATGCTGAAATAGGATAGTGATACCTCCCTTAGGTTTCAAAAAAACATTCTGAGTCTTGCTGAAATAGGATAGTGATACCTCCCTTAGGTTTCAAAAAAAAACATTCTGAGTCTTGCTGAAAAGAATATCTGCACCTTTTCAAAAAGAGAGAGAAAAAAACAAATCCCTGTACATATGTACAAAAACAATTTCACTGAAGATTACTGAGAGAGAGTAGGAGATGAAGAAGTCTTTTCCTCACCTACCAGTTCTAGTTCAGACTGCTGACTCATGTTATGGATGAACTCTTGCTTAGAGAGAGGTTTATGATATACTTTTAACCTATGTCCATTCACTACAAAGGCAGTTTGTTCTTCATCTATTGTTTTTATTTTGACAGAACCATTATCAAAGACAGTCACAATTTCATATGGCCCCATCCATCTAGTGGTAAGCTTACCTTTGAAGTGTTTAAATCGTGAGTCAAATAGCAGAGCCCAATCACCTTCTACAAAAGTCTTCTTCTTTAAAAATTTATCATGCCACTTAGTCCGCTGATTCTGTATCAACACAGTTTGTTGGACAGCATCTTGTCTAATTTCATCAAGTTCATTTAATTGCATCAGCCTCTGTTTCTGGGCTTCATCTAAATTCAGGCTCAGTTGTGCAGCAGTACAAAAAGTTTTCACCTGGAATTCTATAGGCAGCAGGACCTGTTTACCATAAACAAGTTGATATGGGGTATACCCTGTGGTATTTCTCCACGTAGTTCTGTAAGCCCACAATGCCTCGGGTAGCCTGTCTGCCCAATCCTTATGATGTAGCTGCACAGTCTTTGTTAAAATGGATTCTAGCACTTTATTGGTTGATTCCACCTGACCATTTGCTTGGGGATGGTAAGGAGAAGATTTATAGTGCTTAATTCCATATTGTTCTGTAAGTGCTTTCATTGATTTAGAGACAAACTGTGCTCCATTGTCAGTCACAATTTCACGAGGAATACCAAAACGAGTAAAAATCTCTTCGTAAATAAATTCTATGACTGATTTCTCAGTGGCCCTCAATAGAGCTTTTGCCTCAACCCACTTAGTTACATAATCAGTGCAAACTAAAATATACCTCTTTTTCCTTGACATTGGTGAAATTGGTCCAACAAAGTCCAATCCCCATTTTTCAAAGGGTTCAATTTGTACCTGGGCTTGTAAAGGCATTTGATCAGCAGCAGTGGGTCTCCCCATTCTTTGACAGCTGTCACAGCCCTGTACATACTTCTCAGCATCTTTAAAAAGGGTAGGCCAATAATACCCTTGATGTAACACCTTATATGATGTCCGCTTGTCCGAAAAATGGCCTCCACAGGGCCCATCGTGACAGGCTTGGAGGATGTCACACATCTCATCCTCCCTCACACACCTCCTGATAATCAGATCTGGACCGGTTCGAAAGAGATCATTACCTACCCATGAATAATTAGCACTTTGCTGTATGATTCTTCATTTTTCATAAGATGACAAATGAGCAGGTAATTTCCCTGTAACCAAATAGTTGGCTACATCTGCAAACCAGGGTGTTTTAATAGAGACAGCAAACAAGTGTTCGTCAGGAAATGTATCATCGACAGGAACATTATTATCAGCATGAGTCAATCTGGAGAGGAAATCTGCAACCAGATTTTCCTTCCCTGGTTTGTCAACTATGGTAATGTTAAATTCCTGTAGCAAAAGTAACCATCTAGTAATTCTGCCACTAGTGATTGGCTTATTCATTAAAAATTTAATAGCAGAATGATCGGTATGAACAAATACCTCATAACCTGTAATATAATGCCGGAATTTATTGATGGCATGAACTACTGCTAGAAACTCTTTCTCAGTCACTGTATAGTTCAGTTCTGCAGGTGTTAAATTTTTACTGATGAAATAAATAGCATACGAGGACTGATTTTCTTTCTGTCCGAGCACTCCCCCCAATGCAGTGTCTGAAGCATCAGTTTGTATATGGAAGGGCAAAGACCAATTTGGCCCCCGCAGAACTGGTGTTGAAGACAATTCTGACTTTAATGTGTCAAAGGCTTTCTGACAGTGTTGATCCCAATCAAAACCACTGTCTTTGACCAATAATTTGAACAGTGGGGCTGCTATCTTTGTAAAATTAGCAATAAACCTACGATAGTACCCTGCGTGTCCCAGAAAGCTTCTGACTTCTTTTTGTGTAGTTGGTGAAGACAGACTAGTAATGATTTCAATTTTTGCTGGGTCAACCTTAATTCCTTCTGATGAAACATGGTGCCCTAAAACAATACCCTCAGTTAACATCATCTTACACTTTTCATGGCTTAAAGCAAGATTTGTTTCTTGGCACCTAATTAGAACTTTCTCCAAATTATCCAAGGCTTCCTTGAAATCATTACCATAGACTGTAAAATCATCCATATATATTTCCACACAGTCATGGACCAAATCAGCCAAAATACCTAACACTGCCCTCTGGAAAGTGGCAGGAGCGTTACACAGTCCAAATGGAAGCACCTTGTAAGCATAAGTTCCCCATGGGCAGGTAAAAGTGGTTTTTTCTTGATCCTCTGGGGCTATTCTTATCTGGTTATATCCGCTGTATCCATCCAAAAAAGAAAAATATTTCTTTCCAGACAATGTATCTAAAACCTGGTCTATGAAAGGAAGAGGGAAGTAATCTCTGAGAGTTGCTTTATTTAATTCACGAAAATCAACACATATTCTCCACTTACCTCCCTTCTTTGGAACAATCACCAACGGAGATACCCATTTGCTATCAGAAATGGGATAGATGAAATCTGCATCCAACAATTTTTGTAATTCTTCCTTCACAATGTCTTTAAGCGCAGGATTCATTCTTCTCTGTGGCTGCCTTACTGGTATTATATTTTCCTGCGTATAAATGTGATGCATGCATGTGTCAGGGTGAATGCCTTTCATGTCTGTATAAACCCAAGCAAATGCCCCAGACTGTGCTTTGAGTAAATCAACTACCTGATTTTGCTGGCTTTGAGACAGATTCCCATTGATAAACAAAGATCTTCCTGGACTAATCTCCATTGGTATAGTTGCAGCTTCAACCTTCTCATCTATAAATAAAACTACTGATGATGAGGTGGCTGAGGGGTAATAGTGTTCCTGAAAATCTTCTGTGAAAACATTGTCTAAGTCAGAGAAGGACTGAGGGTACTCAATACTAGTGGTGGCTGAAATAAATTGATCTAGGATATCATCCTCAGTTTGGTGTTCCAGCCCCCTAGTTTGACTGATGGACAGTAAGGGTTGTCCCACATCCTCATCCCCATAAGGATTCTCTAACCATAACATGTTTTCCGATACAGGCTGGGCTGGAGGATAAATGATTAGGTTTTGTAGAGAAGTGCCATTTGATATAGTTAAAATACCTTCTCTGCATCCTATAAAGGCATTAGCAGTGGCTAACCAAGGCCTGCCTAATATAACAGGATGCTCCCCCATTGGGTGTTTGGTTTGGAGTACCAGAAAATCCACTGGATACTCCCAAGAAGCTACTGTGACAGTAATGTCATCTAAGGCCCCCACAGGTTTGACTGTGCTCCTATCAGCCAACTCCAAAATAGTAGGAGTAGATCTGAGGAGATTATGCAACTGAAGTCTCTGCATGGTGGTCATAGACATGACATTAATGGCAGCCCCTAGGTCAACCAGAGTGTTTCCTATTGGAACCTCATTGATGTAAATAGTCACCACTGGATTCCTAGGATTTGAAAATTTTGGGGGTAAGGGACAGTCCGAAATATAATTAGACAGCTGGCCTAAAACATTTATCTTGGGTGGGTCTTTCTGTTTCCGGCCAGGTTTCTTTAAACACAGTTCCCTTACCAATTTTGCATAAATAGGAACATCTCTAATAGCCTGAAGTAATGGAATTCTGATGCAAACATTTCTCAACTCACTTTCCAAATCAAACTGTGGACGCATCACAGGTTTCTCTATTAATAACCTCTCTGGGTAAGGGGGGTTGTTATTTACCTGTGGATGAGCTGGTGGTTGGAAATGAGTTCCCAGTGCTCGAGTATTTTCTGAGGCAATCTGCACTTCTTCTTCTTCTGTAATCTCTTTTTCATCACTTTCTTCTCCAGTCTCTTCATGAATAATCACTGTTGGAGGAGTTTTATTCAATGTTTTCCCAGACCTTAATTGTATTTCCTGTAAAGAAGCTGAATGAATTACATAAGTTGGAGCCATTTGAATTTCAGCATTATTAAGAGGCTGGGGAGGTCGATTATTAGGGTTTGGAATAGGTTGGGCTGGCAACAACGTGGGTCGAGGTGGATTTGGATTTTGATATTGTTGTGGAACTGGGGGTATAGGAGGAAGGGTAGGTGGTGTAAAGCCTGGTAGTAACTGCTGAATATTTGGTGGCATTGGACAGTAACTAGGAGGGGTGGTTGATTGTGTTCCTCCATAGGGTTGTCCTTGTGGTCCTCCATATGACTGTCCCCGCCAGCCTTGCTGCCAAGGCTGGGTCTGAGTAGGTTGAGAGGGCCAATTCTGCCACATTTGTGGACTCCATGGCTGCTGAGATTGCTGCATGGGATAATAATATGCAGGGTTCTGGAAAACAGGCTCTGAGTACATGTTTTGAGGTCTAGGCTGCCAAGGCCTCCTTGATGCATCGGTAGGTTCAGCATTAAGCTTGTAAAAAGCTTGCAGCTCTGGTAAAGAAGGGCAATTGTCAGTTGGGTGTTGAGCAGAGCAAAGAGCACAGACTGAAATAATATTTAGAGGGCATTCTTTCAAAGGGTGTCTTTTTCTGCATTTGGGGCAGAATATGTGTAATGCTGCTATGTCCTCCTCCTCTTGCCGTTTCTTTGTTTTCAAAGCATCAAATTGGGAGCTTAAGGTGCCTAAAATGTCAGTTTTGAAATTTTCTAACAAGTTTCCCAACTCAACTCTTGTGACCCCACTAGTCCCTGCTGTTCTAGAAATACGGGAAGGACCTTCCCTTGTGCTTTTTCCTGCCTTGGCTCTACTCCTCGAATACTTTCTGCATAGTTCAGTAATCTCTTCAAAGGATTTATGAGATACATCACCTGATGCCATCAAGTTGAGGATTTCCACATATTCATCCAGGATCCCTTTTAGAAAAAGGGTTCTGACGGCATCCTCCTGTAAGGTATTATACTTAGACTTCTGTAATACAAAGCAGAATCGTTCTAGGAAGTCCTCCAGACTCTCTTCTTCATGCTGTTGCATTTTAAAGATATCGTTTTGGGAGTCTCGGGGCCCACAGTAGTCTCGGTATTTTCTGAGGAAAGCACTCTTCATTTGTTCCCAAGTTCGGATGGTGGATTCCCCCAAACTCATAAACCATCTAAGTGCAGAATCCTTAAGGGTTGCTGGAAATAATTTTAACTTTTGAGCATCCTGTAGATAATTATAACTCCTACATAAGATGTCAAACTCAAATAGAAAGGTATCCGGATCTTCAGTACTTTTCCCATAGAAAGTAGGTAATGAAGATGCTGGGATATTTTTCATACTGACATCCCGTGTAAGATCCAGAATGGGGAAGCCAAAAGTTGTTTCAGTTCGTCCCACATGTTCTACTTCTCCTTCCATCTGGTGTTCAGTTTCCTGATCACTCATGACAAGAGGGTTCCTAAACCAGTTGACACCTATCCTGTCTCTTCTTGGGGATAGAATAGAATCCAAATGGTCTGGCCTAGGCCAAGCTTGAAAATTAAAAGGTAAATCTGTAGTGGATTCTAATTGGGAAACCACCGGATTCTGGTTATGTCCCAGAAGGAAGTTCACTTTTTCTATGTTCACCGCGTCAACCAAATTAGGATCTTCCTTTAAAGGTGAAGTTTGTTGGATCTGTGGGATTTCTTCTGAATGTAACTGTTCACTGGGTATGACCTCAGTTCCTACTGGTTGGGTTCCAAATTCCGCTGAATTCTGAATGTTGTTGTTTTCAGTTTCGTTGCCGGTATCCCTATCCCTAGGGTTAGTAAAGGGGGGGGTTTTGTTGTTTACAAAAAGATCAGCATGAACCCTAATGAATCTACCCTTACTATCTCTAGGTCTCATCAAAACAAATTCTGAAAATCACAAGATTTTTAATCAAACCAAATTAAAATACCTGTGCCACAGTTGGGTTTGAAGGAACCTGTTATGAAATGCGCAATTTTGCCTTACCAATCCAGCTTCTTCAATTTGCCACAACTAGTCACACCTAACAATTGCTGTAAAATTAGATTTCTGGAATTAAACACACTTAATCTATAAACAGATAACCATACTTGTAACTGAAAATAAACATTTTTTTTCAGGAAATATAAACACACTTCTAATAACTCAAGCTTGAAAAAAAAACAACCATATTTACCAGAAAGGACACAACAAAATTTTGGGGTAACCCACTAAAGTGGCTGCGGCAGGCTGCTACACCTTGGGAACCCAAAGTGAATTCGTCTTTGCGTCTTAATGTTTCCCCTCCACCTTGTTGTATATTGTAAAAAAAGATTCTATCTACCTGAACTTCTCAATCAATCAAATAAAAAATGAGCAAAACACCAGCTTACCTTGGAGCAACTCCCCGGCAACGGCGCCAAAATGTTGGTTAAAATTATTGATATTTAATTCACCTCAATTTAATTTATCAACCGGGGAATCGTAGACTTCGAGCTGCTACACTATATGTGCAGATAAACTAACCCTAATGCTCATTTCCTCGAGAAACCCTAATCTACTGCTAACAACAATGAGACTAACCCTAAAGGACCAATACTAGAGATTTAGTAATCTCTAGTATTGGTCCTTTAGGGTTAGTCTCATTGTTGTTAGCAGTAGATTAGGGTTTCTCGAGGAAATGAGCATTAGGGTTAGTTTATCTGCACATATAGTGTAGCAGCTCGAAGTCTACGATTCCCCGGTTGATAAATTAAATTGAGGTGAATTAAATATCAATAATTTTAACCAACATTTTGGCGCCGTTGCCGGGGAGTTGCTCCAAGGTAAGCTGGTGTTTTGCTCATTTTTTATTTGATTGATTGAGAAGTTCAGGTAGATAGAATCTTTTTTTACAATATACAACAAGGTGGAGGGGAAACATTAAGACGCAAAGACGAATTCACTTTGGGTTCCCAAGGTGTAGCAGCCTGCCGCAGCCACTTTAGTGGGTTACCCCAAAATTTTTTTGTGTCCTTTCTGGTAAATATGGTTGTTTTTTTTTCAAGCTTGAGTTATTAGAAGTGTGTTTATATTTCCTGAAAAAAATGTTTATTTTCAGTTACAAGTATGGTTATCTGTTTATAGATTAAGTGTGTTTAATTCCAGAAATCTAATTTTACAGCAATTGTTAGGTGTGACTAGTTGTGGCAGATTGAAGAAGCTGGATTGGTAAGGCAAAATTGCGCATTTCATAACAGGTTCCTTCAAACCCAACTGTGGCACAGGTATTTTAATTTGGTTTGATTAAAAATCTTGTGATTTTCAGAATTTGTTTTGATGAGACCTAGAGATAGTAAGGGTAGATTCATTAAGGTTCATGCTGATCTTTTTGTAAACAACAAAACCCCCCCCTTTACTAACCCTAGGGATAGGGATACCGGCAACGGCGCCAAAATGTTGGTTAAAATTATTGATATTTAATTCACCTCAATTTAATTTATCAACCGGGGAATCGTAGACTTCGAGCTGCTACACTATATGTGCAGATAAACTAACCCTAATGCTCATTTCCTCGAGAAACCCTAATCTACTGCTAACAACAATGAGACTAACCCTAAAGGACCAATACTAGAGATTACTAAATCTGTACTATAGAAAAGAGAACTCATTTGCTAATCCCTATCTCACTGTTGAACTTGAAAACATCCAATGAGGAATTCTTAAATTATAATTCTATGATTTAAAACAACCTGCTAGAAGAATACAAATTTAAGCTATAACAATTTAAAAGCAATTAATGGTATCTACAGCAATCTAAGCTATTGTAATTACAATCTATAAAAATATATTTAACCGATTATTAATCAAATGCATATGCTAAATTGATATCTTAATTCCAATCAACAACCCTGCCAAATATGATACTTCAATCCATACAAGTATTCCTGGAATCACTGTTGAAAACAAAACCTATTACATATTCACAGGCATGTCATCAAGGGCAAATCGATTTACTGCTGATATACTAGTCTTGAGTTCTATATATGAAAGTGCATATGACAAGATGTTGTAGATCTCGCAATCGAATAACAGATCTGTCAAGGAAGATTTCAGAAAATATATATATTGCGAAACTAATATTCAATCCTAGAAGACAACGCTCAATACCAATCTCAATTCTTATTTAACAAACCCTAAATATTCTAATAAACCAATATATCAAAACCCTATACTACTACAATCTTTAAATACACACCCACTGTAAATGCAGATCTTATCCTACAGTTTGTGAGCTCAAAGATTTAAAGAGAGGAAGCCATGTTCTATTTTTAATAACAAGAGGCGCTATGAAATGTACTCTATTTTCTTCAACAAACCAAATTCCTAGCAACTGAAATCAAACTCACCTCAACTCATACTGGAAATTGAAAGAAAAGATTTAAATCCAAACCAATTCTGAATTCATTTTACAGTCAAGTTTAAAACCATTCCTGTAGCTATCTTGATAACACTGTGTTTGGTAGAATAGATAATATAAAATATAACTGATTAATAACGCTTCATAAAATTGAATCTACCATAATTCATACCAAATTAAGCACACAGTTATGCATACCCTAGTTCTTATATAACAATTCAATCCAGTATCTAGAGAAGTCTAAATCCAATGCCATTAACTAGTGAACACCATTAACAGTCATACACTCTATTTTAATCAATGATGAGCAAACCATTAATACTCTAAAAAATGTGAAATGAGCAATGCAAACGCCAATCTATTACTGTAAACCACACACTACTGAAGCATCGCAGTTTGGTGTTGAAGGTGGGCCCTGCCCTCAACGCCTCACACATTTAAATCACAAGTTTGCTGAAAACACACGTTGTATCATATTCAGAAAAATGGAGTTTGTACAAATTCTCCCACTTAGGGTTTCCATGGCTACTTTTATACTAGATTATACAGAGTGAAATCGTCCTGAAGACAAGGATCGATAGGAATAACAATACTCAAAATATCTTAACCATTCTGAGCCAAAAATGGCATCTCAGATCCAGGATATACACATATCATTTAAGAGAAGATAATAACACCAAAGATCGTGCCTGAAATAACAGTGAAGCAATCTTCAAAAGCATCTTAAAGATGATGTGGATCCAATAAAAACGCCCTGATGGTAGATCGAATCCCCAAATCTCCTCATTTGAACGCTGGCCAAATAACAAAACGAACCCTGTGTAGAAGAGAAACCCACATCATTATTAGCATAGGGTTTAATGAAACCTAAAACCCAAAACATATGCATAAAAATAAGAAAATACAACAATCAAATAATTAAAATTACTTACCATGGCTTTTAGCAATGTTGACCTTCAAAAGACACATAAAACCGATTATTATTGGACCCATTAAGACTTTAAATGCTAGGAAATAGTACATCGAATGGACAAAATAGAGGACCAACAGGTAGGCGGTACTAAAGCTCAACTGCGTACCCAAATCTGCAAAGAGACCTTTCCAAAAATTGGAAGTGAACTTGGTATCCCTGTCAGAAATTATTGCCTTAGGCAACCCATGTAATCTGAAAATTTCCTTCATGAAAATATTTGCAATGGCATCGGATTTATGTGTGGACTTAACCGGTATAAAATGTGCTGCCTTTGTTAACTTGTCCACCACAACCATGATGGAATCATGCTGTCTCTTAGTCATTGGCAATCCTGTAATAAAATCCATGGATATTACTTCCCATTCCCATTCTGGAATTGGCACTGGAAGCAATAAACCTGTTGGATGTTGGTGTTCACTCTTCACTTGTTGACATTCCATGCACTTAGAAATGTATTCAGCAACATCCTTCTTCATGCCTGGCCAGAAATAATATTTCCTTGCTGTAGCAATTGTTTTCTGATATCCTGGGTGACCAGAGTATGGAGCTTTGTGGATCTCATCCATAACCATTCTCCTCAAACCTGCCGCATTTGGAATATAGACTCTATTCTTATAAGTAAGAAGTCCTTCTTCTTCCAAATGATAGCCCTCATACTTCTTTTCAAGGTTTTGCTGCTGCAATTTTCCCTTTATCTGCTCATACACTTCATCCTCAACCATATGGTTAACAATTTGTTGCTTCAAGTCTGGCTGGCAAGTACTAAGCGCTGCCACATACATTTCATGTACCTTCCTGCTGAGTGCATCAGCCACCTTGTTTTCTTTCCCTTTTATGTGTTTGATCTCGAAATCAAATTCACACAAAAATTCCAACCATCTAGCTTGCCTAGCATTTAAAGTTGGCTGATCAAACAAATATTTCAGTCCATAATGGTCTGTTCTTAACTCGAATTTTCTTCCCATTAAGTAATGCCTCCACATCTTTAAAGCATGTACTATGGCTGCAAGTTCTATATCATGAGTAGCATAGTTCTTCTCGTGCTCCTTCAACTTTCTTGACTCATAGCATATCACGTGGTTATCTTGCATAAGAACTCCTCCAAGTCCTTGATTGCATGCATCGGTACACACCACAAAATCTTTTTCCGGGTCTGCAATCTTCAGAATAGGTGCACTTGTAAGAAGATTCTTCAACCGTTGAAAACTTTCCTCACATCTTGGTGACCATTCAAACTTTATCCCCTTCTTTTGCAAAGAAGTGATCGGGTTAGCAACTTTGGAAAATCCTTCGATAAACCTCCTGTAGTAACCAGCAAGGCCCATAAAAGATCTCACATCAGTCACATTCCTTGGAGTTGGCCAATTCATAATGGCTTCAATTTTCTCAGGATCTACGGATATTCCTTCGTCGGAGATAATGTGACCCAAATAATGAATTTTATCTTTATAGAAGTCACATTTGCTCAACTTTGCATACAGCTTATGCTCCCTTAGTAATTGCATTGTCATTCTCAAATGTTCTTCATGCTCTTCTTCATTCTTAGAATAGATGAGAATGTCGTCTAGGAATACTAGAACGAACTTGTCCAAATATTTGCTAAAAACATTATTCATGAGACACATGAATGTAGCTGGTGCATTTGTGAGACCGAATGGTACCACTACAAACTCATAGTGTCCATACCTCGTTCTAAAGGCTGTCTTATGGATATCTTCTTCTTTGATTCTTACCTGATGGTAACCAGACCTCAAGTCAATCTTTGAAAATACCTTTGCTCCTCTCATTTGGTCAAATAGGTCGTCAATTCGGGGCAATGGGTATTTGTTCTTCACAGTGACTTTGTTCAACTGCCTGTAGTCAATACATAGCCTGAGTGTTCCATCTTTCTTTTTCACAAATAGAACAGGTGCTCCCCACGGGGACACACTTGGCCTAATATATTTCTTTTCCAGCAACTCTTGTAATTGCATTTTTAATTCTAGCAATTCCGGGGTACTCATCCTGTACGGTGTCTTAGATACTGGTGCCGCTCCTGGCACAAGTTCAATTGTAAAGTCAATGTCTCTCTTTGGAGGGAGTCCCGGAATCTCATCAGGAAAAACATCCCCGAATTCTTGCAATACCTGATAGTCCTCCAATTTCAGAGTTTCATTCTCTGTTGCCTCTAAAATGTGGGCTGCATACAATTGACATCCCTTCCTACAGAACTTCTTCAGCTGCATGGCCGAAACCTGTCTAACAGAAGTCACCTTTGGGATGCCTTTTACAACCCTCCGGTTTCCTTCCTCGTCCATGCATTCAAATGTCTTATTGTAGCAGTCAAGTTTCACCCTGTGTGCTTCTAACCAATCCATTCCAATGAGAATATCATAGGAACCAAGTGGCAAAATATTCAGATCTGCATAAGTGAATAGCCCATCCATCTCTAATGGACATTTCTCTACTATCTCACTAACTTTTCTCTTGGTTCCAGTGGCTAGTTGAACTAACCAAGATTTACTATGCTTTAATTTCTTGAAAGCACACATCTCAACAATTCTAGGAGTGACATAACTGTGAGTAGATCCAGGATCAATCAAAATAGAAACAGATTGCTTAGCAATCTTACCTTCAACTTCAACCACAGTTGACTGATGATCTGCTTGGCGGTCTTCTATTGCTGCATAGATTCTAGGGATTGTCTTCGCCACTTGACCCACAGTTCCAGCTCCTTGGATGTTGTGAACTTGATTTGCATTCCCATTCCTATGTGGACAGTTCCTAAGCATGTGGTCCCCTCCACAACCCCAACATTGAAGTGGTTCTCTTGGTTCCTTTGGATCTCTTGGCTTGTCTCCCATCGTCCTGGTTGGCTTAGTCACAACTTGTGATGGCTGCCTTTGCTGATTCCGGAATTGAGGAGGCTTGAACCCCTTCTTCCTTTGATCAAACTTCTCATTTTTCTTATCCTTCCATGCCTTATGGAACTCTGGTTTGCTCCTGTTTTGATCAAAGCAGTACTTGGCCTTTCTTATGGCCTCCTCCAGAGTTCGAGGTTCATCAAACTCAATTCTATCTTTATATGACTGGGGCAGTCCACTTAAGAAACGCTGAATTTTGACCTTATCATCTCGAATATACTTGACATACCTCAGTAGCTCCAAGAACTTGTTTGCATATTCTTCCATGGTCAATTGTCCCAATCTCAGCTCATGGAACTCTTTGATCTTATCATCATAGTACCTATCAGAGAGGTACTTCTGCTTGAAGTATTTCTTGAACTGCTTCCACACGATCTTCCTCTCATTGATCTTCTTCACTTGCCGGGTGTGTTCCCACCATATAGATGCTCTTCCATTCATGTTGAAGATGGCTACCCTTGCCTTCATATTTCCCGAGTAGTCTTGGACTTGGAAATACTTTCTCATCCCAAGAAGCCAAGCTTCAGCTTCTTGACCAGACTTTACTTCTCCATCAAATGTAGGAGGTTTTTCCTTCTTAAATTCCCCATATGAATTGTTCTTGTGGTGCTTCTTCCTCTTGTTCCTGTGGGATGAAGAACTTGAACCCTCAATGGATTCTTCAGAGTCAGATGATTCATTAGAAGAGATTTCTGGACTATATGTGCTGTCTGTAGAAATTCTTCTTGGGCTACTGGCCCTCTTGCGGGAATTCCTTCTAGAGCTACTCCCACCCCTTTCTAGATTCGATATTTGATGCCCAGAGTTTATTTGCCTTTGGATGTCTGTCAAACTCTGTAGCATGGCTGCATTCAACTGATTTTGTTCTTCCTGAGATTTAATCATCCTTTCATTATCTTCCCTACAGCTTTGCAACTCCACCCGTAGGCTTCTCATGGTGGCTGCAACATCTGGGGGGGTCTCTTGATTCCTTCTCCCATTAGATTTTGTTTCAGCATTCTCAACCTGTATGTTTTCTCCCATGGCATCTGTCTCAGGTTCATAGGGATCCTGTGCATCATTCATGATGTTCATTTTCTTGGCCCAACCAAGATCCAAAATTTTTCCACTGTATTAATTAGAGTGTTACCCTGCTGTAACTGTGGCTCTCTGAAATGTGTTCATCAACACAATTGTTAGCTGCATTACATTCTTAGAATTCACAATTACTTCATGCATGTGGAAAAAATTCCATACTTGACAATTCGTCAAATCACAACAACGAAAATATGAGGGGAAAAAGAAAAAAAGGGGGTCAAGGGGGCTTGCCCCCTTGTGGCTCGCCACATCAGGGCGGGTCGAGGGCAGCGCCCTCGTTTTTTTTTTTTTTTTTTTTTTTACGAATCACGCCTCATCGGGCGATTCGCTGAATCCTGCCGCAACGGGCAGTTCGCGAAATCTGGCCGCGACGGCGATTCACAGATTACTCCCGCAACCGCGGGGAGGTTCGCGGTCTGCTCCCGCAACTGCGGGGCGGTTGGCCATAGGCTTCCGCAATGAGCGGTTCCCCAGCGCGCCTCCGTTGCGGGGCGCTTCACTATAGGCTTCCGCAACTGCGGACCGATTGGGTGAAGCCCTCCGCAACTGCGGGGCGTTTGGCAGAACCCTTCCGCAATTGCGGGGCGGTTTGGCAACGGCTTCCGCGCGGCGCGGTTCGGCAACGGCTTCCGCAATTGCGGAGCAGTTCGCCGAACGCTTCCGCAATTGCGGAGCAGTTCGCCGAACGCTTCCGCAATGGCGGGGCGATTTTCTGAACGGAGCCATTCGGCGAAGGCTTCCGCAGTTGCGGAGCCATTCGGCGAATGCTCCCGCAATTGCGGAGCCATTCGGCGAAGGCTTCCGCAGTACCGGAGCCGTTCGCGGAATGCTTCCGCTGGAATGCTTCCTCGATTTCGGGTGATTTTTTTTCAGAATGATTCGGCGAAGTCTTCCGCAGTTGCGGAACGATTCGGCGAAGTCTTCCGCAGTTGCAGAACGATTCGGTGAAGTCTTCCGCAGTTGCGGAACGATTCGGCGAAGTCTTCCGCAGTTGCGGAACGATTCGGCGAAGTCTTTCGCAGTTGCGGAACGATTCGCCGAAGTCTTCCGCAACTTCGGAACGACTCGCCGAACTCTTCCGTGTTTCGGAACGATTCGCGGAATCCTTCCGAAATTTCGGAAGAGAATTCCTTCCGCAATTTCGGAAGAGAATTCTTTCCGAAAATTTCCGATACTTAGAAAATTTTTTCACTTAAAAACATTTTTCTCCGCTGTTTCGGAGCCATTTGCTGAATTCTTCCGCAATTTCGGGAAGGTTCGCGGAATCCTTCCACAATTTCGGTTAGGTTCGCCGAACTCTTCCGCAATTGCGGGAAGGTTCGCGAAACCTTTCCGAAATTTCGGAACGACTTCCCGAAACGGCTCAAAACGCAAATTTTTTTTCAAAACAGACTTAAACCAATTTTTTTTTTTCAAAACTCATAAGACAACAATTTTATTGTAATTGCTTATCAGATTTGGCCCATAGAGGCCCAATGCTGCAACGCAGCTCTGATACCAAAATGTAATGTCCCCTCTATCATACTAGCGTGAGAGAGAGGATCATAGTGCTCAATCCGGGCAATTAGCCCCAATACGTTTGAATTAAAAACAGTGATGCAAAGAACTGTATCTGTGCATGCTATGGAAAAACGATGGTAATCAAATAAATGTTGTTGATCTCTAACACACATTCAAGATTCTGTGACAAGATCATATGGAAATGCCTAAACTTTTAAAAACACAGCAGAGGCAAATTCGTTTAATACATCCACATACATTCATAACATTCATCAAATGATAATTGCCAATTTACACAAGAGAATACTTATCTCAATAAGGCAGTCCCAAGCAACTGGCTATGCAACTGCAACGTTCCACCCAACCGTAGGCCAGTGTGCTCCTCAATCTCTCAGCACCACTTCCACCCCCGAGCTGGGCATGATCTCTACAAGGAACCAGGGAACAGCAGACTCACACATAGCCAAGCATACACCAAGATGAGCCAAGCCAATCTACAATTGGGTTTATCAGGCTACTAGGAGATGGAAAGGAAGAGTTGCTAAGCTAGTGAGCTCCAGCACAGAGCCAGGGATAACCTTGCAAGATCTATCTAGCTTGGCACCCACAATACCTACACACCCAGCACAAGGAAGTATTCTTTTCACTGCTGTGTAGTCCCTCAAGCCATACCTTCCCTATCCAGTGCTCTCAGGGTATGCATAGAAGAGTAACCAAAGCCCTCTTGATCTTTTTGAGAGGTTGTCTCCCCCACTAGGTTTATCAAGCCACTTCTATCCACTACCACTCCAACACTTCAGCTCACAGGCTCAAACCAAGAACAAGGATGCACATAACAACAGAACCCACAAAAACGAAATGGGAAGTTGGTGAACAACCCAGGAAGCCAAATCCGTTTTTAGAAAAACGTCCTTGGACATTCAGGGGCAAAAACGACCTCCCTACAGTCCTCAAAACGTGGCCCTCCCTCTCCCAACTGTTATATACTGCAAAAACGACTCCCAGGCATGGAAAAATGCAGTATTTAGATGAAAAACGTAAATGGAAAGACCCCCAGCTAACTCCCCCTGCGTGAATGAATGAAGACTACCCATTCCCCATGGCTTTGGGCACCATTTCGTGGGTGGTTTCTTGCCCCACAAGCAAAAACATGATTTTCCAAGTTGATGGCTTGCCCATGCACGAAAATGGCTTGCCCATACTCTTTCATTCCCAAGGCATTAACTCCCTTAACCAATTTCTTGGAAAAATTAAATGATTGGGTACATGAGACAAAATGGGTAGTTGGTGGTTTATGGGTTTCCCCATTGACACATGGATTAATACCATTGGCTCAAGGTTTGAATAATTTCCCTCCCTTTTCCTTGTAGAGTCATGCCCCATCTCTTTTGTTGCATTGCATAGCCAGTTGTGGGTTTTTCCATTAAAATTCGTATTTACATGGTGTCTTATTTACATTGTGCCCATCTCGCACAAGAACCATGGGCATCTATTTTTAATTGCCGATTCATGAAACGCTGAATCAATGGTGGGGCCTTGGCCTTGAGCTCCTCACCATGATTAAATTACAATATTTACATCATTTACGGTTTAATACAAAGGGGGTCAAAATGGGGACATTACAGATAAACCTATACTTCAAAACTTTATTTTGCAATAATTGACCTTTTTCCAATGTGGCTCCTATGTTGGCAAGCTTGTCAGCTGTGGAATTAAGATTTCTGAGGACATGGAAAAAAAGAGTGTCGGTGGGAAGAGGAAGGAGCTCGATTCTTTTTCGAAATCTTTGGCTCTTAGATCTTCTAAGGGAGCCATTCCTCATAGCTTGGATTACATGCCTGGAGTCTCCCAAGACCTGTAGCTTTTCTATGTTTAAGGTGGAAGCTATCTCAAGTGAATGATGCATCGCCAACCATTCTGCTTCATTATTAGTTCTTGAGCCTAATCCCCAGGAAAATTCAGCAACTTTGCTTCCTCCGGGATAAAAAATAATCCCCCCCGCACCTGCCTCCCCTGGGTTTCCTTTGGAAGCCCCATCAAAAAAGATTGTATATCTTTCTTGGCTTTTCCACCATTTGTTGAAGGTCTGTTTATCTTTTCTTATCTCCCATTCATGAAGGATAGGTAAACTTTTGGACTGAAGAGAACTCTCTTTTATAAAGTTTTGACACCACTGAAATTCGTGCCAACTTAAGGCTTCTTGTTGCCGGATTGTTATCCCCTTTTCTCTCAGAGATTCAGAGGTGAGAGATATGATTTTATTAGCTATTCTGTTCTCTGTCTTCCTTTTTTCTTCAAAAACTCTTTGATTTCTTTCCAACCAGAGCTGCCAGCATATGTTCATCGGGAGGAGTTTTAGGATTCTAGTCAAAGTTGGTTTGTTCTTTCTTCCTCCCTGAAGATCGTTGGTCCATTTTTCCATCATTTGCTGAATTTTCTTGGGAATTGAGATGACATTTGAGAGAGGGCCGAGAACCAAGTTCCAAACTTGTTTGGCATAGCTGCATTCAAGAAATAAATGCTCAGAACTTTCTTTTGCATTTTGACATAAATGACATCTAGAGGGGCCTTCGATTCCACGGAGCTTTAGATTGTCTGCAGTCAGCTGCTTGTTATGTGCCAATATCCAATAAAAATAATTGATTTTTGGGATGCTGTCAGGGCTCCAAACTTTCTTCCGTTTTTGGGCTGGAGGATGAATTGAAGTGAGGAGATCATATCCAGCTTTGACTGTGTATCTTCCAGCTTTCCCCCATCCTCTAACATCCTTAGAACTGATGCTTATTGGGGCTTTCCCATGCAATAACTGAAGGTAAAATTTGTAGCTTTCTGCTAGATTATCTGGTGGCTCCAAGATTTTCCAATCCTTCCACCTCCCTGTAGGAGTCCAGCTTGCCATATCTGCCAATTTCTGTATTCCTAATTCCTAAAGCCAGATCTTAACATTTTGAATTTCATGGATTTCCCCTAAGGGACAATCTCCATTAATGCTGTCCTTCCATATGTTGATTTTATTCCCATTGCCAGGAATCCAATACAAATTATTTTTTATTAGTCCTGCTGAAGAATGTATTAGCCTCCATATAGCGGTTCCTTTTTTCTCTTTCAAATTGTTCAGGCATCTTTGTCTGGATCCCCTAATATAATTTTTCCTAATGGCCTCCTTCCACCATTATTTTTTACCTGTTATCATTCTCCAAGCTATTTTGGCTCCCAAAGCCTTACTCATTATTGCTGGGTCTCGAATTCCCAATCCCCCTCTTTGGCGTTTTTCCTTGACTATTTTCCAATTGACTAGATGAAATTTCTTGCCCTGTGTTTTCCCACCTTGCCAAAGGAACTTTCTGATTTCCAAACAGATTGAATTAGTAACAGAGATTGGAGCCAATAGAATGGCACCAATGAAGATTGGGATCGAGGAGAGTACGACATTGATTAGAATAACTTTACTTGACAAATTTAGCCAGCGAGTCCCCCAGGAGTTTATTTTGCTTTTGATTTTTTCGAGAATGGGAAGCCAAGAGGAAGAAGTTGCTTTTTTGTGGGAAATTGGGATGCCCAAATACTTAAAGGAAGTCCAGTAAAAGCAAGGTTTACAATCCAAAATATTGGCTAAATTCTTGAGATGAAGGTTGCTACAATTCCAGCTGTAGATATTGCATTTTTTACTGTTTGTTTTACCCTCGGACACCCCCAAGAAGAGGTCTAAGTTGAGTTTAAATCTGGAAGCAATAGTGGGAGAGGCGCTGCCACGCAAGATGGTATCATTTGCAAACTGAGCATGATTTATAGGAGGGACATCTTTGGTGATTACAATTCCAGGTAGAGAGCCAATGGCTTGAAGACTGTTTAATTTTCTGCTAAGTGAGTCTGCCATGATAACAAAAATACAAGGAGAGAGAGGACAGCCTTGCCTCAGTCCGCGAGACATGCGAAGAAAGGATGAGGGTCTGCCATTAACAAGGGGGGCAATCCAGGGAGAGCCGATGCAAGATTTAATCCAGCTTATGAACTCTCGCTCAAAACCAAATTTTTCCATGATTGTGAAAAGAAAATCATGTCTAACTCTATCAAATGCGTTTGCCATATCAAGCTTAATGACCATACCTGAATCTTTCCTTTAAGTGTTTGAATGGATAGCTTCTTGTACTAGAAGGATGTTGTCATATATTTGGCGCCCTGCAATGAAACCTCCTTGATTTGGAGAGATGATTCGAGGAAGAAGACCCTTAATTCTATTAGCAATGACTTTTGCGAGGATTTTATAGGAGGAATTACAAAGAGAGATAGGCCGATATCTTCCTATAGAAAGAGGGTTTTTTTCCTTGGGGATTAAAGCAATGAAGGTGGAGTTGGTAGCTCTCCCAATTCTTTCTCTTTTCCTGGTCCAATTTAACATTCTGATGAGGTCTTTTTTTAACTAGTGCCAACACTTTCTGTAGAAATTGATTGTAAAGCCATCCGGGCCGGGAGCTTTATCCGGATGAAGAGACCATATTGCCTTTTTAACTTCACTTTCAGAGATCCGATCCATTAATCTTTTGTTATCAGCCTCAAAAATGAGATTAGGAATTTCCTTACTCATTTGATCCATGTCTTCTTTGAGAACAATGTCATTGTTGCTATATAATTTTTCAAAATGGGCTTTGGCTTCTCTTAAAATAATATCCTGTCCTTCTATTTTCACTCCATCCTCCTTTGTGAAGCTCTCGATGTTATTCTTCCTGTATCTCTCCTTACATTGAGCATGGAAAAATTTGGTGTTTCTGTCTCCTGCTTTTAACCAGAGACTCTTAGACTTTAATCTCCATTCTTCCTCGTCCTTTCTGGCTGAAATCTGAATTTTTTCTTCAAGATCTTTTTCATCCCTGAGCATATCTTCAGTAACAGAATTGTGCTCCATTTTGAATTGATGTTTTTCTAAATCCTTTTGTAAATTTTCATGTGCCTCTCCAAGTTTTATGTAATTATGCTTCACCCAGTTTTTTGACGTACTTTTCACCAACTTTAGCTTTGATTCCCAAATATAACCCGGGGATCCAGGGATGAATTGCCTCCAAACGGCTATCGCCTCTTCCACACAACTCTCATTTTCAAGCCAGGAAGGATTGAATCTAAAAGGGAGGGGACCTAGATTCTCGGGGGAGGAAAAAAATAATGATATGGGTCTATGATCGGAGACTACAGAGGCAAGAATATTTGAATTTGGGAGCTTAGAACGGGAGAGTAAAGAAGTACTTATTAGAAACCTGTCTAATCTGGCTGCTATGTGGTTTGGTCCTATTCTTTTGTTATTCCAAGTAAAGGCACCTTGCTTGGGTTTGATGTCGATAAGACTCCAAGCGGTCATCAAGTCTTCCATTCTTTCCCCATAAGGGTCTCTGACTTTGGACCCCCCTTTTCTCTTGGCCGCTGAGATAGTGACATTGAAATCTCCAGCAAGAATGCAGGGGAGATCAGCAAAACTGTGATTTAAACCTATTAGCTGGTTCCAAAAAAACTCCTTCTGCCCATAGACGGTGGGACCATATATGTTTCCGACCCAAAATTTCCTGTTATTTGATATTTCTTCGAGTTCAATAAAAATCCAATGACGATTTGAAAAAGATGCATTACTTTTATACATACCCTTATCCCACCAGGTGATGAGTCCTCCAGAGACTTCTGAAGCGCTCACAGCATTCCCTTCCCCGCTGGGCCAAACTTGTTTCATGAGATTGATACTGTCCTCATCTTGCATTTTAGTCTCCTGGATCAGAAGAATTGATAATTTTTCCTTTTTTTTAATTCTTTTTATTGCTTCTGCTTTTTGCTTTCTGCCTAATCCTCTGCAATTCCAGGAGACTATTTTCATTATTTCTTTGATGGTTGAGGACCTACTTTGTCCTTCCTTTCCTCCTGTGCTCCTTGCTGTTGCTTCCCATTAGAGATTATTCTTACATGCTGATCCAGGCTAGTTTGCTTACCTGCCGCCTTTTCTCTAGCTGCTTCTTGTTCTCTTATTGTTTTATTGAATCTTCTTCCTCTTTTTACCATAGGTTCCTGTTCTTCATCTTTACTATCTGAAGTTTCTTCCTGGAAGAGTTTTGCTTTGGCTCTTGTTATTGATCCTCCTGAGTTTAATGATGACTCTATTTCTACAGGTGCGTGTTGATGCGCAGGATTGATGAGGTCCTCTTTTCTAGTGTCAGCTTGTTCCTCATTTTCTTACTGCTCCTCAGTTTGCTTCTCTTTCTCCTGCTCCTCATCGCCTTCTTTTGTAGACAAAACTTGAAATTTGTTTGTATTTTCTTTACTTTTCACAGGGGATTTGGAGGCTGCATTTGCATTGGAATTTCCCCCCTTTTTCCTTGTGACTTCATTCCATTCCCCTCCTTGGGTTTCCTCATCTTCTGGAATTTTTCTTTTTAGGCATAACCTTGCAAAATGGCCGTATTCATGACAAGCCTTGCATTTGAATGGTATTTGCTCATAGTCAACTGTTTGTCTTTGACTCCACCCGTCCATTGACAAGTCTATAGCTTCTGGTAACCCCTTTTCTAGATCTACTTCGACACATATTCTTGCGCATGAAAACATTGGGGGTTTTGGCTCAGATTTATCTATGTATTTCCCTAACGAGTTCCCGATGGCTCGAAGATCTTCATCGTTCCAACAATGCAGAGGAAGATGAGGTAGTTTAACCTAGACTGGAACTGCTGTTGGGATGTCTTTCTCTGGGTCAAAGGAAAGGTCCCATTTGTTGAGATACATTCCTCTTGGCCCCATGAAGTAGGGGCCATTCCTGAAAATTAGATCTCGGTCCTCCTTTTTTTCGAAATAGAAAACAAAGAACCCCTTACCGCAAAAAATTTGCTGAACTTCCCCTTGGATTAAAGGTCTCCAGTTTTTATTAAGCCATGTTTCTATTGAGCAAGGCGACGGCCATAGACCTGTGAAATGGCCAACTAATCCCTTTTCAGCTAATGCCACAGCCTTGCATTTTGAAGCTGTTGATGTCAGTTTGACTTCTGGGACATCCATTTTTTTCACAAAAGTGGAGTCATTCGGGGTAGACGATTTTGGATTAACTGGTTGAGAAGCAACCAACATCCTGAAGAGATCCAAGATGAGGGGGAAAACTCCATTTGAAGCTGCACGCCCAGGATCTGGGGGCGGATCCATGCCAAAAACTGTGAAACCCTGCCTACTTTTAGAAACCCTAATCTCTCTTCAGTCTTCGCCTCAAGAAAAAAATTTCGATAATGTGCACCGAATTTTTACCATTCTCATTATTCATGTATGCCTAATTGTATTATGAGCTCAAACATTAGATTGTTTCTAGAAAAATATTAATTCCCTCTTGAGACCCGTGTCATTTTAGTAAAGGATTGTAATGAAGAATTCCATATCTCCAACAGTGAATTAACCCCCTTTCACATTCTATCTTCACTTTTAGGAAGGGTGGAGAAAACTAACGGTGAATTAACCCCCTTTCACATGCCATCTTCACTTTTAGGAAGGGTGGAGACAACCCTTGGGTACCATTTATGTTACCTATTAGAATGAAGATTTTTTTTAAATAAAGTTCTAACTATGTTACATTGATGAAATAAATGTTTCTAGTAATTTCTCTTGTATTTGTTCTATTATCTTTCTTCATGGATATTCATTTAAAATTGTCAGATATGTTTCAAGCTTTCAATTAATTTCTTGTCTAGAATTTGTAGCCATGGAAACAAGTTCATAAACAACCCTCACAACCCTCTCTTAACTACAAATCCATTTTTTCTAAGTTATTTTCTTATACAAAATTAGATCATGGTGCATGTGGTTTAGAAGATCATTTATATGGCCAAAATCTATTGAATTCACATGTTGTTTAGCTTCTTGATCACTCTTGAAACTCTAACTCATATCACTATTTTTAGTTTCTAAGATTGTATGTCCAATGCTATCTTTTTGAAATTCAACCCATACATTTCAAGAGGATATTTGATTAATTGAGGGTACCCATTATTATTCAAGAGTTAGCTTGATGGTATAAAGTGGTGGAGGAATAATTCCTTGACATGTGCTTTGGCATTTTCCTATGCAAACAAGTACAACTTGGGGGACAACATAAAATTGGTGCCATTACGAGGGAGGGAGTTTTCCTTGGGAAAATAGTGAATTTGGTATTCCACTATTCATATGAACATTGTTGGATTTCAAATTAAATGGATAATTATACCAAACCTTGCATGATATTGAATATTTTTAGTTTTCTAGGAATTTTTATGACTCCACAACTCTATTCATAGAGAGGGATTGAACCCATATCACCATTTTTCCTACATTATTCATCTTCTCAACAAAAACTGTTTCCAAGTTGGAAATATGATCTTATCATGGAAATATAACATCAACAAAATCCATTCTTTGATTTCTGGCAAGGTCACTACTTTTTCTAATATCTCAGTTCACTGTGTTAAGTTCATTGTGTTAAATCTTTAAGATGCCAACTCAAAGTTTAGAGTTCTCATTGCATACACATGTAATAACTTCAAACTATTAGAACTCTTTATTATCAGAGATGATATATAAGAGAGTAAAAGTGCAATTCAACATTCTCAAAGATTAAATCAGATCTAGGATCAAATCCAACTCTACCTTCAATGCTCTCCTTACAATCACTTCATTTACTTTTTTTTTCTTTTTCTTAACCGAGAACCCATCCCACCGCACAACAAGCACCGTTGACTGCACAACATAGTAAACCCAGGTCAGGCCCATCCTTAGTTTGGATAGAAGAATGATCTTCCTAGTGGTTCAGGGGACTGTCACCGCATCAACACGAGGCCTTGAAGGGATGCAACACTCCCCGCAGGAAGTACCACAACCCCCCACCCTGTGTAGGGAATCAAACCTAGGTCTCCATCGGATCAGTCGTAAGGCCTTACCATTGGATCCTACCCTCAAACCCTAACTTCATTTACTCTATGCATTTTCCATGCTTTCACTGCTTTGAGAAATATAATAACTAAACTACATATGTTTTTTCATTAGTGGCATATTTTTCATTTTGTTATAAAGTATGATTATGTAGATAAAAAATGCATCCCTAACAATGGAATTTTGTTATAAAGTATGTTTATATGGATGCAAATGCATTCCTACCCGTGGTCATGATGAGGTATAGCCTATTTGGGGAGGAGGGACCAATCTTATAACACTCTTTGAAATGTTATCATCTAAATAAGACTAATTGGGGTTGGAGAGTAAGAATACGACTCAAACTTGGCATACTATGTGGGTGGGAGGGAGGGATAAATTATAATACTATCTGAAATGTTATCATTTGTATGATAAGTTATATTTGTCTTCATGAATGACTTGGTGAGATTGGCTAGTAAGAAAACAATTCGGACTAACGAAAATTCAGTTGATTTGAATAAACCTCTTTTTCTTTTCTTTTCAAGTGATGCCCAAGTTTTAATGAGGTTTTGTCTTGAGATAATTGAGTCAGACTTACCAAAGTGTCAAAAGAACACGAATTCCTCATGGGTTAAAATTGTCATGGTTGAATTTGATTTATTGATGACAAGTATTTTTTTTTAAATGATGCATAGATTATATTAAGATCAAGGTTACTTGAACATCAAGACCATTGCATCTTACAACCAAAGAGTGGTTAGACAAAACCCCTCCATTCCCACAAAACAAAAGGAGGGATAACATATTCATTTTGACCTTGACTTGAAGATTACCTATACCTTATCCAAAAATGGAAACTTTGGTAGAAAATTGGATAGCACAATTCTCACTCAAATTGGTTTAGGAATTGAGTTAGACATGACTTGGCAATCGTGCTACTATGGTTAGTTGTATTAACTATGATCATAATATGGATTTAACTTAAACATGAAGTGATTAGGGACTCCTTGCCAAAATATGCATACACATAATTTAGAGTTGAAGCGATAAGATAAAAATCTAAAAGTTTGTCTATACCTTTTAAGCTTCTCTTGAAGAGTATATTGTTATGGTTGTGTGTATATTATGTTTACACTATTTTTTGGTGGAATATATCACTAGTTTTATGTTGGGATTATCATATCCTTTTCTTTTCTTCAACTAGCACATTCCATATGAATAATGAATTATCCTCTCTCTTGAATTATATATTGTTATTGTTGTGTGTATATTATGTTTGCGTTACTTTTGGTTGCATATACTAGTTTTGTGTTGGGATTAACATATCATTTTTTGTGTGTGTATATTATGTTTACACTATTTTTTGGTTTCATATATCATTAGTTTTATGTTGGGATTAACATATCCTTTTCTTTTCTTCAACTAGCATAGTCCATAAGAATATTGAATTATCCCCTACCTTGAATTATATATTGTTATTGTTGTGTGTATATTATGTTTGTGTTACTTTTGGTTGCATAGACTAGTTTTGTGTTCATATTAACATATCATTTTTTTCCTTGTTGGAATATTATCACCATCATTTTTTATAATTGCATGCATGTATGCATCCTGGATGCATCTAGTCATCATGCATGCATCCAATCATTAGTATGGTGGTATCCCCAGCACCTAGAGCCTATTGTCAGCCCCCTAAAGCCTGTCTATAGCCCTCAGTAGCTCTCCTACCTACCTGATGCGCCTTTTTTTCCTCTCTTGGATGACATATGCACCTTATCTCACCTACCTGGAGTTTAACAACCAGTTAGAGAATTGATTGACCAGTTCTTGCATTTATTGCTCAGTTTAACTGCCTATAGCTCCTAGTTGTCTATTTTGGAGTGCCACTTGACCTACTGACAACCTCATGCGACCTCCTTGGAGTCTCCATCCCCTGATTTGTGCTCACATGGTTCAGTTAGACTCATTTGACTGACTTTTGACTATTTGTGAATACTGCCACTGATTGGATGATGTCTCCAATGCTATCCAAGATACACACTGAGGATATTTCGAATGACCTTAGCTCTATTCGAATTCACTTGATAGTTATTGTATTGTATTCAGTTTTCACAGTGCCAGCTTACAGCTGATGTATGATTATACTACAGTTTCTCCATTTCTGAGTTAATGAGTGATTATTGATTCATCTATTCTTCTTTCTTCTCTGCAATTCTTGAGTGAGATTAGTGATATTTGTTCTAGCTGTGTGATCCATCCTTCAGATTATCACATTCCTTTCACTTAGCACATTTCATATGAATATTGAGTCATCCCCTATCTTGAATTACTTATGTGACCTTGTAGAGTTACATGATTTACTTAATTTATGCATCTTACTTAATTTACTCACTGATAAATAATAATATAGATGCAAGCTTTATCATGATGAGAGTGAAGGTAGATTTAGATTTGGATTGTCGAGTTTTTAGGACTCAAAAGAACATGCCTATAGTTTGGCTATATAATGGTTTTTGTCTATTTGGTGTTCCATGCAGTATTTTATGCTACTATATTTCTATGTAAGGCCTTTGGCTTGGCCGAATGTGGTTTTATTATAATACAATGAAACTGTGCATTATTTTCAAGGAAAAAAATCATGGTGAGAGTGAAACATATATCCATAACTAAGGGTGGGATAGATATTGATATATCCTTTGTATAAAGAAAAAGATTAGTGCTCCCAAATAAGGATTCTTACACAATAATAAACTTAGATGAATTAATTAAAAGAATGCCATATTCTATTTTTTCTTAGTGATGGGTGGGATATAAGATCCCTTGATATGTATGAGTAGAGCATACGAGATTATAATAAATGCAAGAATACTGAGAAATTTCCCCCTTTTGATGTGGTATGGGGGAGGGAGTTGAAAAAATTGGGCTTTAGCCTCATTGAACCATTTCCCAAGGGGGAACAAGAACTTGTATAGATTCCTTTGAATGAAGAAGGGTGAAAGGGTGAAAGGGTGAAAGGGTGAAAGGTGGTGATTCTTTTTATTAAGTAAATTTTGAGTAAAATAATTGTTAATCTATTTTTATGCATGGGAAGGAATAACTGGATGGATATATGCTAGATATTGATTTAGATAGCTATGGTAGTTTAGAAGAAATACAAGAAGGGAAAATGTCAAGTAAGATGTTGAGTTCAACTAGTGGAGGTAATGTTAGAAGAAAATTAAAAAAAATATGGATTTGTGTTTTTTTTGAAGGAGGGATGCACTCTTATGACAATGAGACCGATGGAGACAAGGAAGTGCCATCAAGATATAGGTATTATATGAAAAATTGGAAATCAAACCCACTTGTTGAGTTGGACATCAATTTTTTTATCAATGGGAGAACATATAAAATTGCTTCATCTAGTTTACATGGGTTGGGGTTATTTTCCATGGATAGTTTAAATGTTCCATACAATAATGAAGTTGAACTAATGGAATATATCTTTTCAGTGTACAAATATCAATATTAGACATGGTTGGAAAAGTATCTACTGATTATCTGGAGATATGGAATTTGTGCAAATTATAACCAAATGAAAGAAACCAATCAAAATAAAGGTTATATTATATGTATTAATGGGATACCAAAAGCTTTAGTAAATGTTGTGGGGTTTATAAATAGTTTACATTTTGGAAGCACATACAAGCTACCCAATTGCATTTTTGAGGGGTGTGACAGAAATAATGTTGCAGCTTGTGCACTAAAATCAATAGTTGTAGGTAAGGAGTTGATTGATTACAATTTGAATAGAAATAAGGAAATAGGTAATTATGTTTTGCAATTTATAGTTGTTACTTATTAGTTGTGTTTGAATACGATTTACAATAGTTTTATCTGCAATTTTTTTCTAATCAACATACTTGTGTTTATGATGCAAATGATTTGAGCATTTGGGCTAATTTTTTTTATTCAAGCGCTTATTCTAGTTTTTGGTGCAGTCAAGGTTTCTGTGTATCTCAATAGTTGAATGGGTGAAAACTCTCAAGTTTATGGTCTCACTAGGCAAATGGACTTTTCCTCCATGATTCCATAAACTAGGTTCAAGTCCAACACATCGAGCAATATTTGCAAACATTTTGCAATTGCGAATTAGAAGAAAATACAAAAATATGCCAAGACATGATGAATACATTCCCATCGGATTCCTATTATGTAGATTTTCATCCTTTTGATCTTCATGTTAATTTTGTCATGCTCCCATTTTTTCTAGCACTAAGTAGCAGCCAATGTCACATAAAAACCCAACGGATCCTAGTGAAAGTCAATCAATTAATTAATAAGGGTCTAGGAGAAAGGAGAAGGAAGGCACTATTAATTATTTGGGGTGATTTTGGAGCCATGTATATAGTAGTTAGTTAATTAATAATTTTAATGGTGGAATATAATGATTTTAATGTTTGGAGTGCTTGTAATTATTTTAATTTTATATTATCATTATTAATTAAATTTTGGCAAGTGATAATGTTAACATGACTAGGAGGGAGCATAAGGATAAGGTGGACCTCACCTACTCCTTTGAAAAATATGGAAACAACAAGAAGGCATCTAAAATCAAGGTGGCAATAGTAAAGAAGGAAACTGTCAAAAGCAATCAAAAGCAGGAAAGGACATAAAGCATGAAAGTGCAGAAAAGCATCCAGTTTGAAAAGCAGGAAACATCCACAAAGCTAAGGAAGGTGTAGTTTCTAAAAGAAGAGGAGATCACAAAGCAATAAAGTTGCACAAGCAAGAAGATGTTTCTAATTCTTCTAAGGAAGGATCCCTCATCCTCACATGCCCCAATTGATTGATCATGAAGCTATCTCAACCTATAAAAGAATTCCAATGCACACCATTCACATATTTTGGTCATTTGTTCATTTTCTTGAGAGCTTTTGCTTCTCAGAGTTGAGTGATGTGCCTTAGCCAAGCTTGGATGATGTGCCCCAAGGTTAACATCGATCCAATATTATGTTCTATTGTAGCCATGGAAGAATGATGTGCAGGTCCTGAAGTCCATTCAATCTGATTTGAGAGTTAGAAGAACGAATACCAAGCATCCAATTCAAAATCTATATTCATTCCATGCATTTAGTGGGAACAATGTTGAAGGGACGAAATGGAGGTTCTAGTTTCAGTATTTCCAAGAATTTATGGTTTGTGAGACCTATTCCGTTGCATCCGGAGGGTCTTTTCTAGTAAGAAATGCCTTTTTTCTTGTTGAATTTTTTTTCCATATGACCAAGATACAACCATTCTCACCATAGCCAAGGTTTTAGCATTGAGGAGCACACATGTGAAGTTTCAGTTGATGAATGCGCCCCCTATGAGAAGTCACTGAGATATGGTGCACCTTCCATGATCATCCATATTCCCTATATTCATAATATTTTAGATCCAATGAAGAAATGTTCTCTTCCTCACTCCTTATAGTCTTCTACACTCCATATTGTAATAAATTCATGTATTTGAGACTCCCTGAGAAGTCTGAGAGTAAAATCCATTCAATTGATGCTCATAAATTTTGATTTAAATTTGATGTTTTTCATATGTTCATTTATGAGTCATATTATAGTTCAGAAGAGGAATTTGAAAGCCTTAGAGGCTGTTTGATTTGCATTTTGTTAAGACTAGCTCTTTGAGCACAATTTCTTAACTAGTTTAAAGTTTTTGATATTTAAAGTTACCTGTGGATCAATTTTATGTTCTGATGGTTGTATGAAATTATTAAGACACTAATGAATATCCTCCATTCCTTTCCCTGTGAATTTGTATCCCTCTCAGCATGTTTGGGATATCCTGTAATATTACTAGCTAAGCAGTCCAATCAAGCACTTTTTTCCCTTTTGCCTCCAAACTCAGCTAAAACCACCCAAACTCTCAGAAAATCTTGTCCAATTTTTTGATTAGAGGATTAAAGTCTGATATCCATCCTTTGGTTACCTTCGTGTGTAAGCAAATGGGTCTAGTATGCATATGTTGGTGTGCCTAGGAAGCCTCAAAGTAGACCTTAGTGGCAGTTGTTGTTGAAATGTAAATGGCCCCAGTACTTTGTGCATAGGACTCGGAAGATGGCCCTGATTCTGATGTTTTTTCTGCTGCACATTCCCCAACACATTTTTCATATCCATTAGAGTTCATATCTCCATTTATGGGTGGGATTAGTAGCGACTAATACTAGTTCTTTCTTAACTAGTTTTGATAACTAGTTTTGGTTGGTCTTCTTTTTGTTTCAAATTTTGAAATTGAAATAATATCCTTTGTAATCAGATCAGGGATATTACAGTGGTATATCTCTTTCCTTGGCCTATCCTATGGAAAGTAGGCTCTTAGTTGGAAGAATAATGCAGATCATAACTCAAATTTGCAGCTATGAGACTAGTTCCAGTCATTGAAGATGAAGAGTTCAATCGATATGAGGAAGCATAAATCCTCTACATAGATGGATGAATGTTGGATTAAACTGACCCAGAGGTTTCCAATTAGACCCAGGTTCTTTGCGGTTCTCCCTTTGACCAACAAAACCCCTTCGCACTGGCCCTTTCGGTAACAACCTTCGAGCAGGTTGAGGTATCACCCTAGGTGTGTCTTATCAGGTACCACGAAATCAGGTTTCCACAGTAAATGATGAGTTGTTTATAAGAACAAGCTGCGCAGTGCAGGACAGAAGGATAGCAGTGCAGGCAAAGTGACGCGGTATGCAACAAGATCTATGCTGCGAGTAGTACTTCGCGGTGGAGGCAACACTGTGGGCCACATCAAGGGTTTCTTACTGCTGCAGATCTTCTACTGGAACTGGGAATCACCCACAATTATCCTCTACTTGGAAAATCTCAGAAACATTAAGGCACTGAAATGAATATCACTCATCCATTCATTCAGGCACTTACTAGCTATCTTTCTAGCATTCGTCAAGAAATTGGATTATTACAACATGAACTGAAATGATAAACAAGATTAACTATGTTGCATTCCTTCACTGTGTTTAAGAAAGTAATTATACTTAAATGACGGATTCACGGCCTTAGCATATAATTTAAATGTTCACCATTCATCTGCTTCCGCGGAACCTAGCATATCATTCCCAAACTCCTCCTATTGGTAAGTGCATATCAAAGTTTTCATGTTATAACATGCAATGAAACATTCAAGCATTCATTCTACAAAAAATACAGACAGTCATTCATTCATAAACATCATCACATACACAGGATTTAACGTGGTTCACTTCCCCGGATGGAAAGCTACGTCCACAAGAACGGTTGGTAATATATTTCTTTCAAAAGGGACGGGGCAACCGTTCTTAGTCTGCGCACTCAGCTGCAGACTCTCCTTTCTCTCGGCTAGGTCTCTGCACACACAGCTGCAGAGCCTTTACAATATTCTCAGCTCAGAGAGATTCTTCAATACAAAAAAGGTTATCTCCTTAAGTTCTCAGCAACAACAAAAGAATAACAATAATACAAAAAGAGAACAACCCACAAAGCGAACCCAACACACCGAACCCCCATCCCATACAAAATGTCTTCTTAAATAGATCATGCCCGAAGGTCATGTCTGTACAATACCGAAGACCTAAAACCCAAAACCCAAAACCCTAAGGGTTTCCAAAACTGCGCCAGTTTTCCAAACCAGCTTGCCGGCTCCTTGTAGCGTTTGCTTGATCATGGCGGATCTCCACGTCCTCATTCTGTCGCTATCGGCCTTCCTGTCACACGCATGCCTACAGGCTACTTCTGCCGAACCGTTTCTCTCTAACGGTTTTTCCTTCTAAGCGTGCCAAACATCGCTTTCCTTAACAACCCACGCGTGGCCGCCTTCCTGTTTTGCCTACGTCCACCGCTTGACAATCCTGAAATATCTTTCCAAAAATGGCTGCTACCGATCGAGCCGGTAGCTACACTTGATACTTGTCCAGCACACTGCTTTGCTGGCTCCACGTGGCCTCCTAATTTCGCAGCACTGCTTCAGTGCAGTACTGGTCTTCGCGTCACAGCTAAAACTTCGACGCTGCGCGCAACTCCGCAGTCTCGTCAAAAGTTGGATGCTGCGCGCAACTTCGCAGCATCCTCAATACTTAGCCAAAATTGTGTTTCTGAGCTGCGCTCAGCTCAGCTTTCCCTGCTTTTCTCAAAAAGGTGCTTCCAAAACTTCATCTCAACCTGGGCCCAACATGCCCCTAACACTTACATGTGGCTCGTCCTCGAGCCACTGATTGTTTCAGTTGTCTCACTCTGCGCCGTGACCGGTGGAACGAACTTGGAAGCGAACTCGTCATATGCATCGCACAACTGCACCACTACTTCTCTTGTATCCTCCTCAACCTGTTTAATTGTCTCAAGCAGTGTTGGAGTTATTTCTTTTCCAATTTGATCTTGTACCTGCTCCTGATTATCGCGCAGTTCTACTAACTTATCTTCAATTTGCTGCGATACCGCCATGGCATTCTCCAGGAGCTGCTGCGACTGATTATCCATCTCAGTCTCTTTTTTTCATAAATCCTGTACTTCTTTCTTTAGGATGGATATCTCCTTGTATCTCGGTAGCCTTTCTCTGGGTGGCAGAGCTTTCACCTCTGCATTCAACTTGTCCAGCGCGGTCTGTTTTTCTTGTACCGCGGTCTTGATCTGCAGCAACCCTTGATCCTCTTTAAGGATCACGATTTCCTGCGAAACCTTATCCAGGAGATATTGGCACTTAGCCATCTCACTTGTGATGATTTTCGAGGCGGCACTCACTACTTGCTCTCTGACTTGCTGTTCGGTTAATGGCGCCTGCTTGTTCAGCTTATCCTTCAATGTGGCAATGTCGGCCTCATAGTAAATTTCTTTATCCTGCATCTCCGTCTGCAAGGATCTCACCTTATCTCCAATCCTCAGAACTGTGTCTGCAGGATCATCCTAGATTTCTATGTCTTTAATATCCTTCACCACATTGGATATGGTGGTCTCCAAATTCTGTCGGCGGTCCTGCTTGTTGTGTAGCTATACTTCTGCCTTCTGTTGAATTTGTCTGTTTGCTGCGGTGAGCTCTACTTGTAACTTCATCGCTTCAACCATCCGTTCATGCATTTCCTCCATGATCTGCGTGTGGATGAAGTGCAATCCTGGTAATGGGATTTTGGCTAAGTCGAGCTCTACCCTGTCGACTCCCTTTGTGTCCAAGACCATTTGCTCTACCATTGGCAACACAATAGCCAATGGGTCTGTTGGCTGCTTTTTGGACAGACCCGGGTTTTCAAGTTGCGCAGCAACAAACACCCCTTGGCACACTGGCCCTCTCGGCAACGAGCTGCGCAGCAGCCCGAAGTCTCACCCGAAGTGGCTATGGGGGGGCTAAGGAATCAGGATTCCTTAACCTAGGCGATGCGGAGACTAATCTTTTCCCCTCTGTCGGGAGGATTCCTTGAAACGGAACGTCTTACTCTTCCGCAGACCTCTCAGGGCAACAGCACTGAAACTCGCGCTTACCAGCCTAGCTGCGCGGTATCTCCGCTCCGGCGCAGGAGGCGATTACCCACTGCGTTCGATACTCTCTGTATCATCTTTGCTTGTGCGCCCAACGCAGTAACGCATTCCTAAGCGCTGCGACGATAGTGCTTCTACCGACTCCTTCAATAGTGTGCGACTATAACTTCTAAGGGAGCTTGGCACACTGGCCCTCTCGGCAACGAGCTGCGCAGCAGCCCGAAGTCTCACCCGAAGTGGCTATGGGGGGGCTAAGGAATCAGGATTCCTTAACCTAGGCGATGCGGAGACTAATCTTTTCCCCTTTGTCGGGAGGATTCCTTGAAACGGAACGTCTTACTCTTCCGCAGACCTCTCAGGGCAACAGCACTGAAACTCGCGCTTACCAGCCTAGCTGCGCGGTATCTCCGCTCCGGCGCACGAGGCGATTACCCACTGCGTTCGATACTCTCTGTATCATCTTTGCTTGTGCGCCCAACGCAGTAACGCATTCCTAAGCGCTGCGACGATAGTGCTTCTACCGACTCCTTCAATAGTGTGCGACTATAACTTCTAAGGGAGCTTCAAGGACTAGCTCTATATACTTGTTCATAAAGACAACGAAACGTTCATGTAAACACAGATAGTAAAACATAAACATGCATTCACACAACACAGCATCATAACAACGAGAATCATATAGTTCACCTCCACGGGGAAATCACATTCACTGGAACTGTATCTTATATTAACTCAAGATGGGAATTACACAATCCTGCTACGCACACAGCTGCAACCTTAGATCTTTCCAGGAAACTCCACGCACATAGCTGGGAGCCCTTCTCTTAGATCTATTCTCTTCTTCTACAAAGATTACAATGGCTCAGACTTCGACTGAGACTGTCTTCAACTTTGTGACTAGCTCTACAACTATCACTTCTCTTAACATCTAACCTTCTTACGTCTAAAGCATCTAATGGATAGCTAACTAACTAACTAGCTAACGTCTAACCTTTACAATTACACATATATATAGGTGGCCATGACGGTCGCACCTTTAAAAAACTGTGGGCCTTTCCCAGCAGTAATCCCCAAAAACCCTAACCACAGACATGACTAGGTGTACTATAGGCGCCGCTTGCAGTCATGTCGCCGTTTCCTGCAGGTTCCGTGACTTCCGGCGCAGATTGCGGGTATGGGCGCTGCTTCTTCATTCACTGCTCCTTGTCCTTCGCCTTCAATGCTTTGGTCCGTTGCTCCTCCTTGGTCAGAGCAACCATAACTTCTGTACTTAGCCTTAATGAGGGTAGCTGAGCCCTCTATTCCGTCGCTTCATTTATTGTGGTAGCTGAGCTTTCTACTCGGCCACATTCATTCTCCTTTGACGTGTGCGCGTGAGCTCCGTGATTTCCGGTCCGTAATTTGCACTGAGCTCGTCCATCCGACACCGTACTGCGCACCTATTCACTTTTGCCCAAAATTGGTGCTTACTCAAAATTAGCACTTCTTCCCTTCAACACTTAGTGCTTTTTCCTCAAAATTCGCAGCTTTACCATAGCTGTGGCCTATGCTCCAACAGGCCCCTAACACTTACTTGTGGCTCATCCCCGAGCCACTCGCACTAGCATGTGGTCACTTTACTTGCGCGGCTGCGTTTGCTTGGGTCGCAGCAAATGTGTTCTTCCACTGCGCAATAGTGGAGTCCATTTCATCGACGCACTCCACAGCTGTCTGCACCATTTCTGTAGTGGCTTCTTCTTGAGTTATGCCATCAACCAACTGTTGAGATTCAGCAAATTCTTTGATCTTTGCCTCGGCTTGGGCAGGAAGTTCAGCATACTTATCCATAAATGGCTGAATTCTATTGGTAAGTTTAGCATCTTCATTTCTGAGCTTGTGTAGTTGTTGTTGTACTCTCCGCACTTCACTCATTTTCCTCATTTTTGTTAAGCCTTCTAAGGCCTTAGCTTCTTCACTCAGAATAGTTAGGGATTGTTTTGCTGCTTGTACCTGTTCCAAAAGACCGACTTTAAAAGGGAGCTTCTCAAGCTCAGTCCAAGCCTCCATAGCTTGCATCATCAGGTTCTCGGCTTCATCTGCTCTGCTCTTCATTTGTGTGGAAGCTCTACGTAGCGCTTCAAATTGTTCCTGCCTATCATCTGTAGAATGTGCTGCAACAAGAGCTTCCAACTCGACGATCTGCGTTCTATGGTCTTCAGCCATAACAACTATTTCCTGCTCTAGGGCTTTCACCCTTCCACCAATAATTTGAACTTTCTCAACCAGAGGAAGGTCTGGTTGAATCTCGCAAGCCGGCAGCTCCTGGGCGATTTCATCAACTACGTTTCTTATCCCAGTGTCTTGTGCCTCATAAAGTGCGAGCTTCTCAGAGATGTTCTTATAGCCTGCCTTCAGCTCTGTTTCCTGCGATTGCAGTCTTTGGTTTGCATGGAATGTGGAGAGCTCTCTAGCTCTCAGCTCAATAGAGACCTTCTCTTGCACTAACTGCAAGGTTTCTATGGGAATCAAAGACAAATTTATTTCAACGGGGCCAACTGCGCTTACCTGCAGTGCGGCCAAAGGATCCGGAAGTGTCATGCTTGTAGGTGGGATGTGCACGACAGTATGCCTCTCTGCAAGTACTTCAACTCACTCGGTACTTGTAGATGCCTGCGGCACCTGTGAACTGGATGCTGGTGCATGGGTCTGCGCAAGTCTTCCTGTGAGACCTTTTAACTCGACGAACTGTAGGTCCAAAGCACTTCTGATCTGAGCGTGCGAGGTCCGCAGCTCATGAAATTGCTCCTTCAAGTACTGGTCAATCCCCGAGGCAATGGTATAAGAGGGATGCGACACCTTCTGCTTCTTGGCAGCTGGTTCTGTCGAACCTTCATCACTTCTTTGCTCAGTCGCTACCTTGCCCTTATCCTTTTCTTACGCAGCAGGGGGTGGTATCGCGGATGCGATTTCGGCGGCCTCCCTCCATTCATCTGACCAAGACTTCACAGTTTCTTCAACATCTTCAGTAGTCATCCTGTAAAGGCCTACGGCCCATTCGTCCTGAATTCCGCAAGGGCGGAGGTAAATTTCATGTAAGTTGGCAGAAAAAACCAACTTCGCTCCATATATTTGTGCTGTCTCCTCACTCAGCCTCGGCATTTCCTGAATGGTATCTTTGAGGAGATGGTAATATTCACAAAAGATAGCGTGGTTCATCTTGCGCTTCACGGGATTACTGGAATCCCAGAGGTTGACATAGCGCATTCCTGCAACCTCTCCTGCGCGGCGCGGAAGGAACTGAGTGTTGGGGGGCTCCTTCCACCCGACAAAGGTGCATAAAATTAAAAGCCAAGAAAAATGGAACAATTTACCCGGGGTGTCCTGGACGTTTCGACAGTCTTCCAAGAAAGAATTTAGGAGGAAGAGAGACCAATTGTACTGATCTCCCTCCGCAGCTGCAATTGTGAGCTCCATGACAGCTCCAGTGACTTCTTTAGGTCTGCACTTTGTGAGAAGTCTGCCTGCAAGCAGATTGCCTGTAAATCTAAGTGCTTCATCCTCAACTATAGTGAGGTCATAAGCCTGACCTCCTCTTGTCAATTTGTATTTCTGCACCAACTGTACAGCCAATTTTCTGTCCTTATATTTTCCAACAAAATGAATATTGGGGTCCTTACCAACCTTAGATAGGCCGATAATACGGTGAATCAAGTCGACATTCAAATCGATTGGCCTCCCCAGCCAAAGGTAACCACCATGAACGTAGGATAGTAGTGCCTTAACAACTGCATTGACTTCATTGCTACGCCCGAAGTGCGGTAGCTTCAACAGGTTCAACAGTCCCGGTTTCTCTAAATTTGCTGCAAATTCCTTGGGGACGAATTCATCAACCTTTCTGGTGGGATTATGAACTACCGTCAGATAGCGATCTGGCGCAAACTGAGGATACGTTCTGTAGTCGCCCAAGTTGAAATCAGAAAACTTGACCAGTGGAAGGTGTCCAAGCAGGGACCCTTCTTGTCGCACGACTTTCGGCAGTGGTGGCAGCGGAATCGAATACTTTGCATTCTTCGGAATATGCACTTCTGGTGCATCATCTGTACGCGACGGAATGTAATTTACCATTGTTGCCAAGGGCTCTGGAACAGGTTCATCCGGCTGCTGCAGCTGAGACGCCCTTGTTCCCGGAGATTGTTTAGGATCAGACCAACCAGGATGCGTGTAAGCCGAGGTCGTCACCGGGGTAGTCATGCCGAAATCTAATCCTCTGCGCTTAAATTGATGAACAATTTCTTCAGTTGACAGGTTCTCCGTCGTGAACCGGTATACACAACAAGGACTTGAACAAACAAATAGCGGAACAACGTAGGATACGAACGCTGAAAGCAAAGGGATCAGTTTGCACGACGCGGCTCTGAAAACAATAACTTAGATTCTCAAACAAGACACTATGCAACTCGAGAAAAGTAACCCGAAGATATACAAGTGCGGGGTATTTATAGCTAAAGGCGATAGTAAATGCGGACAAGTGGGGCTAATAGCCATAGGTGCCTATGCATGAGTTGACAACCCCCCTACCCCCGCGCCTCTGCGGTGCATTAATTGTGATGGACGGGCTCCGACAGCCTTCCGGGAGAAGCTAAAGCTTTCGACGCATGACATAAATGCGAATCGTAGGGAGATCAAGCCGAATCTGTCAGAGCAAATACAATTAATTGGCGAGCTTATCCTTCATTAATATTCAGACGCGGTTATAGGACTATAGTAATTCAAATTTTCGGCGAGTCACTTCGGCATAGGTAACTGTGGATATAGAGGGGTCCACAACGAGAACTCCTCAAGCGGCAACTTGACACAGGGAATTCCGCAAGAGCGACAGTTTGATAATCCGAAAAACTTCACAAGAGCGCAAATAGGCTCGCTCAAAACAAACTTTATTGAGATGCGTAGATGTTTCAAGGAACTGCGCGGGAAGCCGGAGACTGAGTGTCTCACGATTTCTGTGTAGACTGTGATAATGCGATGCCTCTTTCAACTACACCGGACATCTGCACTACTTTAGCAATGTATTAAGTCGACAGGGCGGAGTGGCCATCGCGATAAAGCTTGATCATTGTGGGCAGCAATTCTCCATTAAGCTTCGCAAGTTGAACTGCTCCTCCTTCTGTTATCTTTATCACCTGAAAAGGGCCTAACCAATGTACACGAAACTTGCCTGGAAACTTGATGAATTTACTATCATAGAGGAGTACGAAGTCTCCTTCTTGAAAGATTTTATTCTTAATATGCCTGTCATGCCAAGCTTTCTGTCTTGCCTTCTGCACTTGTTGATGGAATCCAGCTAAAAGTCTGTCTTCTTCTAAGGCAAGCAATTGTGAGAATCTTTCACTCATAGTATCAGTATCTGCCATTTCTGTAATTTGCGCAATTCTGAAGCTGGGAACAATGTATTCCATGGGCATAACTGCTTCTTGTCCATACACCAAACTGAAAGGTGTGTGACCTGTTAGTTTCTTGCATGTGGTTCTGTAAGCCCATAATACAGCTGTGACTCTAAGGTCCCAATCATCTCTTTGTTGATTACAGATCTTCGTCAGGGCATTCTCGAGAATCTTGTTGAATGCCTCCACCGTACCATTAGCTTGAGGGTGGTAGGGTGTACTCTTATGGTGACTAATGTGGAATTCCTCAGTAAGGGCCTCTATAGTGTCATTCAGGAAATGTGTGCCCTGATCACTCATTAGAATTAGTGGACACCCAAATCTAGTGATAATGTTCTAAAAAATGAACTGCGCAGCAGTGGCAGCGTCGCAGTTCTTAACTCGCTTCGCCTCAGCCCATCTGGTGAGGTATTCAGTAGCTGTGATGATGTATCTTGCGCCGGTTCTCTTTCCTGGTGGGTTAATAGGTCCTACAAAATCAATGGCCCATTTATCAAAAGCACGCAATGTTATCTGGGGTCTTAGCGACATTTCATCTCTTCTTGAAGGTTTTCCTGTCCGCTGGCACACATCGCAACATTTGCAGAATTCCTTAGTATCCTTGTGCAATGTTGGCCACCAAAGACCTGCGGCTAAGATCTTCTACGCAGTCGGCTTTCCCTCGAAATGGCCTCCTGAGGTCCCTGAGTGCGCTTCGGCGATGATGGAGTCCTTCTCATGTGGTAAAATGCATCTGCGCAAGACTTCATCAGGGCCCAGCTTGTAGAGTTGTCCTGCTATCAAAGTGAAGTCTGCGGCTTTGACAACAAGTTGCTTCTTCTGCTGGATTGTAAACTCAACTGGCGCTTTCCCGGTAGTGAGAAACTCAAGAATATCGAAATAATATTCATCGGCTGCTTGAACAGAAAACAGCTGCGCATCGGGCAGATTGTCCTCCAGATTTGTAGGTTCTTCCCCTGACTCTATCCTAAATAAATGGTCAGGTCCTGCATTCAATCTACCTGGCTTCACAATAACCTCAAAATCATACTCCTGGAAGAGAAGTAGCCATCGACAAATTCTTCCCCCTAACACTGGCTTATTGACCAAGTATTTCAAAGCAGAATGGTCAGTATACATTTTAAAATGAGCGCCCAATAGGTAGTGTCTGAACTTCTGTAGGGCATACACCATAGCTAGTCCTTCTCTTTCTGTAGTGGTGTAGTTCTTCTCAGCTGTTGACAGTTTTCTGCTAGAGTAAGCAATGGGGTGGTCAATACCTCCTTCTCCCGGTTGTGTAAGCACAACCCCTAATGCTATAGAAGAAGCATCTACATGAACATGAAAGGGTTTTGTCCAGTCTGGGAAAACTAGAATAGGCGCAGTGATCATCTTTTCTTTAAGTGTATCCAAGCTCTGTTGGCATTCTTCTGTCCATTGGAACTTCGAATCCTTTTTCAACAATCTTTCCATAGGCGCAGTTATCTTTGCATAACCCTTGATAAATTTCCTGTAATACCCTGCATGTCCCAATGTAGTGCGCAATTGTTTAACTGAGTTGGGCGCAGGTAAATTAGCAATGATGGAAACCTTGGCAGGATCCATCAGGAGTCCTTGTCTGCATACAATATGACCCAAGAGAATACCAAAAGGAGCACAGAAGATACATTTTTTCAAGTTAAGGGAAATATGATACTGTCTACATTTTTCTAACATCATGCGCAGGTTCCCTATATGGTTCTTTAGTAAACCAAACATAGTCCAGTCATCAAAATAGACTTCTAGAAACTTATGAATGAATTCTTTAAAAAAAACAACAACGACTCTAGAGAAGATAGCAGGTGCATTTTTAAGACCAAAGGGCATTACCGTATACTGGAATGAGCCCCATTCAGTCGCAAAAGTGGTCTTATGGCGGTCGTCTAGATGGATTCTGATCTGATGGTATCCCGAAAAGCCATCAGTGAAGGAGTAAGCCTCTTGTCCTCCAACATTATCAAGCACTTCATCTGTAAAGGGAGTAGGAAATGGATCATGCGCTGATGCGTCGTTCAGCTTGCGCAGGTCCACGCAGATTCTTATTTCACCTTTTGTCTTTTTCTCTTGTACCACCATAGGACTAATCCAATCACTTTCCTCTACTGGCTCAATGATACATGCTGCGAGAATCTTATCAATTTCTTCTCTAACCTTTTCTTTATATCGCGGGTTCAACCTGTACAGGTGTTGTTTTACTGGCTTGGCATCCGCTTTCAGAGGTATGCTCATAACTCCTAAATCTCCTAGGATGCCTTTCATTTCTGTGAACTTGGTAGGAAAGATATCCTAGTAGTCACGTAATAAATCTGAAAGATGGCCAACAGTTTCATCATCCCAATAATATCCTATAGAAGCAAACTTGGGTTCAGCTTCTGTACCAATGTTAATCTTTTTGAGCTTGATGTGTTCTGTAATGGCAGGGATATCAAGCTGAGGGCCTTTGACTTTGCGTGTCCCTTTTGATTCTGGAATATTGATGTTGCGAGGATCATCATCCTCTTCACTAACGATGAAATTATAGAATTCAAGGGCATGTTCCATCTGGACAACCCAGTTTGGTTGAGAATATTCTGGTTCAGGACATGGTTCAAATACCTTCTTTTTAATACACTTTAAAGCGTGGTAGATACTTGGATGTTCTGACTCAAAGCTAAAAGTAAGTTGAAAACTTTCTATCATAAGAGGCCAAGTGACAGTGCCTCTGTGCAATTTTGTTTCAGTGTACCAGTTCCTTGGAACTGTATCCAACGTGTGGATGAATAGGTGAACCCACTCATCCTCTGGAATATGTGACCATTGCTGAATACATGCTTCAACGTGTGATCTGGGGTCACTCTGTACATCATATTTGTGTAATACTTCTGCTGTAGTTCCCTGAAATCTGTGCAGTATCAATCTGCGACAGTCTTGCCATGTGTGAATATTTTCTTTATGCACACCCCACCATCTTGCGGGTGTAGCGCACAGTGCTACATCCAATGCTTGTATGCGCTGCTCGTCGGGAATCTGTTGTTCATATGTATGTATGAATTCACTTACTTCAGTTAAACCATAAAAATTGGAGTGTTGTTCAATTATGTGCCAATCCATCGAATGGATTTAGTCATCATGGCGCAACGCCTTGCAGAAACCTCATGTAGGCGATTCTGCCAGTTTTCCAGTCCTGCTTCTGAATCTGATGTGCACGAGCTATCGCATTGCCAGCTGATATGGCCGTCCGCTGTGGGATTGACATAGTCACTATGACTAGCAGTCATTTGGTACAAACTTTCCATGTGGCGCACTTCTTCTTCTACCCGAATGGGTTCAATATAGCATGGTCCTTGAAGTGGATCAAGCGGTGCGATGACCCTGATCTGGTCATCCTCAAAGGTCATCTGTCTTTTCTTCAAATTAATGACAGCCAAATTATCAAATGTCCAGTCTATGCCTAAAAGTGCTGGGTAAGGTCTACTGTCATCCAGAATTTTGATTACTTCAAAGTCTGCAGAACTTCTTACTCCTTCAATATCAATAGGTACATTGGGTAGTCTTCCCAATGGAGAAACTCGTTGCTGATTCTCAAGTCTTAGCTGGATAGGAGATCTTGTAAGTTGAGGGCTTCCCATCTGTTCCCATGTCTGCATGGTGAGAACATTGACTTCTGAGCCCAAATCCAAAATGACTTCGTCCATTTCAAATGCTCCAATCTGCGCTGTGAGCCTCATCTCTTTTCCAGTTCTAGTATGACTCCCAATCTGGTGAACAGCACGTTGCGGTGTATTCATCGACGCAGATTGTTGACACTGATCCAACAGGTGTTGAAGTTCCATAGTTGATTTTTCATTGCGCAACAACTTTAAGCAGTTTCTCAGGAAAGCATGGACACTGCCTAGTGCATCCTCCTCATCAGGCCTTCCAGATGTAGTGGCCTGTTCTTGTACCAATTTCTCTTGTCTTAGCACTTGCGATCTGATATCATTATGCGGAATTGCGACAGAACTTGAAGCTCGCGGGTCTGAGAAATACTCTTGAGCTTGCTTGAACGCTTCTTTTTACTTCTGCAGGTCAAGCGGGGCTGGTTTAATATTAGCGCGGCACACCCATTGCGTTGCTTGCTTTCCAGTTCCCAACTCTGGCACACCAGTAGTTGCTCCACTGTGCGTCACTATATTAATTGTAGGATCTGGTTCTCTTTTTTCTGCTCCAATCAACTGAATATTCTGATTAACCTGTGGCGTCTTTGCTTGCATCTTAGCCATCAACTGAGAGAATTATTCAATGACATGATCATAAGATTTACAGTATCTGCAGAGGGTTGTAGGATTTTGGCAATCCCTTGCAAAATGACCTTGAGCTCCGCAATTATAACAAGTGATCTGTCCTCGTCCTCGACCAAAACCTGCTGTGCGTCCGCGGCCCCTATAATTTCCTCCTCGGCCTTCACGAGTTTGGTCATACTGTGGACCTGCTGTGGGTCCTTGTGCCTCTGACTGTACTCTATAAACATCATGTTTTCTTTCCATCATAAGGTCATATGCTCTGCAATTGTTCTCATCATGACCTACTGATTTACAGAAATTGCAATATAGATTCTTTGGAGTTTGTACATATTTCTGTAACAAGTGACATTCTTGTGGTCTGTGACCTTTAGTTCTACAGATTTCACACCAAGGCCCCTGGGCCTGTGGTAAAGGGTTAGGTGCTCCAGTTGCAATATACTCTATGAAAACGGGACAATGGTCCTTTGAATGACCTTGTGCTCTACATTTTGTACACCAAATGTCTTCTTTAACTTCCTTTCCTTTCTTAATATCATGCACTTGCAAGGTTAAGTTTGCTAACTGGTTCTGCAACTGCGCAACATCGCTGCTTGTTCTAGCAATTGGTGAAGCTTCTAGTTTCATAGCCATCTCTAGAGCTTGTTCCTGAGTAGTGAGATTCTGTTGCATAAGAGGAAGTCTAATGTGTGGGAGCAGTGCAGCAATGAACCATTCCTTATGCTGCTACGGTGCAAACTCAAAGCTTACTTGATCTATCGAGGCTTTGAACTTCTGGTCAAAGTCCCATACTGACTCTGTAGGTAACTGTTTTATGTCTTTGAGTTCTGTTATATACTGTGATTCTGATTTAGGTTTCTTGAATTCTCTAATCATAGCATTTCTGACATCAGCAAGCGTCCTATTCTGTGCTGCTGAGTATTTCATGAACCAAGTTAAGGCTCTTTCTCTTAGTGTGGTTGCTAACTGAACCAACTTAACAGCGTCATCATTAATTTGCTTAATTGTCCAAATGGCTTCACATAGGAACCAGTGCTGCTCAGGGTCTTTGAGCCCTGTTCCCCTAAAAGTTGGTAGCTTCATGTCATCACCCATCCTTCTTGCGCTAGGTTGAGGTGGAGGTGCTGTAGCAGTGCCTCCTGGATGGTTAAACAAAGGTGGTGCTAAGGTACTAGAAGTACCATGCGGGCTACTAGAAGGTGTTACTGCGGGATTATACTGAGCCCCGTCTGGCTTTTGCGGTGTAAAAGGGTGATAAGGGATATGAGCACTCCCTTGTCTCTCTATATGGCTCGCTCTAGGAGCTTGACTATCTTCTGGGATAGACTCAAAAGAATGTTGGTCAAGGCATACTTTATATCATTTTCCACTACGAGTGCAACCAATAAGTTCAGGATCACTATCAGAATCTGGGGACATTACTTGTCTATGCTATTCATCGGAAGCTATGCATAGTTTTCCTTTTGCATATAAGAGCATTTTAATCGACAAGTTGAGAGAATTTAAGAACTTACCCTTGTATGCTTGGAAGAAGCTCCTCTCAGCTTCGCTGAAACTCTTTCTCGTATCTACTGCAAACTCGGTGATGAAGCCTTCCAGCAGACTATTCAACCAAAAGTCTACTACGCGGGCCACAGGATTATCTACCCGCTTCAAAATTCTAACTAGCTCAGGCGTCCAAGCGACGGGTTGATCATCATGCACAGTGGGTCTAGTATCTGCTAGCTTGGCTACCCACGCATGCAACTCAAGTGCAAATGTGACAAAGAAAATTTCGTGAAGGTCAGTATAAATATGCTTTTGCAACCAGTCTTCTGTCTGAAGCCTAGAGCTTCTATTTTCTCGTTCAGCGAACTCTCTAGCCTTTAAATCAAACCAGTCTTGAATTTCTTTAGCTGTAGGATGCCAATGGCACATTGCCTTCAAGGTAATAGGGTCAAAGTCGGCAATGGAAGCATTTGTTGGCTGAGCAAGTCTCAAGGCAACAGAACCATTTGTTGGCTTCCTTTTTCTCTAGGTTGCGCATCAATCTCGCACGTCGCCGGAATAACAAGTCTCAAGGCAACAAGTCACAAGGCAACGGAACCATTTGTTGGCTGCTTTTTGGACAGACCCGGGTTTTCAGGTTGCGCAGCAACAAACACCCCTTGGCGCACTGGCCCTCTCGGCAATGAGCTGTGCAGCAGCCCGAAGTCTCACCCGAAGTGGCTATGGGGGGGCTAAGGAATCAGGCTTCCTTAACCTGGGCGACGCAGAGACTAATCTTCTCCCCTCTATCAGGAGGATTCCTTGAAACGGTACGTCTTACTCTTCCGCAGACCTCTCAGGGAAACAACGCTGAAACTCGCGCTTACCAGCCTAGCTGCGCAGTATCTCCGCTCCAGCGCACGAGGCGATTACCCACTGCGTTCGATACTCTCTGTATCGTCTTTGCTTGCGCGCCCAGCGCAGTAACACATTCCTAAGTGCTGCGACGATAGTGCTTCTACCAACTCCTTCAATAGTGCGCGACTATAGCTTCTAAGGGAGCTTCAAGGACTTGCTGTATATACTTGTTCATAAAGACAATGAAACATTCATGTAAACATAGATAGTAAAACATAAACATGCATTCACACAACACAGCATCATAACAACGAGAATCATATAGTTCACCTCCACGGGGAAATCACATTCACTGGAACTGTATCTTATATTAACTCAAGATGGGAATTACACAATCCTGCTGCGCACACAGCTGCAACCTTAGATCTTTCCAGGAAACTCCACGCACACAGCTGGGAGCCCTTCTCTTAGATCTATTCTCTTCTTCTACAGAGATTACAATGGCTCAGACTTCGACTGAGACTGTCATCAACTCTGTGACTAGCTCTACAGATATCACTTCTCTTAACATCTAACCTTCTTACGTCTAAAGCATATAATGGCTAGCTAACTAACTAACTAGCTAACGTCTAACCTTTACAATTACACATATATATAGGTGGCCATGACGGTCGCACCTTTACAAAACTGTGGGCCTTTCCCAGCAGTAATCCCCAAAAACCCTAACCACGGACATGGCTAGGTGTACTGTAGGCGCCGCTTGCAGTCATGTTGTCGTTTCCTGCAGGTTCCGTGACTTCCGGCGCAGATTGCGGGTATGGGCACCGCTTCTTCATTCACTGCTCCTTGTCCTTCGCCTTCAATGCTTTGGTCCGTTGCTCCTCCTTGGTCAGAGCAACCATAAATTCTGTACTTAGCCTTAATGAGGGTAGCTGAGCCCTCTATTCCGTCGCTTCATTTATTGTGGTAGCTGAGCTTTCTACTCGGCCACATTCATTCTCCTTTGACGTGTGCGCGCGAGCTTCGTGATTTTCGGTCCGTAATCTGCGCTGAGCTCGTCCATCCGGCACCGTACTGCGCACCTGTTCACTTTTGCCCAAAATTGGTGCTTACTCAAAATTAGCACTTCTTCCCTTCAACACTTAGTGCTTTTTCCTCAAAATTTGTAGCTTTACCATAGCTGCGGCCTAGGCTCCAACAGGGTCCACATGGACAATCCTAGTCTTCGACGGCAGCGTTATTGCTAGCTGTTGGCTTCCTTGTTGTGAGGTTCCTACCGACCTCCTTTTAGCCCCTACTTCCTTCGGCACAATAAGGCTTTTCTGGACATCGTCCATTTTCTTCATTAGGCCTTGCATTGCAAGCCTCGTATGGTGCAGGTCATCGTGGATGACCTTGTCCTTATTTTCTTTAACCGCCATAAGCTCCTTCATCTGCTCTGAGACTGTTTCGGCTATCATCTCATAGTCATCATCATTGAGTCCTGCCTCTGATTGAATATTTGTAGCCTTCACCTTTTTCCTCGACTTTGGCTTCTCCGAAGTCTCGGCTTCTTTTCTCTTCCCTGTTTCCTCAATAATTGGGCATGAGAGCAGGATCGGCTCATCTTCTGCAGAATCTGTCTCCACGTCCATGACCTCTACGCAGAACTCTGCTGGCCAATCTTTCATGAGGTCCTCAATATCCTGCTCATACATGATGTACTTTCTTGGGAACCACTCCGGTTTCCTCGTTTGTGCTTTCGAAGATATGAATATACATTTCATATCCGCCTCAAAGTCGATGATGCAGATATACTTCACCGTGACCTGCTTTGTAATGCAGGGTGTCTTCGTGATTGCGTCGCGTAGCTGAATATAGTATTGGTAAAATACTTCTGCTGTTGCATGTTGGCGCTCTACATTTGTGTTTTCCCAGAGGTTGACGAACTTAAACCCTCCAGGATCCTTTTTATCCATACCAATGCCCGCATAATCTCGCGGATCCTTCCATCCGCACAAAGCAATGAGGACAATGAGCCAGGTGAAATGGAACTAGCCGCCATTCACCTGGGTTTCGTTGAGTTCTTCAAGGAACTCATTCAACAGAAACTGACACCAATTGAAGCTGTGGCCTTCGGTCGCTGCGGCACCAAGGAGTATTGCGCCCGCAGGAACCTCCGAAGGTCTAGCTGTTTTGAGCATCTTGCTTGCGAGCAACTGTGTTACAAATCTTGTTGCTCGGTCCTCTATATCCTCTGTCGGGAATCCTCTTTTGGCCTTCACCACCGAGTGGGTCTTCTTCATCTTCTCAATAACCTCTTTTTCTTTGCTCTTCCCCTGGAAGAATTGCTTCGGATCCTTACCGCGCTTGCTTAGCCCGGTGATGCAGTGGATCAAATCAATGTTAATGCCAATGTTTCTGTCCAGCCACAGATAACCTTGATGGATTCGCGCCATGAGTGTGCGAACCACAATATTCAATTCTGGGGAACGGTCAAAATGTGGTAATCTCAACAAGTTCAGTAGCCCTGACTGAATGACAGGTGCTAACCAACTGTCAGCTACCAAGTTCAGAGTTCCCTTGGCATCCTTTTTCCAGCACATATACTGGTCTGGTTGAAAATCTGGGTATTTGGGAACATCTGGCTCATCTTTCTTTATTCCCAAGAGGTCATAATCCTCCCATTTACAATCTGCTATCTTTCCCAGCAAATTCTTACCAATGTTTACATGCTTTGACAGAGGCGACAGCGGGATGTCGTATCTCGTATTCTTGAGCAATTTAAACACAGGGGCATTCAGTGCCCGCGGAGAGATATATTCAGGTGTCATCTTCAAATGTTTTGTCTGAAAGGCTGGTGCTTTCTGTGCCGAGGATCCCAATTTTATGATGTTGGATCGAGGTGCAGTTACAACTTTTCCCTTATCTTTTGGTTTTTCCTGCATCATGGGATTAATTCTTGGTGATCTGCGGGATCCTTCAACTTGTTCTACGACGACCTTCTTAACTGGGGTTTTCATTAACTGCTGAATCCCTCCTTGCTGAAAGATCCTTAGTGCTTCTTCAAGGGTTAGTTCTTCTTCTCTAAAGGAAGGTTCGGACATTCACAAATGAGGTAGCGGCTAAGGCAGACAGAATACAGATGGCTACTAGCTCAGAGAGGCTAATCGCAAGAAAATTCTAAGTGCTTAGTAACGCCCGTGAGTCTCCCAACGGACCCTCTCCTGTGCCCTTCAACGACTAGATAAGCATTTAATGTGGTGTCCATTGGCGAATTTGAGCGGATCCTTCGGTCTTTTCTGTCGTCAGCGTGCTCAGAATGGCCATCTTTGCTTTAAATACTGAAGCGGTTGCTACAACGGTCATCTAACGGCTATTTTTTTGAAAAGCCATGCAACGGCTATTTTTCTCTGGGTGCTGCGCCGAACTGCGCGGCAAGCCATCTGCAACCCTGTGCGGCTACTTCGCAGTGCCAAAAATTTCCAACTACGCGGCTTCCACTATACATATATATTTTTCTTCTTCTTTTTTCTTTTTTCCTTCCTCGTAGCTTCAACAGTGCTACGCGGTACGTAGATCATTCTTCTTATCATACCTTCTTCCTTTTATCATACATGTACAGACTCCTTTACATTTCTAGTGTCCACTTTCAACTGTACTTGACACTTAGAATTTCCTTCCTTTGTTCGTTATCCAGGGTTCTGCGAAGCAGTGCTATCATGGTATATCTTTAGCTTGCTTCCATTTATCAAAGTTGGCAAGGTATCACCAGCTAAATTGGCTAACTGGACTACACTAGTGTTAGTAACATGTATCACAGTATATGGGCCAAGCCAATGCATCTTAAATTTACCAGGGAATTTCATGAATTTGCTATCATACAGGAGGACTAGATCACCTACCTGAAAACACTTGTTCTTTATATGGCGATCATGCCATGCTTTCTCGCGGTCCTTTTGAGCTTGCTGGTGGAAGCCTGCGATGAAGCAATCTTCCTCCAAGCCCAGTAAATGTAGTAATCTTTCTTCTAGAGCTTCGCAGTCTGCCATCCCTGTAAATGCAGCGATTCTCAAACTAGGGACAATATATTCCATAGGCATTATAGCCTCTTGCCCATAAACCAACCGAAAGGGTGTTTGTCCTGTCAATTTCTTGCTTGTGGTTCTGTATTCCCATAGCACAGATGAGATGCGCAGGTCCCAATCGTCTCTATTTACATTGCACACCTTAGTGAGTGCGTTCTCCAATATTTTATTGAAAGCCTCTACAGTACCATTCACCTGTGGATGATATGGAGTACTGCGCTGATGATGAATGTGGAATTCCTTTGTAAGCACCTCAATTGTCTTGTTCAGAAAGTGAGTACCTTGGTCACTCATTAAAATCTTTGGACAGCCAAATCTGGTGAGTATTTCTTCAAAAAAACTGTGCAGCAGTACTGGCGCTGCAGTCCTTAACTGGTTTTGTGTAATGTCCCCTTCTCCTTAGAACAACAGGGAAGGAAACATTAACAACATACCGGGCTTTTGGTAAACTTAGCCCCAATATTTTTGCTCATAAAAACTTCATAACAATTAAAAACTTATGTATGCAGATTCGACTTCAATAAAACACAGCGGAAATTAAACGTAATAACACACATGAGAACAAACCGAAGATGATTCCATATGCAGGGGGTTCAATCCCATTCATATGCTATGCACAGACTTCATTTCAATTTCATTAACATGAAGAATAATCATTCAAATAACACATTGCAGAACCCAGATATATATATACAGATTAAAGTCACAGAGAGCACTTATCTTACAACGCAATATCCAATGACTGGCTACGTGAGAGCAACGTTCCACCCAACCATAGATCTCTGTCCAGCCTGTATTCTTTCAGCTGAGAGATCACCCCCGAGCTGGGCTGTGTATCCACTAAGGAGGAACTAGATGGCTCCCTCACAGTCAGGATTTCACTCAGACAACCATGCTAAGCCAACACACAGTTGGGTTTTTCAAGCATGCAATGGGAAATGGAGAGGGATGCTAGTCCACTAAGCTCAATCCCAGAGCTAGTACACATCAAGCTAGACCCCAACGATCCCAGCCTCCATTCGAACATCCACACTTGGATTTCTCACAGCTTTGTTCAACAAATAACCCAAATCCGTCACTGATTTTTTGGGCAGTTAAAACTGGGTTTTCCCATGGATTTTGGGGTAGCTATTGCTCCCAAATTCGCCCCAAGGTTCCTACCAATGGATTCCCCATTGTATTTCTCTGTCCAATACCAAATCGGTACGTTTTTGGATTCCCAAAACGTGGGTTCTCTCACAGTCGCGATTTTCTGGTTTTCCTCACTGTTGGCTCTCGTTTTTGGATGGGAATGATGCTAGGTAGTTTCACAATGGAATGGGGTGAGAATGAAGCCACCTCCCATGAGATAGAGTGACTTATGGGATAAGTAAACAGGGCCCATACCTACCCATACGAATTTCAGGGCTGCCCATGCTCCATTAAAGTCATTGACTTAATTCTTCAACCACTCTCTTACAACAGGAATAAATGTCATCTAGAAAGGTCAAATGGGTTCTCATAAAGACATATGGCAATCTATGGTTCACTCCCATAGCCCCCCTCACCACTCCCTAGTGGATACACGTGGCCCCTTCTCATTCGTTGCCTCCATAGCCAGTCTTGGAATTTTATATTGCCTGATGTTTATTTACATCCTATTACAATTTCCATGGCTTAAGAGCACATGGTATCAAAATATCAAATACTTGCCCTTTAAATAAAATTCGGACTTTCACTAGCGGGGACTTGGCCTTGAGCTCCACGCTAGGAAAAAATACCTCACATGTACACATTATTTACATTAAAGGCTAATATATCCTAAGGGTCGAATTGGGGGTATTACATTCTCCTCCTCCTTAGAACAACACCGTCCTCGGTGTTCCAAGACTTAGGCATACATATACAATTTACATATATCCAAAACTTTAAAATTTTGCAGATCTGCCCTGCATTCTATTCTTTACTTTGAACTTTCAGGACCAAGTCCTTTGACCTTCACGAGATGCTCCCGCTGATTCGGATCTTCCAGCTCATCCATAAGTCTGAAAACTTTATGGCTGCTACCTTCTTGGGGTTCTCTTGTTGGGCAATTGCGGAGGCAATGATCCCCTCCACATTTCCAACACTTCACTGGTTGCTTCATCTTTACCTGCTCGATTTCCTTTGAGTCTCCCCACCTGGAGCGTCTCTTAATCAGACGATTGGATGAATGCTTCTTCATTGATTTACTTTTCTCTCCCTTGCTGATTGCTTTCATAATGCTTTTTACCTCTTTCTGCAGACGAAGAGTGTCCTGCAAGACCTCGTGGTTCATCTCGTTCTGCTGCTTTTGCATCTTGAGCATCTCTCCAAGATTTTCTTGGGTCTTGGCAATTGTTTGAAGAAGACCTCCAGCCAATTCTAATAGCCCTTGGTCTGCTGCCATGGTCAATGGAAACAACTGACCGTACTTTGCTCACTAGCAACACTTGCCTGCACCGGCTGCAACCAATCGATTCAATTTCCACCTGTGAAATTTATCATTACAATTCTCGTTAGGCCAAGCATAACCCAAACATTAAAAATCAGTCAATGGTTTTTCCCTAGTTGTCATGGATAGTCCATGCTTTACTCATGAGACTTCCACACTTTTCATGCTTTCCCAACATACACATGAATTCCTTCATGTTCATCCATTCACAATTCACTTTAATTAAATAAACCCACTTTTACTTTCAATCATGCATGCATTCAACAATTTTCTAATTTTATAAATGCATCAATAAATGGAAAGAGAGGGAGCAGTAAGAGTTTCTCCTCTTAGTTTTGTTCCATCCTGGAACCCACACCACCACTGTGGTTTTCATGCTCCTGTCCTCTTTCACTTCAACGTGATTGCTCGACCTGCCCTTCTTGGCTATGACACGTAGTGTCTATGGTCTATTCCAGATCTCTCAACCATGGAGTTCCTCCACTTGGTTGGTCTAACTCCTAGCTGCCAGGACTCACACAGTTCCACTAACCCCATCTTTCATTACTGCTCATGCTGAGCTCTTTAGGGTGGTTACATGTCCACATGCATCCTTAAGATGCTTCCATAGTCATTGCTTCCAGCAATACCTACACTCAAACATTGAATTAATTCACATGTTTAGTTTATTTTCATAGGAAATCATAACCAAATCATATACACATGTATATTCATAAGCAAGAAATTACAAGATAACCAAATACTTATCTGCACTAGATGTCTTCACTTTATTCCATAGGGTCCTTCTTTGCTTTACAAGCCTTGGAATCGCCTATGGATTTGGGTGTTTGGCCAGTGCGCAGGCTGCCCCTCAACATCTAATAGTCTTGTATGTTTGTCTAGCACGCAGGCTGCTCCACAACATCAAATAACCTTGTATGTTTGGCCAGCAAGCAGGCTGCTCCAAATCATCAACCATCTCGCATGTTTGGCCAGCACGCAGGCTGCTCCAAATCATCAAATAACCTTGTATGTTTGGCCAGCACGCAGGCTGCTCCAAATCATCAACCATCTCGCTCAACCAGCCACTTTCTGGATTTACCAAGCAACTTTTAGTTCTTTCAGGGTCCTTGCTTCCTGCATTGACCAAGGTTTCCAACAAAGAAACAATAATGCATCAGCTCACTGTTACCAGCTTTATGCTTGAAACCTTCATTATTTCAAATAAGAAATGAATGAAAATGAATACTTATCTGTACTGTGCATTTCCTCTCTGGTCCACAGGGTCCTGCTTTTACTTTATAAGCCTTTGGATCCTCCTGCGGACTAAGATGTTTGGCCAGCACGTAGGCTGTTCCAAATCATCAAATAATTAATGCCCTACCAGTACACCTTCACGCCGACTGGGTTTACCAAGCATTTGGTGGTGCCCAACCAGTCCCATACCTGGTTGGCCCTCTCCATTACCGAGCCAGCACATACGTCTGGGTCATCGACCAATGGAAGGTAACTGCGCCACCTACCATTACAGGTCAAGGCTCCACTACTCTGCCTTAGGCTTGCATCATCCTTTCACGGTATCACAATCCCTCAATGCGCATAACAATTCTTCACCCACACAAGGGTGACACTTCTTCTCTTATGTAAGCCGGCGGTTCCATTAAGGAATTCTTTAGGTGAATTTCTTAACTGCAGGCTATCATGGCCCCATGATACCCACTCACCCTACACGAGGGTTACCACTGCTCATATAGTCCTCTTGAGTATCATTTTCTTCACTTTTCCCTTTAATGTGCAGCACCGAGTTTCATATGTATAATCTGTCAACACAAAATGGATAGCGAGCTCATTAGTATCGCTTCCCTAGAATTGTAACCATATTTCATAACATTCACTATCCAACCTTGAAACACCAGGAATGCGTCCATTCCCTTAAGGCGTAGTCAATATTGGCATCCCTAACATAACTCAGCACCAGAAAGGCGTGCACTCCTTACTGATGTGAACTATGAAGGTCCTAATCATACTTCAAGCAGTCTTTCATGATGGAAATAAAATCAAAACATGCTCTGCATATTAACTCTAATAATTAGGTATATATATATATATCATTCAGGGTTTATGGAAAACTTATCCATTTTGCAGATGTTATTTCTCTTCTTTAATGAGGAATGGAGGCTCCTTCTTTGAGTTGACAGTCCCTCGGTTTGCCATCCCAATTCCTTTTGATGTTACATATCCTTCATATGTCTTACTGACATAACCTTTACCATCTCACTCATATTGTTTACCAATCATGCAGTGCAGATGAAACATTAATAATGTCTTATGGCATTTCACCTGAAACCCATTTTCAAATCATGGAATCCCTTCCCATGAATTTTGGCTTCTGCAGGACCTCTCCCATGGTCTTCCTGCAATGTGTCTTCCTGGCACACTTATTGAACAACCAAACAGTTAGGAACATTTAACACTACAATTCAAATCCGATTGTTCCATAACCAATCCATGGCACTAATAATTAAATTCAGTATGCATTTGCAACTCTGTCTACTACAGAAATTGGTTTTCTTATCCATGAGGCTATCCTCATATTGTTTGGCTCCTGTAAGTGACACCACTCTACCCGTTATGGTATTATGCCTGCTGCCATACATGAGCATCCACTTACAGCATGTCCTCCTGACACATTTTCATATAAGCCAAACAGTCATTAGCAATTATTAGTAAAATTTTAAATCCGAAACATTTACAAATCTGGTATTTACAACTGTTCTTACTAACAGAACTTAGAGCTCTCAACCATGAGAACCTTCTCATAACCTTTGGCTTCTATATGGGGTAGATTCCGGTCTCTACTATGGACTTATCCTCATTGCCATATCTAAGACTTTTCTACCTAAAACTAAAACTTCAATCAGCCAAACATGTCGTGAGTATCTATGCATATTATCATTTCATTGCCACAACAGTTACTGAGGTGATCTCAGAATTATAATGCTCAATAATTCAAACACCTTCAGCTGTTACATTTGAAATGCAATGAAATATTTACACTTCTATATATGCATCCTTATCACAATATAATTTCAAGACATAGTCACCATATCCATGCAACTTAAATAAATCGTAAATACTCATTATTCCACAGTCATATCATTCATACAATTCTGTCCTTCCACAAAGTATTCTAGCAGCCCATCGATCATGATTGAGCTCTTCATGCACTTATTATTTTGTATTGACAACAACTCATGAAATGATCCTAGAATTATCATCAATTCATCATTTCATTCATTATTTATTTTGCAATAACATATGCATCATCCCTATGCATTCATACAATGCATCACAAAATTTATAAAATCTCTTAATGCACATCTACTTAATGCTATCTTGCATTGTTTCATGAGTACTATGCATTCAAGCATATTATGATCGAAGCATGACTATCTCATATAACTTGCATTACCATAATCAGGACCACCAATCCTCACTTGCTTTGGTTATTAAGCACATAACCAACATACACATGGAATTATATAAATTCATATGAATGCATTGATATTTCTAAACAGTCATAGGGTGTAAGGATCATTTCCTTCACTTACCCACACCTCACCAAGCTTGGTAGGTTAACAGTCCCAATCGGTATTCAATATCACAGGCAAACTAACTCAACATAACTCAAACATAGTTGAAGAGATCTTACCAAATCCTCTTTCAACATTCATGCAATTTGGCACCAATAATCATTACCTGCATGGTTACCATTAACATTGCCTGCTGTTACCTGATCAATTGGCCTCTTACCAAGGCTACTCAGTCCTTTTGCCAAATTTAGGATCATAGATTTGTTGCACCATCCTTTCTGCATAAGGTTGTTGGCTTCATGCAACAACATCCTCAGCACATTTAGCCATGCTCTTTGTTATCTTTGGTCCTACAACCAATACCAACATCAATAATGATTATCAGCCACAATATTCTCCATCAGTGGTTCATTGCATTTGCAGACTTCATTATTTTACCAATATGCAACATCCCATTTATGCACAAGCATTTCCACATGTACTATGCAATGTTTGTTAAGATGCCATCTAGTGCATGTACATCTATGTAATCCCTTACATTTTTAACATTTTTATGCCATATGACAATTTCATAATTATAAGTATGATAACAAACAGGGGTTTAAGGAATTCTTCCCTTTTTTATCCCTTCTCGTATCATGGAATTTCTCTTCCATATCATGCAATTGTAGAAATTGCCCACATTGACAACAAAATTTGTTTGTTAAAACAGCCGCTGGCACTCTTCTGCACTAAATAACTATGATATCTGTAGACCTCATTCAAACTCTGGTCATGCATCATTGTTCCCTGCTGGACAAGCTTTCCAATGCCTGTCTTCATGCTCCATTCCGACATCAGGTGCGGAAACTGCATCCCTTCAAAAATGACAACTTTTCACTCCAGTTCTGCACATTTTACACAGTTGCATTTTGGTCCCGAATGCCAACTTCAGACACCTGTGGAAGAAAATCTATGAGGAATCACAAAAATTTATCTATCGAGCGAAGTTAGTCCATATAACAAGGAACACTCAGCAATTCACGAATTTCAATTCCGATGCACCATTCATCTTCTATGAATTTCTGGATTTCACTACTTCTCACTTTTCACATTTTCCCAAAATTCCAAATTTTGGGCCAAAAACGACTATCTCCCAAACGGTGCATTTCTGGAAAATCTTCGTCTAACGGAAACTGTCCGTCTTAATGAGAATATGAAATGTCTAGTTCAATAAAATTTTTGATTCCCACATCTAGGGTCACTTTTACTGTCCATCAGCTTTTCAAAATCCCGAAAAAGTGGCCCGGAACAGTGCTTTTTGGCCTTCTTGATCACCCCGACTCCATATCCTTTGGAGTTTGGCTCCCAGATTCTAAACTTATCATCGTGCCTTCTTCATGGCCGTGCCTGGTCAATTTCAGCTCAAACCGACCTTCCGTCAAGCCTCGGGGCTCCGTCCTTCAAAAGTCACTATTATCCAATTTCTGTCAAATCGGAGTGTAATGGGCTAGGGGTCTTCACTGGTTCTTCCATGGCCCTCGTCAATGGCCTCCGAGCCCCACAGGAATCATCGCATTCTGAGTCTGGATGCTCCTGCTATCAAAAAATCAAGTTTTGGTCACTGTTTTTTTTTTTTTTTTTTTTTTCGGGTGGGAAATCCCTCCGCAGCAGCGGGGCGGTTCAGCGATGGCTTCCGCAATTGCGGAGCAGTTCGTCGAACGCTTCCGCAATTGCGGAGCAGTTCGCCGAACGCTTCCGCAATAGCGGGCGATTGGCTGTGGCTTTCCGCAATTGCAGGGCGCTTGGCCGAAGCCTTCCGCAATTGCGGGGCGCTTGGCCGAAGCCTTCCGCAATTGCGGGGCGCTTCGCCGAAGTCTTCCGCAGTTGCGGATCGATTCGGCGAAGTCTTCCACAACTTCGGAACGACTCGCTAAACTCTCCCACGTTTCGGAACGATTCGCGGAATCCTTTCGAAATTTCGGAAGAGAATTCCTTCCGAAAATTCCTTTCGACGCTGACACTTAGAAAATTTTTCATCTTTTTTGGAGCATTTCGCCGAATTTTTCTGCGTTGCGGGACAACTCGCGGAATCCTTCCGCAAATTTCGGAAGAGAATTCCTTCCGCAATTTCGGAAGGGAATTCCTTCCGCAAATTTCGGGGCAACTTCCCGAACTCCTCCGCGTTGCGGAAAAACTCGCGGAATGCTTCCGCAGTTTCGGAGCAATTCGCTGAATGCTTCCGCAGTTGCAGAAGACATTCGGGAATTCTTCCCGAAACAGTCTTAAACGAATTTTTCAAACAGACTTACGAAAATTGAAAACTTTCATTTATCTCACATTCAACAGTCCATCCAATAGATTCACAATTAATCCCTGTACATACAAAATACAAAATACAAAATGCATGTACACACAAAATGCATTTTAGTTTCTTTTAATGCGTTTTAGCTCCAAATACAAAATGCATGTACACTCAATGATTTGTATCTCTGTGAAGGGCCCAACAGTCGTAGTGTTGAACCTAGAGCTCTGATACCACTCTGTAATGTCCCCTTCTCCTTAGAACAACAGGGAAGGAAACATTAACAACATACCGGGATTTTGGTAAACTTAGCCCCAATATTTTTGCTCATAAAAACTTCATAACAATTAAAAACTTATGTATGCAGATTCGACTTCAATAAAACACAGCGGAAATTAAACGTAATAACACACATGAGAACAAACCGAAGATGATTCCATATGCAGGGGGTTCAATCCCATTCATATGCTATGCACAGACTTCATTTCAATTTCATTAACATGCAGAATAATCATTCAAATAACACATTGCAGAACCCAGATATATATATACAGATTAAAGTCACAGAGAGCACTTATCTTGCAACGCAATATCCAACGAATGGCTACGTGAGAGCAACGTTCCACCCAACCATAGATCTCTGTCCAGCCTGTATTCTTTCAGCTGAGAGATCACCCCCGAGCTGGGCTGTGTATCCACTAAGGAGGAACTAGATGGCTCCCTCACAGTCAGGATTTCACTCAGACAACCATGCTAAGCCAACACACAGTTGGGTTTTTCAAGCATGCAATGGGAAATGGAGAGGGATGCTAGTCCACTAAGCTCAATCCCAGAGATAGTACACATCAAGCTAGACCCCAACGATCCCAGCCTCCATTCGAACATCCACACTTGGATTTCTCACAACTTTGTTCAACAAATAACCCAAATCTGTCACTGATTTTCTGGGCAGTTAAAACTGGGTTTTCCCATGGATTTTGGGGTAGCTATTGCTCCCAAATTCGCCCCAAGGTTCCTACCAATGGATTCCCCATTGGATTTCTCTGTCCAATACCAAATCGGGACGTTTTTGGCTTCCCAAAACGTGGGTTCTCTCATAGTCGCGATTTTCTGGTTTTCCTCACTGTTGGCTCTCGTTTTTGGATGGGAATGATGCTAGGTAGTTTCACAATGGAATGGGGTGAGAATGAAGCCACCTCCCATGAGATATAGTGACTTATGGGACAAGTAAAAAGGGCCCATACCTACCCATACGAATTTCAGGGCTGCCCATGCTCCATCAAAGTCATTGACTTAATTCTTCAACCACTCTCTTACAACAGGAATAAATGTCATCTAGAAAGGTCAAATGGGTTCTCATAAAGACATATGGCAACCTATGGTTCACTCCCATAGCCCCCCTCACCACTCCCTAGTGGATACACGTGGCCCCTTCTCATTCGTTGCCTCCATAGCCAGTCTTGGAATTTTATATTGCCTGATGTTTATTTACATCCTATTACAATTTCCATGGCTTAAGAGCACATGGTATCAAAATATCAAATACTTGCCCTTTAAATAAAATTCGGACTTTCACTAGCGGGGGCCTTGGCCTTGAGCTCCACGCTAGAAAAAAATACCTCACATGTACACATTATTTACATTAAAGGCTAATATATCCTAAGGGTCGAATTGGGGGTATTACATTTTGCTTCTGCTCATCTGGTGAGGTAATCCATAGCAGAAATAATATACCTTGCACCTGTTCTTTTTCCTGGTGGGTTTATAGGACCCACAAAATCTATTGCCCATTTTTCAAATGGCTGCAGTGTTAACTATGGATTTAATGGCATCTCATCTCCGCGTGATGGTTTTCTTGTCCTCTGACAGACATCACAGTTCCTGCAATGTTCTTTGGCATCTTTATGGATCGTAGGCCACCATAGCCCTGTGCGCAATATCTTCTGCGCAGTAGCTATTCTTGCATAGTGACCTCCCACGATTCCTGAGTGTGCATCGGCTAGAATAAATGGCTTCTCATGATCAAGTACACACCTGCGCAGGACTTCATCCGGCCCAAGTTTGTATAACTGACCTGCAATTATAGTGAAGTCCGCGGCGCGCACCACTAACTATTTTTTCTGCTGGACCGAGAATTCCTGGGGTGCCAGCCCTATAGTTAGGAAGTCAATGATGTCCTTGTAATAATCATCGACAACCTGTATACTAAATAACTGTGCATCAGGAAAACTGTCTTCAATATTCGTCGACTCCTCTCTTGACTCGATCCTTGACAGATGATCAGGTCCCAAGTTCAGTCTACCTAGTTTGACAATAATTTCAAAGTCATATTCTTGGAACAGCAATAGCTATCGGCATATGCGTCCCCCTAACACTGGCTTGTTGACCAAATATTTCAACGCATAATGGTTAGTAAACATAAGGAAGTGCGATCCCAGTAAGTAGTGTCTAAATTTCTGTAGGGCATATACCATCGCAAGGCCTTCCCTCTGAGTAGTAGTATAGTTCTTCTCTGCTGTCGAAAGCTTTCTGCTAGAAAATGCAATAGGGTGGTCAATACCTCCCTCTCCTGGCTGAGCTAACACGATCCCCAGGGAAATACATGATGCGTCAACATGGATATGGAATGGCTTTGTCTAGTTTGGGAAGACTAGAATCGGCGCAGTGACCATCTTTTCTTTTAATGTGTCAAAACCCAGTTCACATTCTGCGTTCCAAATGAATGGTGCGTCTTTCTTCAGCAGCTTCTCCATTGCTGCGGTTATCTGTGCATAACCCTTTATAAATTTCCTGTAATATCCAGTATGGCCTAATGTAGATCACAACATCTTGACTGAATTTGGTGTTGGTAAGTTTGCAATAACTGCAATCTTCGCAGGGTCTACCATCAATCCTTGCTTACAGACAATGTGGCCAAGTAGAATTCCATAAGGCACACATAAAATACACTTTTTCAAATTCAAGGATATTTGATGCTGTCGACACTTCTCAAGCATCATGCGGAGATTCACGCAATGATTTTTCAATAGACCAAATACAGTCTAATCATCAAAATATGCTTCTAAAAAATTGTGCATAAAATCTTTAAATGCTGCGACAACGACTCTAGAGAATATGGCAGGTGCATTCTTCAGCCCAAAAGGCATGACGGTGTATTGGAGTGACCCCCATTCTGTAGCAAATGTCGTCTTATGCCTATCCGCAGGATCAATCCTGATCTGATGATAACCAGAGAAACCATCAGTGAAAGAATATGCCTCATTTCCTCCAACGTTATCAAGCACTTCGTCTGTGAATGGAGTGGGAAATGGGTCGTGCATGGAAGCATCATTCAGCTTTCTGAGATCCACACAAATCCTGATCTCTCCTTTTGCTTTCTTGTCTTGAACAACCATGGGGCTAATCCATTCGGATTCTTCAACTGGTTCAATGATTCCTGCTTTTAGCATCTTATCTAGCTATACACAGACTTTTTCCTTATAGCGCGGATTCAATCTGTATGGCCTCTGCTTGACAGGCTTAGCACCTGGTTTTAAAGGTATTTTCATGACCCCTAGGTCTCCCAAAATTCCTTTCATCTCTGTAAATTTTGTTGGAAATAGTTCCTGATACTCATGTAAGGTATCTGCGATCTCTGCAATAGTATGATTGTCCCAATAATCTCCTATTGATGCGAACTTCGGCTCTTTGTCTGTGCCAATGTTCACTTTTTGTGTTTTTACTGGTCCAGTCATATCTGGGATTTCCAACGGAGATCCTTCTACCTCACACGCGCCTTCTGATTCTGGTATATCTATGTTGCATGGGTCGTCCTCATCATCTTCATTTGTATCATTGGTATCTTCAGCTAAGTTGTAACACTCGATCAAGTGCTCTTCATGTTCCTTCCATTCTGATTGTAGGTTCGCAGGAACGCACTCTGTCCCAAAAAACTCTTGCAATGTTATGTTTTGATGATGACAGTCATCCTGGAATATGCGCTTCTTGATTAGATGTAATGCTTCATGGATTAATGGAATCTCGTCTTCAAAACTGAAGTCCTTCCGGAAGTTCACAGCGAGCAGCTCCCAGTCAGTGAGTTCACTGCGCAACTCCAGGTCGAGGTACCATTTCTCTGGGATACCCGCATCCAATGTATGTACAAATAAATGTACCCATTCTGTAATTGGTCTTTCCACCCATGCCTTTGAACAGATTTCAATGTGCTGACTAGGGTCTTTCTGTCCATTATACTTTTCAAAGGGTAAAGTAACCTTTTCGGCGAACCGGATCTGCATCTTAGTTCTGCATTGATCCCAAGTGGTCAATGTTTTCTTATGTGCATTCCACCATCTGGCAGGTGTATCGTGCAATGGTATATCTAAAGCTGGCAGCCTATGCTCATCTGGTATAGCTGCAGTATATTACCTTATGAAACTATAAACATTAGCAGAACCATCATATGTGGGAATAGGACTCACTTCTTTTCCGATCCAGTGCAATGATTTTGTAACCTGCGCACATCTTCTTGCTGATACTTCATGCATGCGGATTTGCCAATTCTCCAATCCTGTATCCGAGTCAGAGATACAAGAAGTGTCACATCACCAACTGAGCATACCATCTGCAGTAGGATTAATGTAGTCTTCCTTGTTCGCAGTCAGCTGGTATAGTCGGTCTAAGTCTTGAGCTTGGGATTCCTCCTGAATCGACTCATTGTATTTGTCACAATCTTTAGGATCCAATGGTGCAATGACCCTAAGATGCTTCCCTTCAAAGATCATATTCTTTGTTTTCAAGTTTATGATAGCCAAGTTATCCATAGCCCAATCAATTCCCAATATTGATGGAAAAGGTTGACTATCATCCACAATTTCAATAACCTCGAAGTCTGCATGACTCTGTACTCCGTTAATGTCAACTACTACATTAGCTAAGCGGCCAAAAGGTATGACCTTCTCCTGATTAGCCATTCGTAACTGGATAGGTGACCAGAGCAACTTTGGTCGACCCATCTACTGCCATGTCTGCTTAGTCAAGACATTCACTTCTGATCCCAGATCAAGGATGACTTCATCCATTTCAAAATCTCCTATCTGCACAGTAAGCCTCATCTCTCGGCCTGTTCTTTTGTGCTTCCTTATATGATGTACAATGCTATTTGGAGTCTCTATTGCAATCTGAGGTTCATACTGGCTAATAAGCTTCTGGAGCTATACAATGGCTTTTTTTCTTTTTAGTAACTTCATGCAGCTTCACAAGAACTGCACAACAGAAGTACGGACATCTGTCGCAGTACTTGTTTTGTCATATGGAGTTGGCACGTCTTCAATATGCGGTGTTTCACTGCGCAGCGGGATCCTTGATGACTTGTCTGCTGGTTCTCTAAAGGTATCCCGTGCGTCAATGAAGACCTCCTTGTTCTTCTATAGGTTAAGAGGGGGTGCTTTTCCTGGAGCTTTCCTTATCCATACTGTTTCAAGGGGATCCTTCTTGGTATGTGCCTCCCCTGACGTTGAAGCTTCCGCTCCTCTGTCGCGGCCTGTCTCAGTGCCACTACGCGTGACCACGTTAATGCTTAGATCCACTGGTCTTTCTCTACTGCGATCCACTGGACGTTTGGATTCGGAGCCTCTGTTCGTCTTCTGTTCTGCATTTCCACCTCTAATACTGGGCAGTCTTCAATGACATGCTCAAACGATTTACAATAGTTGCACATAGTGCATGGGTTAACACAATCTCTAGACACGTGCCCAGGTTGGCAACAGTTATAACAAATTACTTAGCCGCGGCCTCTTCCTTGTGCCGGACCATCATTTCTTCCTCTGCCGCGGTATCCACCACCACGACCTCTGTATCCTCCTTGGTCATATTGTGCATTTTCTTGTTTTGGCTGGGTATCTTCTTGTACACGGTACAAGCCAGCGCCTCGCATTGAGTCCATATTCCTTTTTCTTTCATTCATTAATTCATATGCGTGGTAGTTGGATTCATCATGTCCAACTGATTTATAGAAATTGCAGTATAAATTCTTAGGAGTTTTCACATATTTCTAGATTAGGTAACAGTCTTCAGGTCTATGTCCCGTGGTTCTACAAATTTCACACCATGGGGCTTGATTCTGATTTAATGGGTTAGGCGCACCACTGTTAATATAGTCGTGGAATAGAGGGAAATGCTCGCGGTCATGACCTTCTCCTTTACAACTTGTACACCAGACCTCCTGTCTAGGTTCATATCTTTGTTCTTTACCATTTTTCATACTTTGCAGTTCAAGTGTCAAGGTGGTCAGCTGGTTCTGGATTTGAGACATCCCAGAACTAGTATCACCAATCGGGGAAGCTTCCAACTTCATTGCAATTTCCAAGGCCTTTGCCTGGGATAGAACCTTCTGCTGCATCAATGGTAATCTGATATGAGGTAATAGCACAACAATGAACCATTCTTTATGCTGTTCTGGTGGTATAACAAAACTTACTTGGTCTATTAAGGTCTTAAATTTCTGATCAAATTCCCAGACCGTTTCAATTGGTCTCAGCTTTATTTCCTTCAGCTCAGTTATACACTGAGACTTAGACTTAGGTTTCTTGAACTCTGCCACCAGCGTGACTTTAATTTCTGCAAGGGTTCTTGGCTGTACGGTAGAGTATTTCATAAACCAATGTAGCACTCTATCCCTGAAAGTGGTGATGAGCTGTGCTTGTTTCACGGCATCGTCCTGGATTTGTCTTATACTTCATACGGCTTCACAAAGGAACCAATGCTGATCAGGGTCATCTAGGCCAGTTCCTCTGAATATTGGCAGTTTCATATCAGTGTTTGCCATTGTGCTACTAGGTGGTGGGGCGCCGGGATTAGTGCGTGGCTGCTATAAAGGGATCTGCACAGTAAATACAAATGGGACTATCAAGAGAGATGGACTAGGATGATTCTTCTGCGGGGTGGGCTGCGTAGCGGGTGGGTTCTGCGATAAAGGTGGCGCGGTTTGTGCAGCCGACGGATTCTTAGGGGTAAATGGTTGTGTAACTTCATTATCAAGATCGCAGGGGATCTCAGTATCTATATGAAGTTTAGGGCCTTCCGGATTCTTATTAATTTGATATCTCTTACCACTTCTAAGAGTATGTGTCTCTTCGTCAGAATCAATATATGTACTGTTTATCATGACAAACTTTAAGCATATTACTGCATTCTTAGAACACCTTTCTCAACTAACAACATCTTAATGTATAGACTGAGATTGTTCAGAAACTTACCTTGGAATCCTCCGAAAAAATGTGCTTCTGCTTGGCTGTAGGATTTGAGTGTGTCTATAGAAAATTCTGTTACAAAGCCTTCTAGCATATGATCGACCCAATAATCAACTGCACATGACAACGGGCTGTCTAACGCTTTAAGCTGCGCTGTGAGCTCGGGAGTCCACTCCGTAGGAACTCCTCCTTGGAAACAATTTTTCTTCTCTGCGAGCCGTGAGATCCACGCATGCAGCTCATTTGGAAATGATGCCCAAAAGATCTCGTGAATGTCATCCAACAGATATCTATCCGACCACTGTGTGTCGCTTAGACAAGGATGTCTATTTTCTTGTCTGTTAAAATCGCTTATGGTCTTATCCCACCAAGCTTGGATTTATGTCTTTTCAGGATGCCAATAGTCAGATCATTTGGGGAACTGATATTCTTCTTCACACATCATGATTGCAACTCAATGGAACCATTTCAACTCATCATGGATTCTAGCGCGGCAACGGAACCATTTCAACTCATCATGGATTCTAGCGTGGCAACAGAACCATTTCAACTCATCATGGATTCTAGCACGGCAACAGAACCATTTGTTGGCTTAAACTGACCCAGAGGTTTCCAATTAGACCCAGGTTCTTTGTGGTTCTCCCTTTGACCAACAAAACCCCTTCGCACCGGCTCTTTCGGAAACAACCTGCGAGCAGGTTGAGGTCTCACCCGAGGTGTGTCTTATGGGGTACTGCGGAATTAGGTTTCCGCAGTAAATGATGAGTTGTTTATAAGAACAAGCTGCACAGCGCAGGACAAAAGGATAGTGCTGCGGGCAGAGTGACGCTGTACGCAGCAGGATCTATGCTGCGAGCAGTACTGCGCGGTGGAGGCAACACTGTGGGCCGCATCAAGGGTTTCTTACTGTTGCGGATATTCTATTGGAACTACGAATCACCCACAATTATCCTCTACTTGGAAAATATTGGAAATGTTAAGGCACTGAAATGAATATCACTCATCCATTCATTCAGGCACTTACTGGCTATCTTTCTAGCATTCGTCAAGAACTTGGATTAATACAACATGAACTGAAATGATAAACAAGATTAACTGTGCTGCATTCCTTCACTGTGTTTAAGAAATTAATTATACTTAAATGACTAATTCACGGCCTTAGCATAGAATTGAAATGTTCACCATTCATCTGCTTCCATGGAACCTAGCATATCATTCCCAAACTCCTCCTATTGGTAAGTGCATATCAAAGTTCTCATGTTACATCATGCAATGAAACATTCAAGCATTCATTCTATAGAAAATACAGACAGTCATTCATTCATAAACATCATCACATAACACAGGATTTAACGTGGTTCACTTCCCCGGATGGAAAGCTATGTCCACAAGAACGGTTGGTAATATATTTATTTCAAAAGGGATGGGGCAACCATTCTTAGTCTACGCACTCAGCTGCAGACTCTCCTTTCTCTCGGCTAGGTCTCTACGCACACAGCTGCAAAGACTTTACAATATTCTCAGCTCGAAGAGATTCTTCAATACAAAAAAAGGTTATTTCCTTAAGTTCTTAGCAACAACAAAAGAATAACAATAATACAGAAAGAGAACAACCCACAAAGCGAACCCAACACACTGAACCCCTATCCCATACAAAATGTCTTCTTAAATAGATCATGCCCAAAGGTCATGTCTGTACAATACCGAAGACCTAAAACCCAAAACCCTAAGGGTTTCCAAAACTGTGCCGGTTTTCCAAACCAGCTTGCTAGCTCCTGGTAGCGTCTACTTGATCATGGCGGATCTCCACATCCTCATTCTGTCGCTATTGGCCTTCCTGTCGCACGCGTGCCTACAGGCTGCTTCTGCCAAACCATTTCTCTCTAACGGTTTTTCCTTCTAAGCGTGCCAAATGTCACTTTCCTTAACAACCCATGCGTGGCCGCCTTCCTGTTTTGCCTACGTCCGCCGCTTGGAAATCCTGAAATATCTTTCCAAAAATGGCTGCTACCGGTCGAGACGGTAGCTACACTTGATACTTGTCCAGCACACCGCTTTGCTGGCTCCACATGGCCTCCTAACTCCGCAGCACTGCTTCAGTGCGGCACTGGTCTTCGCGTCATGGCCAAAACTTCGATGCTGTGCGCAACTACGCAGTCTCATCAAAATTTGGATGTTGCGTGCAACTTCGCAGCATCCTCAATACTTATCCAAAATTGTGTTTCTAAGCTACGCTCAGCTCAGCTTTCCATGCTTGCCTCAAAAAGGTGCTTCCAAAACTTCATCTCAACCTGGGCCCAACAATGCATCCCTTGAGATGAACATGGTTACTTTTGTGACCATATATATGATGAGTACATTAGGCCTTGTCCACCAAGGTCTAAATTTACTGAGGATCGAAAGAAACCCATGGGAACCAAAATAGATGACTATACATGGGATTCAACTGCCTCCTACTTGATGAGAATTTTTGTTTCCTCTTCAGAAGGAGTCTCCAAGAATTTTGATCCTAAGGAAACCAAGGAGGAAATTTCATCAATTTTCTTAGAAAAGTAATATCCACAATCAAACCACCCTCAAAAGGGGAAGAGCAATAATCTTCTAGAGGAAGACCTAGGTATCTCCCCTAATGAGTACATTGAGCAGGAAGAGGAAGACTTCAAGCTAAGGAAGGGAGGTAAATATGATTTTTGTAGCAGCAGTTCTGTCTTGCATCAATATGAAGAATTTTCCACTGAGTTAACCACAAAAGAGATTGAGGAACACAGTAAGAGGGTAGGCCAAGCTACAATGCAAGAGGTTGTTCACAGTGTTGAGATTGTTAGGAACCCGTGTCAACCCTTCTCTTTACTATGTTAGTATATTGTTGTTGGATGCATATGCTTTGTAAGTCGTCTCGTAGTATTTGTTGATCCATAGTTTATATTAGCCCATAGTATTGGATGCATATGCTTTGTAAGTCGTCCCGTAGTATTATATGTCCCATGGTTTTGACTCATAGTATTGGGCATAGACTTAGTATATAAGTGTGTGTTGAGGTCGTTGAAGGAACTGTGAAGTTAATTGTATTGAGCTTGCTCAAAGGAGGTTGCCCCCTCAAAGTGGCCCGTGATCAATATAAAAGTGATTTTAAGTTCTATTAGTTCTGATATCTTGTGTATTTGCATTAATTAATTATTGCAGGTTCTTCACATCTGGTATCAGAGCACTTTCTTGGGCTCGTTGGGTGGAATTTCTGCCAATTTTTTTTTTCGCATCTGTTGCAAGTTCGAATCTGGGGATAACCCCTATCTGCTTAACTGTGGGAAGTACTTGGGAATAATCCCTAAAACTCATTGTGAGGAGTACCACAGGAACCCCAAAGTAGCTGGCCCATTGAGAGGACCTGCCAGCGAAAAGGGCAACGACCCCTACCTGATTGACTAGTTCCCACCCGTGAGGTAAACCAAGAGTTGTCATTTGTGGCAAAGCGATTATCAGTTTTACCTGAGCCATGGAGTGAGGGGTACTGCCCCAATACGCAAGCCGTCAGACAGCATTGGTGGCCGAGTGAATCCTCTGAACCGATAGGAAGCCGCACATACCTGGGGTCCATATCTATTTTCAGCTGAACTATTGTTGATCACTTCTGCTCCAGATCCAGCCGTTTCAGATCTATTCTGAAAGTCATTCCAGATCCAACCATTTTCGATCATTTCCGCACTGTTGTAGATCCATCTGTTGCAGATCCCTTCCGCGTCGTTGTTGCCAATCCATTTCTGGAAAAAAAAAAAAACTATTTTTCGGCCATATCTCCCTTGTTTCAACTCTGTTTTCCCTGAAACTTCACTGACATCCCTGCAATCCCATTTTGCATATTTCATTCCTGAAGACCTTATCCCAAATTCCACTTCCCAAGACCAGAAATCTCACATTTGTCTATTTTTAGGGTTTTCCATAACTCCTTCAATTTTCACCCAAACGCTGTCAAATTTTGCCATCGTGTTCCTTTCCTAATTCTGCTTCTTTTTCCCTCTCTACCAAATTTTCTCATTCTTTCACCCTGCTTCTGAAATCTCCATTTTTTGCTTCCCTGTCCATCAGAAAGTGTCCAAAACCTATTCAAACCCCAATTACCCATCCGAGTTTTTCCCAAATCCAAATCTTCCTTTACTAAATAAGCTTTTGTTTGTGTTTTTCTGTCCATTCCCCCCCCCCCCCCCCAAAAAAAAAAAACCATGGAGGAAGCACTTGCAGCCATGCAAACCAAACTCCAAGATCTTGATGAAAAATTTCTTAGCCTCCATATTTGGCATTCGGCCATGAACAATAACCGACAGCCATAATCTTTTGCAGCCACCGGGTTCTCTTCTTCCAGCAATTTTTGCAGGCCGAAGCTTGATTTTCCTCGCTTCAATGGTACTGATCCGATTGGATGGATATACCGAGCAGAACAATATTTCAGTCTGCATAATACCTTTGATGTCCAAAAAGTTCCACTTGCATCCTTTCATTTGGAACAAGAAGCCGTTCAATGGTACTGTTGGTACATCAAAGCTCATCCCGAGCCAAACTGGACAGATTTTTGCCAACTCCTTTTGCCACGATTTGGTCCTAGTGCTTTTGATGACTTCATAGGAGCACTCACTAAACTTCACCAAATTGGCACAGTGAGAGAGTATCAGACAGAATTTGAGAAACTGGCCAATCACACAAAAGGATTGTCTGATGAATTCTACAGGAGTTGTTTTATCAGTGGTCTCAATGATGAAATCTGCTCAAAGGTCAAAATGTTCTGTCCCAACACAATGATGGAAGTCCTAGGGTTGGCTAAGTTGGCATAGGACAAGATCCCAGCTCAACAACGCTCCAAACCCACCTTTGTTCCCTTCAGAAATATGGGTTCCCAATGACCTCCCATCACGCTTGCCCCACAACCAACTCCTATCAAGCATTTGTCTGAAACAGAGATGCAGGCACGCCGAGAAAAGGGCTTTGTGATAATTGTGATGAGAAATTCACTCGGAGACATAGATGTGTTCAACAAAATCTCTATCTCTTGGATGTGGATTCTCCGCCTGCCTCAGAACTTGATGAAGAAGCTCCAGATACAGTAGATGATCAAGTCGACATTCAACACCCGCCTGTTGACACCCCATCTCAGGACGAGCCACCCGATCTCTCTCTCCATGCTGTAACCGGCGTCACCACCCCACAAACAATACGAGTCAGGGGATACTTCAAGAAGCTCCCTCTTACCATACTCATTGATTCTGGTAGCACTCATAACTTCATTGACCCTCGGATTGCCAAACAGGCTGATTGTTTTGTCCATCCTTGCTCCAACTTTGAAGTCATGGTTGCCAATGGGGGCACATTACCTTGCAAGGGGAAGTGTCACAATGTGCATATCTCTATGGAAGATTATAACCTGCGCTCTGACATGTTTGCCTTGTCCTTAGGCGGATGTGATGTGGTTTTGGGCGTTCAATGGTTACGCACACTTGGCCCCATCTTATGGGATTTTTTGGAACTTTGGATGCAGTTTTCAGTAAATGGGGCACAACACAAATTAATGGGCTTACAACCAGGGTCTCTCTGCATCATCAGTTCACATCGCCTGGAAAAAATCCTTAAGAAGAATTCACATGGTATCATTGCTCAACTCCATTCCCTTCAGATGCACCAATCAACGATCTCCACTACTTCCTTGGATAGATATGGAGGTGTCTTTGCTGAACCAATGATCTTTCCGCCTTCAAGAGACCTTTCCGATAAGAATTTAGTCACATCTACCTCTCAGCAGGAACTGATGGCTATTTTGCATGTAGTACAAAAGTGGCAGCCATACCTATTAGGGAATTATTTCTGTATCAAGACTGATCTACTGAGTTTGGAAATTTTTTTGGAACAATGGGTCTCCTCCCCAACACACCTGAAATGGGTTATCCCTATGCGATCACTTACAAGAAGGGTAAGGACAATATGGTGGCAGATGCTCCTTCTCACACAATTGATGACCCAGTTTCTCTTACAGCTCTTTCTCTGCTTGTTCCAAATTGGTTGCAATATGTTCAACAGGGCTATCTCTTCTATGAACTCCATGCTTCTTCATCAGCAGGGCACTCTGAGTTCTTCAAAATGTATGATCGGGAACAATGTAACTTCTTTTGGTAGGGACTGAAAATGACAATTCAACAGATGGTGGCTGACTGTGATACTTTCCAGGTCAACAAGGATGAAACGACACTCCTTTCGAGATTGCTCAAACCCTTGCCCATCCCTACACAGCTTTGGCCAACTATTTCTATGGATCTCCTAGCAGCACTCTGGTGGTACAATACCACATCTCAAAGGACACCATATGAATAAATCTATGGACAGACACCGCCAGTTCTTCTTCCATACACCCTTAGCAGCTCCCCAGTTCAGGAAATTGACTCGGTTCTTCGAAACCGCGATCAGATTCTTCTCATTCTGCAGGACAATCTTCACATGGCCAGAATTTGCCTGAAACAACAAGCCGATCAACACCGTTTTGAGCGCATTTTCCACGCAGCTGATGGGGTTCTTCTTCGTCTACAACCTTCCAAGCAATCCTCCCTGACACTCCAAAGGTGTCAGTGGCCCAAAATGCAACCCGAGGATGCTATCGGAGAACCACTTCTTCAGATTCTGCAGCAATTTCTCCAACCAAAGATTTGAGGACAAAGCTTTTTCTAAGGGAGAGGGGATGTTAGGAACCCGTGTCAACCCTTCTCTTTAGTATGTTAGTATATTGTTGTTGGACGCATATGCTTTGTAAGTCGTCCCGTAGTATTATATGTACCATGGTTTTGACTCATAGTATTGGGCATAGACTTAGTATATAAGTGTGTGTTGAGGTCGTTGAAGGCATTGTGAAGTTAATTTTATTGAGCTTGCTCAAAGGAGGTTTCCCCCTCGAAGTGGCCCGTGATCAATATAAAAGTGATTCTGAGTTCTATTAGTTCTAATATCTTGTGTATTTGCATTAATTAATTATTGCAGGTTCTTCACAGAGATCGAATCCAATCATGGACACCCAAGCTTCTTTGTTGGTGAGTTTGAGATCACTACAGGGGAGATGGGAGATGGGATTGGTAGAGATAAAACCACTTGTGGAGCAGATTTGGGAGGAAGAGAAAATATCAGCCCTCCGATCATTCTCAGAACAAGATTATGGAGAAAAAGGAAACCACACTCTAGTTGAGAGTGAACCTGGAGGTTTGGTAGAGGAGCGTGCCATGACCACTCCACCTCATGAAGAGATAGAGGTGTCACAAAGGTATTACTACCATTCTGATTTTTTCATTCACCAAAATCCTTTGTTTCATCTTGATATGGAAGCCACTTCTGGTGAGAAGATTGGCAGAAAATATCCGTCTAGTGTTGAGATCCAAATTTTTGAGAAGGATGAATTTTAGAAGAGAGTTTGGATGACTCTCAAGATTTTCATGAGCACCCATGTGATCAGATTTGTGTGGCTAATAGCGCACATGAAATTTTGGAGCAGCCTCATATCCGAGGTAAACATGAGGAGTCTTGAGATTTACAAGTGCTTGAAGAAATCATTGACTTGCAGGATGATTGCGAGGCACTTGTTTCACTCCAAGGAGATTATGAGTTTTCTTTATGTGAAGAATACTTAGCTCTAATAAAGGTTGCTGATTACATTCCATTTGTATTAGCAAGTGAAGAATCCTATTCATCCATGGTCTGGATGGATAGATACATCACTGCCACCTACCCAATTTTGAGAATAATTATTTTCTACTCTTATTCTTTTTGCAAAAAATACTTTGTGTTAAATTATAATTACAAGTTTGTAATTATGACCAAGTAGGTCAAAATTGAATGTAATGACTCATTATTATTATTTAATAAATGAAAATGGGAGACAAACACTCAAGAAAGTTGTTACAAGAGTATCCACTGGCCCACTAGGAGGAATGGAAGCTGCTGGAAAGATTGGGACAGATGGCAACATTTGCACTCTACCATTAGCTGTTGGCATGGGACAAATACCCCTAATTTTGTGGCATTTCCCTCTCCAGGTGGAGAGAGGTGAGCAGGTAGCTCACTAATGACCAGTTAATTACCAAAGACCTAGGCAGCCTATAAAAGGCCATTCGAATTGAGCAGGCAACTCTTACAATGTTTTCTGCAGAAACATTTCTGATCCTCATCAGGTGATGGCTAAGAGATTCGAATAGGGGAGGCTGTGGAGAGTGCAAGTATAAGTCTGCAAATGTTATGAGAATGACAGACCAGAGGTGCTGGTGCTGATCCCATGGAATTACTAAGCCTGTAAGGCTGGATATATAAATTTTCTTGCTGCTGCAAGTTGAAGTCCTAAGCTGCAGAACCTTTTTCCTCTTGGTGGATCAGTGGATAGGATCGGGGGTCCTAAGGCAGACATCTTGGCTATTTGGGAGTAGGTTGGGTGGAATAGGTTTCTTGAGTGATTTGTTCCTCCCATTACCCTCCGGTTCTATTCTGCTGTGTTTTCTTTTTTCAAATCACATGAATGCTCTCAGAAAATGGCTTAGTATTGTTATTTAATGATCAATAGTAGAAAATGTCAGATCCTAATTAATTTAGATTTGCTGAACTGATAAAATGACTCCTCTGCATATTTCCCCATGCATGGAGCTGCATCGTACTAGAGTACAGAGAGGTAGCATTAAATATGCCCAGCTAAAAGTGAAACCTAGCATGCATCTAAATATCTAAACCAAAGACCACCCATGCACAGACCTACGTTTATCATGCATCTTCTATTTTAGCAGCTGTAGATGAGATCTATGCATATTGTCTTCACTGTATTATATTGTACAGACATAAAGAATGCTACTGTGTATTTTATCCTTTCATCAGAGGTCCAAGATGGACGAATACAGGAATAAATAGCTAGAATAGAAAAACTGCATACTCATAAGCATTCAAATTATTTGATGATTGCACTGTTATTGTCTTTGTTTTCCTGAACTATTAATTGCATGTGATAAAACTTACATCACAGAATACCAAGTTATTAACAGCTAGGGCAAACATAAGTTTTATTAAATTAACAGATTAAATTGTAATATCACTATACCCTAGCTGGGATCAACAGGTTTTCAATACATTATTATTTTTAAACATTTAAACAGTTGCCAAATCGAAGGTTTCAATTACCATAGACAATTAAATTGCAGAATCGAGAGTTGTTATTCTCATTCCTTTAAAACATCAATTTAGACATGTAGATTTCATTCACATCGATAGCTAGGGTTTAACGTTATCACTTATGCTTTCAAAACAAAACCACTTCCTTTATATTTCTCGGTGTATAGCCACATTTTATTTAAACAAGTGAAAACATGCCTTTCGATCCGTGGATCTGAGTTCAAGAATGAGAAGATCGAACAACACTATACGCAGATATAAAACCCAAAATATCTTAACAGGCTATGAGATACAGATACAAAAACGAGAAGACCAAATTTACTAAACATAGCCATTAAACCATGAATATTATCGTTTCCATTTAAAATAACAGTAGTTACACCCTACGGTCGCCACTATCTTTTGCTGGAGGTTCCTTTCGAAACCCCACACCATTTATACACACAGCAAGTACTGAAAACAAAGTTACTGTCAACGTATGTCCGCATGCATCAACCCAGAAGTACTCAAATGATAAAACATAAAACGGAATGATGCAAGACGATTTGCAAACACAAGGGTTCAACCCTGCTAAACTCACCGATGCCAGGAATGGCCGACCACATATTTTAAACATTTACATCACCTATTTTATCAACAAAACTCAAAAAATGAAGGTTGCCCAAATGCTGCAGGTGAGACAAAGCCACTGCCGCGAAGGCATGTTACCAGCACTTGCTCATCAAGTCCGATTCCAGGAGAACCACTAAGGAGGGATACCACCGAAGCTTACCGGTCGGTTTGCTTAAGTTCTCTTCCTCTTCAACTATTCCGATACCTTGTGGATTCGTCGAGAGTCACCTGCCAATATCCATACAACAAGTTAAGCATCGCATCATGAGGTAGAAACACATGCAACAAAGAATAGTGGGAAAACCTTTGCAACGAATACACTACCTAAGTTGTGACAAAGTTTTCGACGTAGCCAGCACCCATCCACTATGAAGGAGATGCACCCAGTTCGAAGACCACGGTGAGGGATACCTCCCAAAAACTTCCAACTCAATTGAAAACCCAGACTTGCAAGATACGACAATGCTGGCACAGATACACTCATCCCACCTGTAGGTTACCACACCATTGTTCTAGACTTTGCTTCCATGGATAACTTTCACTCGCAGACCCAGGGTTGCTACTAGTCTCAGGATCGAGCTCGAGGGAGGCTAGAAAAACCAGAAAAGCCTAAGTGCCTCTCGGCCGGTTGACCTCACCTCCCAAACCCTACCACCGAGCAAATGACCAAGAAACATTACAAATAATCCATAAGTTATGCGAGGGTTCGGCTTATCCCAATACACAACGATCAACGGCAGAGATTCACCCACATCAAGCCACGTTGGAAGGTGGCAGGTGCAGCATTAAATGGCTCCTCTACCACCCAAGCCATGGAGTTTCCATATTGGTTGATAGCAGGGCAGGAGGCCATTACAACTCAGCAATTGCCAAACGTTATCATGCCGAAAACATCCACATAGACGTGCACGTAACACTATCCCTAACACGGTGGCCAGGCACAATAATTACAAACCTAATCATTTAATACACCCTTGATTCGTATGCAGGCTTTTGCAGGGCCATCATTCCACCTGCCAACCCATTCCAACCAACGTTAAAAGTTTCAACATGTAAATATTATCAATGTATAACGATCACCAATAGCATATAACCAAAGGTCTCATACGATCCCATCTAATAATTTTTGAACCACATTCATAGCTTATAAATATCCACTAAGGTCATGAGCAACCATAGGGCATGGTTTGGCTTCGCCCATTACATAGAGTCTTTTGTATAGTTCACTATAGGGATCATTGTAGAGCTCATAACACTTGTCCACACCACAAGTTATATAAACACATCGTTAGTGTATGGTGCCACCCAAGGACCCATTGCATTCATTGCATGGTTGGGTGTTAATGCTTAAGGCATCACCATTTTTAATTTCCTAGGCAATAGAGTTTAGAACCATGTTGTCAATCTCTCCATAGTATGACTTAAGACCACGTGTCCTTGTCATCAATCTGTCACCGTCATTATTATAAAAATAATTACTTAACAGCCGCAAGTCATTCATGGAATGACCTTACGTAAACTCATCAACACTTATTGGAAACATTCATAAAAAACACACCCTGAATTAGACATTATCTGCAGTCTTGAGAGAGACAGGTTCATCTTACAGAATTGGAAGGAGACCATACCTGTGTCATTGAAATTCATAAGCAGTTTCGATTTATATCGCTATCTCTTACCTACGAACCCGCGCATGGAGGACGAGTGCAGTGCTTTAGCGGAATAGCTAAGTAAGCCTCGGGGCACCTCATAGGACCCCTTTCATCATCATCCAGAAAAGTTAAACTGTCAGCACTTGTCAAAAGAATTCTGTTTTCCAATGCATCATAAATTTTCAATCATTCCAGCATACGAATAAAGTACATAATCGTTAATTGATTTTCATGATGTCATTAAAAGACAAAAGACACAAGCATTAAATTGTTTTTTTTGACAAGAACGATTAGGTTGCATTTATCGGCATTCTGGCAAGCCAGAACCAAAAGGTTACAAATCTGAAGAAGGTTGGTGACCTCTAACAGTGCTGCCAACCTTCTTGTGAAAGTCTTGGGAGACAAATCCCATCTGTTTTTTGAGCTAATTCGAGATAATGACAAAAGGAGCTTACAAGGGTAAATTCTCACAAACTGTGAGCAAAGTAGAAGATAAAAGCAAAGCATTTAGACTCAGGGGGATGAAATTTGCCCCTTAAAGTAGGGATCCATCTTTTTCTGAGATCCTAAAGAGATGTTGGAAGCCGTCTCCTTATCTCTACGTGCCTTGTTGGTCCTTCGCCCTCTGGTAAGGGGTGGAGACGGGACTGAAATGTCTTCAGGTTCAATAGTTTCCACAGAGCCGTTGGAGGGGACTGAAACAGCCGGACCTGCAGGGGCAGGGGGTTCAGGATCTGAATCCCTGGCTTCCTTCGCATCTACTGAGCCAGGTAGGGCAGGATCCGGAAGTCTTTCGTCTACAGGAGGGTCTTCCATAACTGTTGTTGCTTCAAGGTCTAGGGCTTCTTCTTCTTGCAGTGCTTCAAAGCTGTTTTTAATTTCAAGAGTTGCCTCCGCTGAAGGAGTGGCATTCGGAACCTGGGCTAGTGTTTCCTTTCACCTTGGCTGCCTTCGCCGGTTAGTTACTGGCTGAAAATCATCTCCTTTAACTTCTGCCACTTCTGAGGCTTTGGGGCAGCATTTTGCGAAATGACCATAAGTATGGCACCGAAGGCACTTAAAAGGGATCTACTCGTAGTCCAACTCTTGGATATGGCGCCATTCCCCCAGGGAGAGCTGAATGGCTTCCAGGAGTCCTTTCTCAAGGTTAACCTCAACACAAACACGAGCACAGGTAAATTGATCCCCTTTCGGCTCCACACTGTCCAGGAAACGCCCAAGCTTATTTCCAATGTCCTCCAGAGAACTTTTCCCCCATAGATGCAGGGGGAGATGAGGCAGCCTAACCCAAACAGGGGCTGCAGTGATCTCAGCTCCGGGATTAAAATCAAGAGTCCAGGGGGCTAAGAACAGCCCCCTCGGCCCCATGAAATAGGGACCAGATCTGAAAACTAGATCTCGATCCGCTTTGCTAGAGAAGCTGAAAACAAAAAAGCCCCTGCCTACTGCACACAGAGAAACGTTTCCATGTATCAGCGATTTCCAGCGTTCTTCCATCCAACCCTCCACCGATTTGGGGCTAGGCCATAACCCCGTGAACTTTTCGATGAGGGCCTTTTCTGCTAGAAGGAGGGCAAGATTGCATGGCTCTTCTGGAGATAGCTCCAGAGAGGGAATCTCCTCCATCTTCTTAACAAACTTAGACGAGAGAGAAGGATTGGCTTTTGGTCCTGCCGAACGGACTAATGCTTTGAAAGCTTCCAAAGGGTCTTTTTCCATCTCTACAAACGGATCTGGGGCCATCGTGGAAGGCGGCGACCACTAGCAAACAAGGACGCAACAGAGCGAGCAACGTAAGCAATAAAAAACGCAGGCAACTTCGAACCGTGGCCCTGCAAGCAAAGGAGATGAGTGATCCCTGAACGAAGATCGCGTCCCTGCAAACGAAAACCAGAGTGAGGCGGCTAGGGTTTGATCCCTAGCCGCAGAGATCTGCCGGGCGTCTTCATCCGTTCGTTGAATCGACCCCGAAATGAACAAGCATTAAATTGTTACTACCAAGTGACACTTTTATTAATTGTTGAATATTGATTTTTATTATTTCCGCATCTTACAATATTAGCTCCTTTTATGGCGATTTAATTTTTTTTAAATTTTATGAAAATATCGGCATGTTACATGTGGTATCAGAGCTCATGTTCGAACTCTAGGCCTAAAGACGGTCCAAGAAACACGCAAACAGAAAATTTATGACAGAGAAAATTTTCACTAACTCAAGTTTAAATTATTTTGTCCTATACAGAAAAATTTCTTTGATTACAGATATGGAAGGATCAGTTGAACACATAAGGGGCAGATTGCCGCCAAACAACCCAAGTATGGAACAACAATTCCAGGGCAATCGGGGTAATGATTCATCATAATTATTGCGTGCTTTTCATGAATTAAAAGCAGAGATCCAGTCAGTAAAATAGGACAATGAAAGGATCCTGCAGACACAGGAAGAATTGAAGCAAGCAATGTTTGACCAGTATCCAAAATATGAAACAGAACTTGGAACATACTTCTGAAACTAAAGAGCTATCCCAGGAAGGAAAGAACAAACAAACAGAAGCAGTTGAAGAAAATAAACCCTCAACATCATCAAGAGCTGCAAAACAACCATGTAAAAAGAAGCATAACTACTCTAGTGACAGTAGTGAAGGAGATTGTAAGCCAAAAAGAAAAAGGAATAGACAGTACAAACAAATATCTGGTGAATTCAAGGAAATCAAACCCCCAACTTTCAATGGCGAGATGGAAAAAGGAGAGACAACAGAAGCATGGCTGTTCGGCATGAAAAAGTATTTTCAGATCTATGACTACACGGAATCCTTGAAGGCAAAGATGGCAATTTATAATTTGATCGGGAAGGCAGATATTTGGTGGCAAGAACTTAAAAGGGTAAAAGGTATAAAAGATCGAGATGTGAGTTGGAGTACTTTTAAAAGACACTTCAAGAAGAAGTTCTTATCTGAGCAGTATTATGAAGAAAAATCCAAAGAATTTTATGATCTGAAACTGGGAATGATGAATATGAAAGAATTGAACAACAAGTTTTTAAGTCTGCTAAGATACGTGTCGTATATGGTGGAAGAAAAACCAAAGGTCCAGAGGTACCTAAGTTGTCTACCTTTCCACATCAAGGACAAGATAGAGTACAATAACCCTAAGACCCTAGAGGAAGCCATGAGTAAAGCCACCTTTTGTTTTGACCAGAATAAGAGAAGAGAAGGGGTACCTAGCTGGAAAAACTCAAAACCCAGTAACTTTGAACAGAAAAAGAAGAATTTTAGATATGGTGGCAATTCCAGTTTTCAGAATCAAAAATTTCAGAAGAATAGAAATAATCAGCAGCAGAAATTTACAGCACCCAGGAATGTCCCCAATGTTGCCAGGACCAATGAACAGAAGCCACCTATAAAATGCTTTGAGTGCCAAGGGCCCCATTATGCCTCAGACTATCCCCTCAGGAAACGAGCGGCCAATCATATTCACTCCATACAGTCTGAAACTACTGTAGGAGACGTGGCAAGAGAAGTACCCAGAATTAGTGCAGCATTAGACAACTGGCAAGCAGAACACCAAGTCTCAATGGTGGAGGTCAAAGGTATGCTGCAAAACCACCCCGTTTCTATTTTAATTGACCCCGGTGCTAGTATAAGTTATATATCACCAGTTGTGGTAGATAGACTTAATTTGAAAATAGAGAAATTTGATAAATTCTGGTTAGTTAGATTAGCGACAGGAACAAAAAGGAAGGTTTCTGACTTTGTGGAAAATTGTGCTTTATCTATGAATCAACTAACAACGCAGTTTAAGCTAAATATTCTGCCATTAGGGTCATATGACATCCTTATCGGTATGGATTGGTTAGAGACCCATCGGGTCATTCTGAACTGTTATGAAAAAAGCTTCAATTGCCTATATGATGAAGGAAGGACAACAGAGGTAAAAGGCATCCCCAGAAAAACATCCGTTCGGCAGATTTCAGCCACGCAAGTAAAAAGGGCAATTAAAAGGGTGTCAGATGTTTGCTATGAATGCGTTGCATGATGAGATAAGTACTAAGGAGGACAAACTAAAAATGAAAGGCATACCTGTCTTGCAGGATTTCCAAGATATTTTTCCTGAAGAGATCCCAGACTTACCTCCCAAAAGGGACCTGGATTTTACTATTGAATTAATACCTGGCGCTGTACCAAGTTCTAAAGCTCCATACCGGATGAATATATTGGAGCTGAATGAGTTAAAATCTCAACTGAAGGAGCTGATCGATAAAAAATATATAAGACCCAGCGTGTCCCTTTGGGGAGCACCGATCATTTTTGTCAAGAAGAAGGATGGTACCCTAAGACTTTGCATAGATTATCGTCAACTGAATAAAATGACGATCAAGAATAAGTACCCGCTGCCCCACATTGATGATCTCTTTAACCAGCTACGCGGAGCAACAGTGTTCTCAAAGATAGATTTACGATCAGTATATCATCAGGTCCGTGTGAAGGATGAAGACATTTTCAAAACAGCCTTTAGAACTCGTTATGGACACTATGAATTCGTTGTCATGCTGTTTGGACTAACTAATGCACCTGCTGTGTTTATGTGCTTAATGAACAAAATTCTACACAAGTACTTAGATAAGTTTGCAGTTGTGTTTATCGATGACATTTTGGTATATTCTAAGAACAAGGAAGAGCATGATGAACATCTATGTATCATTCTGCAAGTTCTGAGGGAACACTAGTTGTATGAAAAATTCAGCAAATGTGATTTTTACAAGGACAAGATTCAGTACTTGGGACACATAATCTCTGAGGAAGGGATTGCGGTCGACCCCGCCAAGATAAATGCCATTAATGAATGGCCGATTCCTAAAGATGTGACAGATGTGTGATCATTTATGGGCATCACTGGTTACTATAGAAAATTCATTGAAGGGTTTTCCAAGATCGCAAACCCCATAACGTCGCTATAGAAAAAGGGAAAGAAGTTTGTTTGGGACCAAAAGTGTGTGGACATTTTTGCAAAGTTAAAAGAATTATTGACTTCAACACCTATTTTGAGGATTGCAGATCCTAATAAAGATTTTGTAGTATGCATAGACGCGTGAAATAATGGAATGGGAGGAGTCCTAACATAGGAGGGACATGCTGTAGCATACGAATCAAGAAAACTGAAAATTCATGAGAAGAACTATTCCACCTACGACCTAGAATTGCTAGCAGTGATTCATGCCTTAAAATTGTGGCGTCACCACCTTATCAGCAGAAAATTTACCTTGATGACGGATAATATGGGGCTGAAATATTTGTTATATCAAACAAATTTGAATGCCAGGCAAGCTAGATGGCTAACTTTTCTGAGTGAGTATGATTTTGAAATTCAGCACATTAAGGGGAAGGAGAATAAAGTTGCCGACGCATTAAGTCGTAATGCAAGAATACATTTTGTTTCAGCCATCAGCACATACGCAATATATTTGGAGGAACATATTTTCAAAGGAATCAAGGAGGATGAGGAATATAGAAAATTATAGGAAAGGACAGCAGAAAACAAATCTGAAAATTCTGTAACAGATTTCAGTTTGAAGGAAAATGGCTTACTGCTGTACAAAAATAGATTGTACATACCAAACGTACCAGCAGTAAAAATTCTGATATTGGATGAGATGCAAAAACGCCACTATTCTTGCCACCCAGGTTACCAGAAAACCATCACAATGCTAAGGAAAAAGTACTACTGGCCCAGGATGAAGGATGAAGTGGCGGAGTATATAGCTAAGTGTTTTGATTGTCAAAACGTGAAGGTGGAACATCATCATCCTGCTGGATTGTTGCAGCCCTTGCCTATACCCAGCTGGAAATGGGAAGTCATAAGTATAGATTTCATCACTGGGTTACCAAAGAATAAAAAACAACACGATTCCATCATGGTGGTAGTAGCCAAACTTAGCAAAGCAACCCATTTTATCCCTGTCAAAACTACCCATAAAGCCCCTGATATTGCAAAAATTTTTATGAAGCAGGTTTTCCGACTACATGGCATACCCAAGGTAATAGTTTCAGACCGAGATCCAAAGTTCATAGGTAATTTTTGGAGATCTTTGTTCAAGGGGTTAAACACCACCTTAAATTTCAGCACTGCATTCCATCCGCAAACAGATGGATAGACTGAGAGGGTGAACCAAATATTGGAAGATATGCTCAGGTTGTATGTTAAGGATCAGCCTAGTAAGTGGGAAGACTACTTGCATTTAGCAGAGTTTGCGTATAATAATCACTACCATGATTCAGCCAAACTTGGCCCATTTGAGATCCTTTACAGAAGAAAGTGTAACACACCCGTGTCATGGAGTGATCCGGTTAGTAGGGTCACCTTAGGGCCCGAATTGTTGTAGGAATTAGAATCAATCGTGAAGCAAGTACAAGGGAATCTTAAAGCTACCCAAGATAGACAGAAAAGTCAAGCAGACCTTAAAAGAAATCATAGAGAGTTCCAGGTTGGTGAACATGTTTTTCTTAAGGTAAGACTGAAGAAGAGCTCCTTAAAATTGGGAAGCTGTGCCAAACTGGCACCCAAGTATTGTGGCCCTTTCAAAATCTTGTCCAGGGTTGGACCTGTGGCATATCAATTAGCCCTACCTTCAAACCTCAAAGTCCATAATGTTTTTCACATTTCATTTTTAAAGAAATACGTGCATGATCCTACTCATGTTGTAAATTGGAATAATGTTCAGGTGGAATAAGGCGGCGATTTTCCGGTGGAACCGGACTGTATTCCCGCAAGGAATGAAAATCTACTCTGGAACCACACGGTTGATCAAGTAAAAGTGCAATGGAAGCACTATAGCCCAGCAGAGGCTACCTGGGAGTTGGAGAGTAGTATGCGGGATGCATACCCAACCCTGTTCTAGGAACACTCAATGAGTGAATGAAGCAACATCGAGGATTATGTTGAGGCTTAAGGGGGGGTGTATGTCACCTACCCAATTTTGAGAATAATTATTTTCTACTCTTATTCTTTTTGCAAAAAATGCTTTGTGTTAAATTATAATTACAAGTTTGTAATTATTACCAAGTAGGTCAAAATTGAATGTAATGACTCATTATTATTATTTAATAAATGAAAATGAGAGACAAACACTCAAGAAAGCTGTTACAAGAGTATCCATTGGCCCACTAGGAGGAATGGAAGCTGCTGGAAGGATTGGGACAGATGGCAACATTTGCACTCTACCATTAGCTGTTGGTATGGGACAACTCCCCCTAATTTTGTGGCATTTCCCTCTCCAGGTGGAGAGAGGTGAGCAAGCAGCTCACTAATGACCAGTTAATTACCAAAGACCTAGGAAGCCTATAAAAGGCAATTCAAATTGAGCAGGCAACTCTTACAATGTTTTCTGCAGAAACATTTCTCATGCTCATCAGGTGATGGTTGAGAGATTCGAATAGGGGAGGATGTGGAGAGTGCAAGTATAAGTCTGCAAATGTTATGAGAATGACAGACCAGAGGTGCTGGTGCTGATCCCATGGAATTACTAAGCCTGTAAGGCTGGATATATAAATTTTCTTGCTGCTGCAAGTTGAAGTCCTAAGCTGCAGAACCTTCTTCCTCCTGGTGGATCAGTGGATAGGCTAGGGGGTCCTAAGGCAGACATCTTGGCTGTTTGGGAGCAGGTTGGGTGGAACAGGTTTCTTGAGTGATTTGTTCCTCCCATTACCCTCAGGTTCTATTCTGCTGTGTTTTCTTTTTTCAAATCACATGAATGCTCTCAGAAAATGGCTTAGTATTGTTATTTAATGATCAATAGTAGAAAATGTCAGATCCTAATTAATTTAGATTTGCTGAACTGATAAAATGACTCCTTTCGAAACCCCACACCATTTATACACACAGCAAGTACTGGAAACAAAGTTACTGTCAACGTATCTCCTCATGCATCAACCCAGAAGTACTCAAACAATAAAACATAAAATGAAACGATGCAAGACGATTTCCAAACACAAGGGTTCAACCCTGCTAAACACGTTGATGCCAGGAATGGCCGGCCACATATTTTAAACATTTACATCACCTATTCTATCAACAAAACTCAAAAACTGAAGGTTGTCCAAATGCTGCAGGCGAGGCAAAGCCACTGCCGCGAAGGCATGCTATCAGCACTTGCTCATCAAGTCCGATTCCAGGAGAAACACTAAGGAGGGATACCACTGAAGCTTACCGGTCGGTTCGCTTAAGTTCTCTTTCTCTTCAACTATTCCGACACCCTGTGGATTCGCCGAGGGTCACCTGCCAACATCCATACAACAAGTTAAGCATTGGCTCATGAGTTAGAAATGCATGCAACAAACAATAGTGGGAAAACCTTTGCAACGAATACACTACTTGAGTTGTGACAAAGTTTTCGATGTAGGCAGCACCCATCCACTGTGAAAAAGATGCACCCAGTTCGAAGACCACAGTGAGGGATACCTCCCAAAAACTTCCAACTCAATTGAAAACCCAGACTTGCAAGCTACGACAATGCCGGCACAGATACACTCATCCCACCTGTAGGTTATCACACCATCGTTCCAGACTTGGATTCCATGGATAACTTTCACTCGCAGACCTAGGGTTTCTACCGGTCTCAGGATCGAGCCCGAGGGAGGCTAGAAAAACCAGCAAACCCTAAGTGCCTCTCGGCCGGTTGGCCTCACCTCCCAAACCCTACCACCGAGCAAATGACCAAGAAACGTTACAAAGAATCCATAAGTTACGCAAGGGTTCGGCTTATCCCAATACACAACGATCAACGACGGAGATTCACCCACATCAAGCGATGTTGGAAGGTGGCATGCAACATTAAATGGCTCATTTACCACCCAAGCCATGGAGTTACCATATTGGTTGATAGCAGGGCAGGAAGCCGTTACAACTCAGCAATTGCCAAACCTTATCACGCCAAAAACATCCACATAGACGTGCACGTAACACTATCCCTAACATGGTGGCCAAGCACAATAATTACAAACCTCATCATTTAATACACCCTCGATTCGCATGCAAGCTTTTGCAGGGCCATCATTCCACCTGCCAACCCATTCCAACCAACATTAAAAGTTTCAACATGTAAATATTATCAATGTATAACGATCACCAATAACATATCACCAAAGGTCTCATACGATCCCATCTAATCATTTTCGAACCACATTCATAGCTTATAAATATCCACTAAGGTCGTGAGCAACCATAGGACATGGTTTGACTCCGCCCATTACATAGAGTCTTTTGTATAGTTCATTATAGGGATCGTTGTAGAGCTCATAACTCTCGTCCACACCACAAGTTATATAAACACATCGTTAGGGTATGGTGCCACCCAAGGACCCATTGCATTCATTGCATGGTTGGGTGTTAATGCTTAAGGCATCACCATTTTTAATTTCCCAGGCAATAGAGTTTAGAACCATGTTGTCAATCTCTCCATAGTATGACTTAAGACCATGCGTCCTTGTCATCAACCTGTCACCCTCATTATTATAAAAGAATTACTTAACAGCCGCAAGGCATTCATGGAATGACCTTACGTAAACTCATCAACACTTATTGGAAACATTCACAACAAACACACCCTGAATTAGACATTATCTGCTGTCTTGAGAGAGACAGGTTCATCTTACAGAATTGGAAGGAGACCATACCTGTGGCATCGAAATTCATAAGCAGTTTCGATTTATATTGCTATCTCTTACCTGCGAACTTGCGCATGGAGGACGAGTGCAGTTCTTTATCGGAATAGCTAAGTAAGCATCGGGGCACCTCATGGGACCCCTTTCATCATCATCCAGAAAAGTTAAACTGTCAGCACTTGTCAAAAGAATTATGTTTTCCAATGCATCATAAATTTTCAATCATTCCAGCATATGAATAAAGTACATAATCATTAATTGATTTTCATGACGTCATTGAAAGACAAAATACACAAGCATTAAATTGTTACTACCAAGTGACACTTTTATTAATTGCTGAATATTGAATTTTATTATTTCCGTATCTTACAATATTAGCTCCTTTTATGGCGATTTAATTTTTTTTAAATCTTATGAAAATATCGGGATGTTACAATCACCGATATGGGGGCCCAGAGGTGTGCAAGATTAGCTCTCATTGGTAAGAGTTATTTTTTCATTGGTAAAGGACCTATTGATGCATTTGATACTTATATGTTTTATGAGAAGCATCCAAGCCATCTATGGCTACAATATGATTCTTTCCAGACATTTCCATTCATACATTGGAAAAAAAATTACATAGCAAATGAGGAGTTATCTCATGACATGAGATTCATTATGAAGCAAGGAGACATGGTGGGCGATACTAAGGGTCTCACCACCATTCAAGGCACAAGTATGGACTACTTACATCATCTTGAAGTCATTTGGAAATCAATACAACAACATGAGAAGGTTCTTGAATACCTTCCACCTGGCATACCACCTGATAAAAGAGTAAAACACAAGACCAAGTTGAAGGTGGGTACACCACTACACATAATTCCATTTCCAAAGCATCCCATTGCTTTTGAAAGTAGAATATTGTAGCCACATGAAAGGTATCATATCATCTTTGACATATCCACCATCACCATCATGCATGAAATGACTAAGTCTAGACCCCACTCATTGTGGAGTGAATGGGTGGTTAAGGTAAATCACATCAGTCAGATGCATTTCATGATACCAATGAAGCTGAAGGATTTGAAACTTAGATTGGTAAGTGAGGTCCAAGTTTATAAATCTGATCATGAATGCAAGAATATAGTAGTGGTTGTTCTTCTTTATGTAAGAAAAGACTTATTTGTTTCGGAAGGTCATTTAGTAGCAGAATATCAGAGAGGCAGATTTGCATATGAGCTGCTGAATAGTGGGGTTCAAGAAGAATAGTTTGACATCATGAAGGATAGCATTTTTTGGTTTCCAAATTCAGTTTTGGAGTAGGCACATGATTTTAGTTCAGTTGTTCCAACCACAAGGTTGATGGATAATTGCTTCCAAGAATTGGTCCACTATCCTTCACCCCACATACATATGGCAACCAACACACATAAGGATGAAGCTTGGGTAAAAGGATTTTTCCTATGGGTTCCACAAGAGGAGCAGGAGGATCCCACATATTCCATTGATGAATTCGATGTCAAGCCATGTGGCTTGACAAGTGCACCATTCCCTTTCCAGTTTGATGAGCATCAATAGAGGCATCTATCTAATGTCTCCATCATGCATAGTAGTGCATTCAGTTGGAGTGTTTGTTCATCCATTGATTGGGTGAATGGATATATATTGGAGCTAAGAACCCCCAAGGGTGAGTTTTCTGTTTGCATCAGTGGAAAGTTGAATGACACATCATACATCTTTTATGAGAATTTGCATGGGAATCTATGGTTCCCGGATGATGCTTTGAAGACATGGGATTGTAACCTATGTTAATTGGATATCAGTGATGTGAGCCTTTGTGTTTTTTTGCACATAGAACCTAATGAATTTCATACTTGGTTGGAGGGACTCATAGAGGTTCAGTTTTTCATTGGAAGTGATGAACTTATATCTTGGTGGAGTGATCTAGACATCCTCCATGATGATATATTCTTCCTGTTGGTCCCGATGTTTGGAAGAATGTAGCTGAGATAATGGGACCCTAGAATTATTTCGAGTGATATTTTTCCACAAGTAATAGTGCCACTGGGAGACATGAAGCACAGACAGTGGGACCCGAGAATTCTTATCAGCTTTCTTAGCTAGGTTGAAAATTTTGTTGAAGAAGAATCAGTCTTTGGGAGAGTGACTATAATTAGAGTGGTGCAACAGAAACATGGTGGAACTTTGGTTGGAGTTGGAGTTGGTTTCTTCCTTGAGAACAAGCAAGCTTGGGAGGGGAGGACTATCATGTTCCCATTTTTTCCAGCACCAAGTAGCAACCAATGTCACATAAAAACCCAACGGATCCTAGTGAAATTCAATTAATTAATTAATAAGGGTCTAGGAGAAAGTAAAAGGATGGAACTATTAATTATTTGGGGTGATTTTGGAGCCAGGCCTATAGTAGTTAGTTAATTAATAATTTTAATGTTTGGAGTACTTGTAATTATTTTAATTTTATAATTAAATTTTGGCAAGTGATAAAGTTCACATGAGTATGAGGGAGCATAAGTATAAGGTGGACCTCACCTACTCCTTTGAAAAAGATGGAAACAATAAGAAGGGAGCTAAAATCAAGGTGGCAATAGAAAAGAAGGAAACTGTCAAAAGCAGTCAAAATAAGGAAAGGACATAAAGCAGGAAAGTGCAGAAAAGCATCCAGTTTGAAAAGAAGGAAACATACACAAAGCTAAGGAAGGCGCAGTTTCTAAGAGCAGAGGAGATCACAAAGAAAGGAAGTTGCACAAGCAAGAAGATGCTGCTAATTCTTCTAAGGAAAGTGCTCTCATCGTCACATGTTCCAAATGATTGATCATGAAGCTATCTCAACCTATAAAAGAATGCCAATGCGCACCATTCACATCTTTTGGTCATTTGTTTATTTTCTTGAGAGCTTTTGCTTCTCAGAGTTGAGTGATGTGACTCAGCCAAGCTGGGGTGATGTGCCCCAAGGTTAACATTGATCCAATATTATGTTATATTTCAGCCATGGAAGTCTAATGTGCAGGTCCTGAAGTCCATTCAAGCTGATTTGAGAGTTAGAAGAACGAATACAAAGCATCCAATTCGAAATCGATCTGTTCATTCCCTTCATTCAGTGGGAACAATGTTGAAGGGCCTAAATGGAGGTTCTAGTTTCAACATTTATGAGAATTTATGGTTTGTGATACCTATACCATTACGTTCTAAGGGTCATTTCCAGTAAGGAAATCCTTTTTTCTTGTTGAAAAAGGTGTTTGGATGACCAAGATACAAACATTCTCACCAGAGCCAAGGTTTTAGTGTTGAGGAGCACACGTGTGAAGTTTTAGTTGATGAATGCACCCCCTATGAGTAGTCATTGAAATATGGTGCACCTTCCATGATCATCAATCTTCCTTGTATTCATCATATTGCAGATCCAGTGAAGAAATATTCTCTTCTTCACTCCTTACAGTCTTCTACACTCCATATTGTAAGAAATTCATGTATTTAAGTCTCCCTGAGAAGTCTGAGAGTAAAATCCATTCAATTGATGCTCATAAATTTCGATTTGAGTTTGATGTTTTTCATATGTTCATTTATGATTCATATTATAGTTCACAATAGGAATTCGAAATCCTTAGAGGCTATTTGATTTGCATTTTTTTCAAGACTAACTCTTTGAGCGCAATTTCTTGACTAGTTTTATAGTTTTTGATATTTAAAGTTACTTCTAGATCAATTTTTTGTTCTGATGGTTGTATGAAATTCTTAAGACACTACTGAAGACCCTCCATTCCTTTCCCTGAGAATTCGTATCCCTCTCATCCTATCTGGGAGAGCCTGGAAGATCACTAGCTAAGTAGTCCAATCAAGCACCCTTTTCCCTTTTTCCTCCAAACTCAACTAAAAGCACCCAAAATATCAGAAAATCTTGTCCATTTTATGACTAGATGATTAAGGTATGATATCCATCATTTGGTTACCTTCATGTGTAAGAAAATGGGTCTAGTATGGATATGTTGGTGTGTCCATGAAGCCTCAAAGTAGACCTCAACGGAAGCTGTTGTTGAAACGTAAATGGCCCCAATAATTTGTGCATAGGACTCAGAAGCTACCCCTAAATTTGATGTTTTTTCTGCTTCAAATTACCCAACACATTTTTTAGATTGATCAGAGTTCATATCTCCAGTTCTGGTGGGCTTAATAGCGACTAATATTAGTTATTTGTTAACTAGTTTTGATAAATAGTTTTGGTCGGTATTCTTTATGTTTCAAAATTTGAAATTGAGATAATATCCTCTGTAATAAGATCGTGGATATTACAAATTCAACCCATCTCCTCACCATTGTCATCAACCATGTCCAATTGGAACAAAAAAACAATATAATTACATATATGATATTCAATTCCCCATGCACTAGTACACTCATCATTGCCACATCTATCAATTCCACCAATTAAATTATTACAAGCTTCCTTGACATATTTTTTCCTATCTCCTATTGGAAGAGCATGCTTGAAATATAAATGATTATGGCTAATTGGATTACAAGTACCCCATGCCATCAGTTTAGATCGACCATTCAACCCAAAGAAACATCATATTCATCAAGTTCCATCACACGACAAAGTGATGACACATATGTGAACATAAAACCCATCCCGACTGATGTAGATACCCAGGATGTTCTTTCGAAGGAGAATGCGCCCCCAATAATGCCTGACTAAGATAGAGAGCTCCAATTGATGTCCAACTAGATTAGTTGTGCATCACGTAGTTGATCCTAGAGGAAGGAATTCTTCCTCTGCAAATCTTCAGACCTGTCCTAAAATATCTTCTCGAGATCAGAAACATAAACTTTATGTTCCTCATTGGTTCTGGCCAATTGATCTTCAAGCTTCATCACTTCTTCCCTCTTCAAATAAATCTTCCTGTTTAGTGTTGTGACTGAATCATAATTTGCACCTGCAAATGCCCCCATGGCTGCTGCAACATCCAATGCTTCCTGTTGGATATTGTCTGATTGCTTAGCCCAAATTACTTGATTAGGACTAGGTGCCTCCAATAAGTCCAATCCACTTTGATCCTTGCCTCGTTTCTTGCCTTTTTGCATCACTGCTTTAGATGCCTTACTGTAGATATAATTCCCAAGAGGGACTACAATATCTTCTTCAAACTCAGCTACCAAATCAGTAAATGATGAAGTCACATTTAATGTTGAAACTAATGAGGATGTTTGAGTAGTAGTGAAACTAGGTAAGGACACAGTGATTTGGGGAGAGGTCAGGGAGGAAGAGACATTTTGAACAAGTGCTGGTACAGAGGTTGGGGAAGGAATTGAAGTGAAGGCTTCAGAGAGCAGAATTTCAGTGTCGTTAGCTAGTGACAGAGAAGAAGGAGCTGGGGTTTTCTCATCAGCAGCTGATGGTAACAACATGGATGAAGGTGATTGTAGAGGGACAGTCGAAGGCTGGGTCTCTGCTACTGTAGATGGAAAAATAGGAGGTGGAACCAAGCTGGTTAGACATGGGGCGGTTATGGAGGTTATTGTATGGAACAACTGGGATATGGAAGGTGGTATTATGGACCCAGGTGATAAAGTTGAAAGAACTTGAATAGATGACAGTAAAAGTGCTGAGGTTGTGATAACATCAATAGTAGTGGTTCCAAGGATCTGTTGATTTGTGACAGAGTCATCCATTTCAATAGCATTCAATAAAGCTATGATTGTTTGTGAGGTTTCATTTATTTCCTCAATCACAGGCACCGAAGGGGGTTCCTCTTCTACAACATCACAATCAATAATGTCTGAAGCAGGGATTTGAGATGCATAAAACTGAGTTTTCTGCCTTTTAGCTGGTTTAGTCATAGCTATCCCTTGATCATCATCAAACTGAGTAACCACTGGGGTCACTTGAGTATCAACAGTAGGCTTGGCAGCTGTAGCTACATGGGTATCCAAAACTGAAGTGATTTTTGCTACTTCCTGCTTTGATTGGTGAGATGCTTGCATTAGTATTTTCACCTGTTCAGCAGTTTTTACCTCTGGAGCATCTTCCATGAGGCCTTTTCCTTTTTCACTATCATTGCAGTTCAACATTAATGGATTAGCTTTTTTTTTAGCTTCCTTTTCTATTGCTTGGGTTTTCACCCAATCTTGTGCAAATGTGCACCTACTAACTTCGTAGTAGCAGTCTCGATTAAATAGTAAAAACTAATGCAAAAAGTAAATATTAAACTAACATATGCAAGAAAGTAAATCTAGATTAAGAATAGTAAAAAAAACTAGATCCATGAGAGAAACAATAAAAAAAACTTGATATTTTATATTAATGAGCAAACAATGGTTTGCAATGGTTTACATCAATGGTGAGGTTGTTGGAATTCTTGTAGCAGTACCGGAGTAGTGCTCTAGTGCTCCAATAGTCTCTCTCTTCTCCAAGATGCTTCAAGGTTGGGCCAAGGGTTCACTCTTAATGAAGAACTTCAAGTTCAAGAAGAATGGGCTAAGCTCAAGAGGAATTTTGGCAGCATGAGGATAGGATGAATGTGGATGATTAGTGAGGAGCCTGTATCACCCTTTTATAGCTTTTGGGTGATGGAGAATACAACCATGGTTTAAGGAAACCAATGGTATTGGTGAAAATTGTTTAGGTTTTCTTTTCCTCTTTTCCCCTCTTTTTTCCTTTTTTGAATATATTTTTGAATTTTATTCCCTTTTAATTGATTTTTGGGAATTTTGGACCCCTTTAGAGGGTTTTTTGTATTTTTTGAGGAAAATTAAATATTTTGAGGAGAAAAAGATGGATTTTGGCCTTTTTGGTGACCTTTGAGGGTTTTTTGAGGTTTTTAGAGGCAAAAATGGTAGGAAAAGTGGACAAATGGGTCATGTGACTAGGGAGATGAGCTAGTGAGCATTTTTTGGGTGTTAATAGATTGCCCCCTTATGTGTGAGGGCAAGAGCTCATCGTATGGCTGATAGACATCATAGTTCTTTTTTCTTTTTCCTGGGGTTTGGAGGAGAGAAGAGACCGATTGGAGACTGGAACAACGATCCCATATAAACTGCAAAAACTGAAAATACATGGCCTCAATAATGAATGAGGAATAATCCAATATATGGACGAGGCGGGCATACCCATGCTCGTATCAAGAAATATAAGTAACAATGAGGACCAAAAAGGGGGCCTAAAAAATACATGGAGAACTGCTTTGTACATCATTATGGTCTAGAGGCAGCATAAAGCCGGGATATACTCATGGTCATACCATGATTGATTTGAAGAAATGATACACTGGAAAGTTAACAATATTTCTGAGTGGTGTCAGAAGAATTGGTAAAATGATGGATCTGAAGGTGTCCAATGACTGTAGGGACTCAATAACTGTGAGTCAAAGTCTGAAGAGTATATGGAACTGTATACTCGATGAAGTATATAATTGGGGTGCTTCTGAATACTGTCACTAAGCATAGCCCAGATATCCGCAGGAACATGTAATTGATTGTTCCTAAAGTGGAATCACCAATGTGCAAGAGTCCAGTGACATCCGGGGTCTTCGACTAATAACTGAAAGGACTAATACCTTGTACAAATCTCAACGATACTGTAGCTAGGGTTTTCACCCCAGCTTGTGCAAATGAGCACCTACTAAGGAGAAGAGACTCCTTAGTAGCAGTTCAATAAACAGTAAATTAAATCACTAAAACAGTATGAAATTTAACCTAGCATGAGCATTAACATAAATAATGAAACATAAAGATATGGCAAAAGATTTCTCTTTTTGTATTAAATATTATACCTCCAATGCGAAGGTTGGTGAAGCTCTTGTAGCAGTCCAGGAGGGTTGCTTCCAAGCTTCCAACTTCGATCCTTTCTCTTTCTCCAAAGGGTTGGAAATGGGCCAAATGGGCACTCAAGTGTGAAAGTAGCTCAAGGGTGAGCTAGGGTTTCAAGAGTGATTTTGGCAGAGTAAGGGTGTATTTGACTGTGGATATGAAATGAGGGGCCTCCATCACCTATTTATAGGTTTTTAGTGGTGGAGTGCTGGCCCATGGTTTTTGGCACCATATGGTTTAGGTCAGCTGTATAGGGTTTTTGCCTCCTTTTTCCCTCTTTTTTCTCTTTTTTTGTATTTTTATTCCCTTTTTAGAAGGTTTTTGCTATTTTGGAGGAATTTTGGATTATTTTGGGGGAAAAAGGGGTTATTTGGCCTTTTGGAGGCTTTTTAATGGGATTTTAAGGTATTGGAGGCAAATATGGTAGGAAATATGGACAAATGAGTCATGTAATGGGGTAGATGAGGTAGTGAGCACTTTTTGGGTGTTAACAGATTGCCCCCTGATGTGTTAGGGCAGGAGCTCATCGTATGGCCGATAGACATCATAAGTCTTTTATGGTTTTCTTGGGATGTGGAGAAGAGAAGAAATGAACTAGAGACCGGAACAACGGTCTCGAACAAACTGCAAAAACTGAGAGTACATGACCTCAATAATGAATGAGGAATAATCTGAACATATGGACGAGGCGGGCATTCCCATGCTCGTATCAAGATATAGAACAATAACAAGAGGGTCCAAAAAATGGGGACCTGAAATATTCATGGCCTCAAATAATGAATGAGGAAGAATCTCAATAAATGGATGAGGCGAGCATACCCATGCTCGTATCAAGATACATAAAAAATAACTGTGAGGCCCGAAAAGAGGGTTCTGTAAGATACATAGAGAACCACTGTGTACATCATAAGGGTCCAGAGGGGACACAAATCGGGGACATACTGCTGGGCTGACCATGTCTAAGCTGAAGAACTAATACACTGGAATAACAACAGTGCTGCTGAGTGTGGTACTAGAGGAACTGATGAGCTGCTGGATCATAGTGACAGGGAGTCATACCCTCAATGGTACACTGAACTGGGTACTCAAGGAAGCATATAACTGGATGGATTCCGAATACAATCGCCAATGCAACCCAAACATCCACGGGAACATATAACTGGGCGTTCCGAAGTGACTCACCAATGTGCTAGAGTCGGGGGAAATCCGAGGTCTTCGACCAATAACTGAAGGGATATAAACCCTGCACGATTCTCAACGATGCGATCAAGGTGTTGAGGTTGAGCATGTGAGAAACAACCACTCGGAGAGGCAATGATGACTCCTCTCAAAATGGTCCGTAGGCACTCACCACAGATGGTGATGGGTCCAAGGCGCAGGGACCTCTGGGTCTATCCTCTGGAATAGAGGGGCTGTCGTCGACAGAGGGAGACTGGTAACTAGCAAGGCAATGATGTTTCCTTGATAGGAGCGCAAGGTGGAGAACCAAAGTGTGAGAGTACTGATGGTAGGACTGTCATATTGTGGGGGATAACTGGGCAAGTAGAGTGGGTGGACTCAAACTTCCTTTGTTCAGAGTATGATGGCAGGGATGATCGGGTAGCATATGAAACTGACTGGTGGGAAAGGGATAATAGCTGTAATGGATCAAGGATAGTGACGAGGATGAGTGATACTCAAGCGGGTGTAAAATGGCAAAAGACTGCAGAATACTCTGAACAAAGGCAACCTGATTGGGGGTGCTGCCGAGATGATTGATCATAGTGCCAAGAGGCACGTGAGGGACTTCTTCATGGGTTAAGGAACTAGAAGAAGTGTGTGTAAAAGGGTACTGTCGTGTGGATTTATATGAGCCCAGGACAGTTCATGCTCGTGATTGCTATCAATTTTAAGGAGTCTGAAAGCGATAAGAAGACTCTGAAATAATGGAATGGTATTGTCGTGTGGATTTGTACGAGCCCAGGACAGTTCATGCTCGTGGTTGCTTTCAGTTTTAGAGAGTCTGAAAGCGATTAAGAAGACTCCAGGGGGTTGCTTTTTCGTGTGTTAGTCTCCAAGGCCCGAAGAAACATAAAAGGATGCAATGAAGAACTCTTCTAGCCGGTGTGACTAGAGTATTCCTTTTTCGTAATTAGTCTACCAGGTTCGGAAAAGGGTTAAACTTATACCAGATAGACGCCCTTTCAGGTACTTTAACGAGCATGAAAGGAAGCAAGATTGCTCGGTGATCTTTTCATTGTTTTAGGAGTCAGAAAAGAGATTAACAGAAACTCCCTAAGTGCCTTTTTCGTAAAGGACTTGTCCGGCCCGAAAAAGGGATAAAATTATACCGAACAAAAGGAATGGCCAGGTAAGGAGGAAGTGCTCAATCAAGGAACATTGATGATGACCAAGAAAGAGGGAGGGGGGAACACTGGTGGGTCTCCTTGTGGGATAATGAATCGTGTAAAAATAATGAAATAACTACAGTATGACAGGAGTGAATGGCTCATGTAAAAAGGTGGAACAATCTGATGGCAGCCGATGTGGTGCGCAAACCGAGGCAACAAGGTGTCGGGACACAATGGTGAAATTGTACCTGGTGAGAGCGAGAAATGATCTCAAGCATCATCATGAGCTCGGAAAACTGGATCCGGTGATATAAAAAAGTGTCGAAAACGGAGAACGACCGAAGTGGCACGCAAACCGAAGTGACGGGGGGCGTTTTGTTAGGAACCCATGCCTTTACCTTGTTAGTATGTTGTTATTGGACGCATATGCTTTGTAAGTCGTCCCGTAGTATTTGTTGATCAATAGTTGTGTTATTGTTGTTGGCGCATATGCTTTGTAAGTCGCCCGTAGTATTGTTGATCCATAGTTTGTAACGGCCCATGGTTTCGACCCATAGTATTGGCGCCTAGAATTAGTATATAAGTGTGTGTTGAGACCTATGAAGCCACCGTGAAGTTATTTGTATTGAGCTTGCTCAAAGGAGGTTGCCCCCTCGAAGTGGCCCGTGATCAATACAAAAGTGATTCTGAGTTCTGTCATTTCTGCTATAGCGCGCATTCTTGTTAATTAATTGTTGCAGGTGCCTCACATCTGGTATCAGAGCACTTTCTTGGGCTCGCTGGGTGAAATTTCTGCCAAAATTTTTTTTCGCATCTGTTGCAGGTTCGGATTTGGGAATAATCCCTATCCGCTTAACTGTGGGAAGTACTTGGGCATAAGCCCTAAAACTCATTGTGAGGAGTACCACAGGAACCCCGAAGTAGCTGGCCCATTGAGAGGACCTGCCGGCGAAAAGGGCAACGACCCCTACCTGATTGACTAGTTCCCACCCGTGAGGTAAACCAAGAGCTGTCGTTTGTGGCAAAGCGGTTATCAGTTTTACCTGAGCCATGGAGTGAGGGGTACTGCCCCAATACGCAAGCCGTCAGACAGCATTGGTGGCCGAGTGAAAACCCTGAACTGTTAGGAAGCCGCACATACCTGGGGTCCATATCTACTTTCAGTTGAACTATTGTCGATCACTGCTGCACCGTTTCAGACTCATTTTGCAAGCCGTTCCAGATCCAGCAGGTCGGGGTTGTTCCAGATTCCTTCTGAGCCGTAGCAGCTCCAGTCTGTGATAAAAAAAAAAAAAAAAAAAAAACCGAGCCGTAGCCGCTCCGGTCTGAAGAAAATTTAAAAAAAAAAAAAAAATAAAAAAATATCAGTTTTTTCTCCATATCTCCCTTGTTTTACCTCTGTTTCCCTTGAAATTTTCAGGGAACCCTTGTCATTCCATTCTGCATATTTCATCCCTGAGGACCCTATCCTCAGTTCCCCTTCCTACAGCCGGAAATCCCACATTTGTCTATTTTTAGGGTTTGCCATAACTTCCTCAGATTTCACCCAATCACCTTCAATTTTTACCACAGAGTTCCTTTCTGAATTCTGCTTCTTTGTTCCCTTCTGCCAATTTTTCCCATCCTTTCACCCCGCTGCTGAAATCCTCATTTTTACTTCCCTGTCTATCCAACAGTGTTCAAAAAAATGAGTCAAACCCCAATTACCCTTCTGATTTTTTCCCAAATCCAAATTTTCCTTTACTGAAGTAGTTCCTGTTTTTGTTTTCCTACCCAATCAAAAAAAAAAAAAAAAAAAAAAAAAAAAGAAAAAAGAAAAAAGTATAAAATTCAGTTTTTTCTCCATATCTCCCTTGTTTTACCTCTGTTTCCCTTGAAATTTTCAGGGAACCCCTGTCATTCCATTCTGCATATTTCATCCCTGAGGACCCTATCCTCAGTTCCCCTTCCTACAGCCGGAAATCCCACATTTGTCTATTTTTAGGGTTTGCCATAACTTCCTCAGATTTCACCCAATCACCTTCAATTTTTACCACAGAGTTCCTTTCTGAATTCTGCTTCTTTGTTCCCTTCTGCCAATTTTTCCCATCCTTTCACCCCGCTGCTGAAATCCTCATTTTTACTTCCATGTCTATCCAACAGTGTTCAAAAAAACGAGTCAAACCCCAATTACCCTTCTGATTTTTTCCCAAATCCAAATTTTCCTTTACTGAAGTAGTTCCTGTTTAAGTTTTCCTACCCAATCAAAAAAAAAAAAAAAAAAAAAAAAAAAAAAAGTATAAAATTCAGTTTTTTCTCCATATCTCCCTTGTTTTACCTCTGTTTCCCTTGAAATTTTCAGGGAACCCCTGTCATTCCATTCTGCATATTTCATCCCTGAGGACCCTATCCTCAGTTCCCCTTCCTACAGCCGGAAATCCCACATTTGTCTATTTTTAGGGTTTGCCATAACTTCCTCAGATTTCACCCAATCACCTTCAATTTTTACCACAGAGTTCCTTTCTGAATTCTGCTTCTTTGTTCCCTTCTGCCAATTTTTCCCATCCTTTCACCCCGCTGCTGAAATCCTCATTTTTACTTCCCTGTCTATCCAACAGTGTTCAAAAAAACGAGTCAAACCCCAATTACCCTTCTGATTTTTTCCCAAATCCAAATTTTCCTTTACTGAAGTAGTTCCTGTTTTTGTTTTCCTACCCAATCAAAAAAAAAAAAGAAAAAGTATAAAATTCAGTTTTTTCTCCATATCTCCCTTGTTTTACCTCTGTTTCCCTTGAAATTTTCAGGGAACCCCTGTCATTCCATTCTGCATATTTCATCCCTGAGGACCCTATCCTCAGTTCCCCTTCCTACAGCCGGAAATCCCACATTTGTCTATTTTTAGGGTTTGCCATAACTTCCTCAGATTTCACCCAATCACCTTCAATTTTTACCACAGAGTTCCTTTCTGAATTCTGCTTCTTTGTTCCCTTCTGCCAATTTTTCCCATCCTTTCACCCCGCTGCTGAAATCCTCATTTTTACTTCCCTGTCTATCCAACAGTGTTCAAAAAAACGAGTCAAACCCCAATTACCCTTCTGATTTTTTCCCAAATCCAAATTTTCCTTTACTGAAGTAGTTCCTGTTTTTGTTTTCCTACCCAATCAAAAAAAAAAAAGTATAAAATTCAGTTTTTTCTCCATATCTCCCTTGTTTTACCTCTGTTTCCCTTGAAATTTTCAGGGAACCCCTGTCATTCCATTCTGCATATTTCATCCCTGAGGACCCTATCCTCAGTTCCCCTTCCTACAGCCGGAAATCCCACATTTGTCTATTTTTAGGGTTTGCCATAACTTCCTCAGATTTCACCCAATCACCTTCAATTTTTACCACAGAGTTCCTTTCTGAATTCTGCTTCTTTGTTCCCTTCTGCCAATTTTTCCCATCCTTTCACCCCGCTGCTGAAATCCTCATTTTTACTTCCATGTCTATCCAACAGTGTTCAAAAAAACGAGTCAAACCCCAATTACCCTTCTGATTTTTTCCCAAATCCAAATTTTCCTTTACTGAAGTAGTTCCTGTTTTTGTTTTCCTACCCAATCAAAAAAAAAAAAAAAAAAAAAAAGTATAAAATTCAGTTTTTTCTCCATATCTCCCTTGTTTTACCTCTGTTTCCCTTGAAATTTTCAGGGAACCCTTGTCATTCCATTCTGCATATTTCATCCCTGAGGACCCTATCCTCAGTTCCCCTTCCTACAGCCGGAAATCCCACATTTGTCTATTTTTAGGGTTTGCCATAACTTCCTCAGATTTCACCCAATCACCTTCAATTTTTACCACAGAGTTCCTTTCTGAATTCTGCTTCTTTGTTCCCTTCTGCCAATTTTTCCCATCCTTTCACCCCGCTGCTGAAATCCTCATTTTTACTTCCCTGTCTATCCAACAGTGTTCAAAAAAATGAGTCAAACCCCAATTACCCTTCTGATTTTTTCCCAAATCCAAATTTTCCTTTACTGAAGTAGTTCCTGTTTTTGTTTTCCTACCCAATCAAAAAAAAAAAAAAAAAAAAAAAAAAGAAAAAGAAAAAGAAAAAAGTATAAAATTCAGTTTTTTCTCCATATCTCCCTTGTTTTACCTCTGTTTCCCTTGAAATTTTCAGGGAACCCCTGTCATTCCATTCTGCATATTTCATCCCTGAGGACCCTATCCTCAGTTCCCCTTCCTACAGCCGGAAATCCCACATTTGTCTATTTTTAGGGTTTGCCATAACTTCCTCAGATTTCACCCAATCACCTTCAATTTTTACCACAAAGTTCCTTTCTGAATTCTGCTTCTTTGTTCCCTTCTGCCAATTTTTCCCATCCTTTCACCCCGCTGCTGAAATCCTCATTTTTACTTCCCTGTCTATCCAACAGTGTTCAAAAAAACGAGTCAAACCCCAATTACCCTTCTGATTTTTTCCCAAATCCAAATTTTCCTTTACTGAAGTAGTTCCTGTTTTTGTTTTCCTACCCAATCAAAAAAAAAAAAAAAAAAAAAAAAAAAAAGTATAAAATTCAGTTTTTTCTCCATATCTCCCTTGTTTTACCTCTGTTTCCCTTGAAATTTTCAGGGAACCCCTGTCATTCCATTCTGCATATTTCATCCCTGAGGACCCTATCCTCAGTTCCCCTTCCTACAGCCGGAAATCCCACATTTGTCTATTTTTAGGGTTTGCCATAACTTCCTCAGATTTCACCCAATCACCTTCAATTTTTACCACAGAGTTCCTTTCTGAATTCTGCTTCTTTGTTCCCTTCTGCCAATTTTTCCCATCCTTTCACCCCGCTGCTGAAATCCTCATTTTTACTTCCCTGTCTATCCAACAGTGTTCAAAAAAAACGAGTCAAACCCCAATTACCCTTCTGATTTTTTCCCAAATCCAAATTTTCCTTTACTGAAGTAGTTCCTGTTTTTGTTTTCCTACCCAATCAAAAAAAAAAAAAAAAAAAAAAAAAATCCCTGGTTATGGTTGTCACCCGTGCAGGAGCAAAAACCATGGAGGAAGCCCTTGCAGCCATCCAAGCCAAACTCCAGGATCTGGATGAAAAATTTCTTGGTCTCCATCTTGAGCATTCAGCTATGAACAACAAACAGCAGTCCGAGTCTTCAGTAGACACTGGGTTCTCTTCTTCCAGCAATTTTCGTGGTCCAAAGCTTGATTTTCCTCACTTCAATGGTACCGATCCAACTGGGTGGATCTATCGTGCAGAACAATATTTCAGTCTGCATAATACGTTTGATGTCAACAAAGTTCCGTTGGCATCATTTCATTTGGAACAGGAAGCTCTTCAGTGGTACCGTTGGTACATCAAGGCTCATCCAGAGCCCAACTGGCCAAACTTTTGTCAGCTCCTTCTGCAACGATTTGGTCCTAGTGCTTTTGATGACTTCACAGGAGCCCTCACTAAACTTCGCCAGACCGGCACTGTGAGAGAGTATCAAACTGAATTTGAGAATCTAGCCAACCACACCGAAGGATTGTCTGATGAATTTTACCGGAGTTGTTTTATCAGTGGTCTAAAGGATGCCATCCGCTCCGAGGTCAAAATGTTCTGCCGCAACACAATGATGGAAGCACTCGGGTTGTCTAAATTGGCAGAAGACAAGATTGCAGCCCAACAACGCTCCAAGCCCACTTTTGTTCCCTTTAGAAATATGGGGGTCTCAGCGACCTCCTATACCGCAGGCTCCTCGACCGACTCCTATCAAGCGTTTGTCAGAAACAGAGATGCAAGCACGCAGAGAAAAGGGTCTTTGTTATAATTGTGATGAGAAATTCACTCGGGGACATCGATGTGTTCAGCAAAAACTATATCTCCTGGATGTGGAGTCTCCGCCTGCCTCTGAAATGGGTGACGAAGATCCAGAAACACTGGATGCTCCGGTCGACATTCAAGAACCGCCTATTGACCCTCCGTCTCAGGATGACCAGCCAGAGATATCTCTCCATGCTTTAGCTGGAATCACCACCCCCCAAACAATGCGGGTCAGGGGTTACTTCAAGAAGCTTCCTCTTACAATCCTCATTGATTCTGGTAGCACTCATAATTTCATCGACCCTCAGATCGCCAAACAAGCTGATTGTTTTATCCATCCTTGCTCCAACTTTGAAGTCATGATTGCCAATGGGGGCACCTTACCTTGCAAAGGGAAGTGTCGAAATGTGCGTATCTCTATGGGAGATTATATCCTGCGGTCTGACATGTTTGCCTTGCCATTAGGCGGATGTGATGTGGTTTTGGGCGCTCAATGGCTACGCACACTCGGCCCTATCTTATGGGATTTTGCCGAACTTTGGATGCAGTTTTCCCTCAATGGACACAAACACACATTGACAGGATTACAACCAGGTTCTCTCAGCATCATCAGTTCACATCGCATGGAGAAACTCCTCAAGAAGAGTTCACATGGTGTCATCGCTCAGCTCAGTTCCATCCAGATGCAACCATCCGCGGTCTCCACTACTCCTTTGGATCTACAACAAATTCTGAATCTATATACAGGTGTCTTTGCTGAACCAGTGGGATTACCACCTTCCAGGCCAGAAGACCATCGTATTCAGCTCCTTCCTGGCAGCGTTCCTCCCAACATCAGGCCCTATCGCTACCCATTTCACCAAAAAACAGAGATTGAAATGCTCGTGCGGGACTTATTGAAGCAAGGTATTATTCGCCCAAGCACTAGTTCCTTTTCTTCTCCAGTTATTCTTGTCCGCAAAAAAGATGGGTCATGGCGCCTCTGCATTGACTTTCGAGCACTTAATCACCTCACCATCAAGGATAAGTTTCCAATTCCTGTCGTTGATGAGCTTCTTGATGAGCTTCATGGGGCTCACTTTTTCTCCAAGTTGGATCTTCGTTCTGGGTATCATCAAATTCGAGTTCATGAGGAGGATATTCCTAAAACAGTTTTCCGCACACATGATGGCCATTATGAGTTTTTGGTCATGCCCTTTGGCCTCACTAATGCTCCTTCCACATTCCAGGCCTTAATGAATAAAATATTTCGACCCTACTTGCGGAAATTCATTCTGGTATTCTTTGATGATATCCTCATCTACAGTAAAACATGGGATGAACATCTCCAGCATCTGGATCTTGTCATGCAACTTTTCTCTGACCATCATCTCCATGCCAAGAAGTCTAAATGTGTTTTTGGACAAAAGGAAGTTGAGTATCTCGGGCACATTATATCAGCACAAGGGGTTCGCGTGGATCCTGCCAAAATCGATGCCATGAACAATTGGCCACATCCTCAGACACTCAAGAGCCTTCGTGGTTTTTTGGGGTTGACTGGCTACTACCGCAAGTTTGTCAAGGATTATGGGAAGATTGCAGCTCCATTAACTGCCCTATTGAAAAAAGATGCTTTTACATGGACACCTGCTGCTCAGTGTGCATTTGACAAACTAAAACAAGCTATGTGTACTACACCTGTGCTAGCTATGCCCGATTTTTCCAAGCCCTTCACGATTGAAAGTGATGCTTGCGGCAATGGACTTGGTGCTGTTCTCCTTCAAGATGAACACCCCATTGCATTCACCAGCAAAGCCCTTTCCGGTAAGAATTTAGCTGCCTCTACCTATGAGAAGGAAATGATGGCTATTTTGCATGCAGTACAGAAGTGGCGTCCATACCTATTAGGGAATCATTTCTGCATCAAGACTGATCACCAGAGTTTGAAATATTTCTTGGACCAGCGTGTCTCCTCCCCGGCACAACAGAAATGGGTTAGCAAACTCATGGGTTATGACTATGAGATCACTTACAAGAAGGGTAAAGACAATATTGTGGCAGATGCTCTTTCTCGTACATTTGATACCCAAGGTTCTCTTTCAGCTATCTCTATGCCGGTTCCAAATTGGTTGCAATCTGTTCAACAGGGTTATGTCAATGACTCTTCCTTATCTCAGATCATCCAGCGCTTGACCAACAATCCTTCTGCGGTCCCACATTACTCTTGGGATGGTGCTTCTCTGCGATACAAGGGTCGTCTGGTGCTTCCCCAGAGCACAGATCTTCAATAGGCTGTCTTCTATGAACTCCATGCTTCTCTATCAGCCGGGCACTCCGGGTTCCTCAAAACATATGAACGAGCACGGCGTAACTTCTTTTGGCAGGGCATGAAAAGAACAATTCAACAGATGGTGGCCGAATGTGATACCTGCCAGCGCAATAAGGGTGAAACAACACTCCTTCCAGGATTGCTTGAACCCTTGCCCATACCTACACGGATTTGGACAGATATTTCTATGGATTTCATCGAAGGGCTCCCTAAATCTGGCGGAAAGACAGTGATTCTCGTTGTGGTTGATCGTCTCTCCAAATATAGTCATTTTTGTGCTCTCAGCCATCCCTATACAGCCTCCTCCGTCGCTCAAATTTTTATGGACCAGATCTTTCGTCTTCATGGCATCCCTTCTTCCATTGTCTCGGATCGTGATGCGACTTTCACTAGTCATTTTTGGACAGAACTATTTCGTCACACTGGCACCAAACTGAAGATGAGTTCAGGGTATCACCCACAAACAGATGGTCAGACTGAAATTGTTAATAAATGCTTGGAAACTTATCTTCGTTGCTTCACCTCGGAACAACAACATCAGTGGGCAAAGTGGCTTCCTCTCGCTGAATGGTGGTACAATACCTCTTACCACACTGCCTCCAAAATGACCCCATATGAAGCAGTCTATGGTCAGGCACCTCCAGCTCTTCTTCCATACACCCCCACCAGTTCACCAGTTCAGGAAGTTGACAGGGTCCTTCGCAACCGAGATCAGATTCTTCGCATTTTGCGGGACAATCTTCACATGGCAAGGAATCGCATGAAGCAACAAGCTGATCAGCACCGTTCAAAGCGCACCTTTCAAGTCGGCGATATGGTTTTTCTTCGTCTCCAGCCGTACAAACAATCCTCCTTGAAACTCAAAGGACGTCATAAGCTCGCTCCAAAGTTCTATGGGCCATATCGGATTCTTCAGAAGCTTGGGTCCGTCGCTTATAAATTGGAACTTCCTCCTTCTTCCCGCATTCATCCAGTCTTTCATGTCTCTTGTCTGAAGAAAGTTCTTGGCACCAACATCAGCAGCCAAACGATTTTACCCGAACTGGATAATGAAGGATCCATCCTTTTGGAGCCAGAGGCCATCCTCAATCGGCGCACGCGTCAGCTTCGCTCTCGCTCTATCACAGAAGTCTTAATTCAGTGGCACGGCATGCAACCAGAGGATGCTACATGGGAACCACTCCTTCAGATTCAACAACAATTTCCACATCTAAAGCTTTGAGGACAAAGCTTTTTTTCAAGGGGGAGGGGATGTTAGGAACCCATGCCTTTACCTTGTTAGTATGTTGTTATTGGACGCATATGCTTTGTAAGTCGTCCCGTAGTATTTGTTGATCAATAGTTGTGTTATTGTTGTTGGCGCATATGCTTTGTAAGTCGCCCGTAGTATTGTTGATCCATAGTTTGTAACGGCCCATGGTTTCGACCCATAGTATTGGCGCCTAGAATTAGTATATAAGTGTGTGTTGAGACCTATGAAGCCACCGTGAAGTTATTTGTATTGAGCTTGCTCAAAGGAGGTTGCCCCCTCGAAGTGGCCCGTGATCAATACAAAAGTGATTCTGAGTTCTGTCATTTCTGCTATAGCGCGCATTCTTGTTAATTAATTGTTGCAGGTGCCTCACACGTTTGGGAAAAAATACCCAAAAAATCTGGGGGTGAGAGCGAGAAATGATCTCAAGCATCATCACGGGCTCAGAAAAATGAATCCGATGATATAAAATATATAAAAAATGGAGAGCAGCCGAAGTGGCACACAAACTGAGGCGACTAGTGGTGTCTAAAAAAAAATGCTAAAAAAAATGATGTGGAAAAAATAAGAGAACAAGTTGACCATCATGACGGTCGCATCGTGCTAATTCTAGTGGTGGAAACAGTTTGAAAAATGGACTCCGTATGGGTTCAGAATGGCCAAAACAAGAAAAAGTCAACGGACTATAAATAGTGAGTGTGTCCAACATGACAAATGTCATTTGGACTTGACTTTGACTAGTGATTAGAGTGGACCAGAGCTGAGTTGGTGTTTCTGGATGATCTGACCGACCGTTTTCAGATCCGGGAGTTACAGGTATTCCGACAAACTCATACCTACATTTCCATTGGGTTCGGGGGGGGTAGTGGGTCCCAGGGGAGTTTTTGTACGGTCCACGTGGGGTGGACCGCGGGTTTGTGGGGTGGAACCATGGTCGGGGACCGCAGGTTCTAGGGTGGATTGCGCGGATGAGGACCGCGAGGTTCGGGTCGGAATATGCAGTCTGGTACCACGTGTTTCGAGGCTGGACACGCGGTTCAAGACCGTGAGTTTGGCTCCTACAGGTGCAGTCCGGGACCGTGCCTGTAGCCCTGACAGCCGCGGTTGGAAACCACAGTAAGGGGCCCTAAAGCCGCGATTGGGATCGAGCTTTTAGGGTTTCCTCTGGGGGGGAATGGTTACTTCTTTGACATGAGTTTGATGATTTTACTGTGTGTGATTGACAGGATGTCGTTGGTGCTTTGGCAAGAGCGGGATGTCCCGGATAAGATAGTGGATGTCATCCGGAGGGATCGACATGTGTGGTCTACGTTGGGGCTGTGCGGACTGCTGAAGTTCGCACAGGTGCTTATGATGTGTTCAGCAGTGCTGCTGCTGAACCGATTAGTGAGATTTTAGGAGTCGGACATTCATGCATTCAGGGTGCAGGGAGAGAGGGTGGATCTCACTCTCGCAGATGTATACTTCTTGACGGGGTTGCCCTGTCAGGGTAGGGTGGCCGATACGCAACCACGAGTATCCGCAGATGTGGATATGGAGGATATGTTGGAGCGGTACTGTGTTCCAGAGGCTAGGGTGCAGAGGAATGCACTCCGGGTGGTGGACATGCAGGAGCCAGCAGTACAGGCAATTGCAGTGTGCGTGGTTCGAGTTTTGGGGTCCCAGTCACCTGAGAAGGTGTCCGGGGGCCAGATGCAGCTGGTGGAGAGGGTGCTGGATGGTGTGTATTATGCTTGGGGCCAGATGTTTCTCACTTGTGTTCAATGGCAGCTGACATCGGTGAAGGAATATAGCAAGGGATTATGTTATGGATCCTTTCTATGTGCCTTCTTCATGGAGCGGGTACCTACACTGCAGCCGCGGGTGCCGGTCATGGCAGGAGGACTGAGGGAGCCGCGCATGGTGCGGTGGGTAGAGATGATGCGCCGTCGGGGTGGCGGTGAGGTTGGGAGATACTTTACTCAGGAGCTCTACCTTCAGTGGTTGCATATGCCATTGACACTGGATGATTATCCATACAGAGACATGGACTATACTGGGGATCCGGAGGCACCACGACCGCTAGGTCAGGCGTGGGGACAAGATGGTACGTATTGATGTGCTTGATTGTTGTTGATGTCAGGTCTTGTGTATGATAGGTTTTTGATATACTATTACTGACTAATGTGTGATATACAGATGTTGGCCCGAGACCACCACCAGGACATGTAGCGTGCAGAGGGCATGTGGTGGTACCATCCCTACCAGGCCAAGGGGAGGTGCATCGACGAGACGCTGAGGGGACTCTGGAGTCTGTACGGATGCTTCTAGATCGGTTGCTAGTTGGAGTGACTGATGGCAGGTGGTGGGACGTGGATCTGGAGGTGATTCAGGTTTGTTTGAGGGTGCCACGAGAGTTCCGATCGATCGCGATCCAGGTGGCTATCTTGGCGGATAGGGGTCGGGCACAGGATCTCGCAGGGGATGATGAGCTGCTGGAGGAGGAGCGGGGTGAGGACTCGGAGGCAGCTGATGCAGGAAGTGACGGAGGGTATGACTCTCATTAGGGAGTGCAGGGGACTCCCCCCGATTTTGTAGCTACGACATGTATTCTATGAGGCATATTGATGTATAGATTTTTTTGTATAGCTGAGTACGGGGGTACTCAGGACATGTGTAGCATATTGACGTTTATTTTTTGATATATATATATGCACATGGATGCGCCTTTTTGCGATGATGATTTAGTGTACGCATGTGGATGCGCTTATGGTTTGTTATATGTTGGTACTGCATGTGGATGCAAGTAGTATAGGATGATGGGCACGTGGATGCCCCGTGTGTATTTTATGTTATGCAACATGATGTATGTAGGATTAGGCACATGGATGGCCCTGTATAGTAATGTGGTTTTAGTTTTATTGCACATGGATGCAAATGTTTATGTTGTGATAGGCACGTGGATGCCCCTTGCAATCTTTTTGGGTTTTTATATATTTTTGATGAGATGTTATGGGATGATGATGCATGATGGAGGTTTTACATGGTGTGATTGATGTGCCAATCTCGGATGTTGTTAGCCATTTGATCTGCGACAATATTTTGAGCTCTTGGGACATGGGTGAATGTTATGGATTCAAATTGTCGGCTGAGTTGTTTTGTGCGCAGGAATTTTCTAAAGAGGCAGGGATCACGCACCTGGTAGCAGTTGTTGAGCTGGGAGACAAGTAGCTGGGAGTCAAGGAACACATGAAGGTGACATATGCCCATCTGGAGGGCAGCAGTCAGGAGACTGGTCACAGCATCATACTCCTCCTGGTTATTGGTAGCAGCGCCTATACATATTCCGTCAAAGTGAATCAATTCATGTGAAGGGGAATATAAGACCCATGCTGCAGAAGCCAGGTTTGGAGACCAGCGGCTTGCTCCATCAGCAAAGCCAATGTAATGAGGTGGAAGAGGGTCCATCTGTGATCATGCAAAAATGATGAATGTAAGATTGTGGTGAAAAAGGTGAAAAACAAAAAGAGAGCAAACTGTACAATACAAACCAATGGGGGCTGTGGGTTTATTTAGGGATAAAAGCGTTTAAGATACAGCCCATTACGGGGGTTGCGCAAAGGGTGACCTTCTGAGTCAGTTAAAATGTATGCCCCATTTCCAAGGCAGGTCTGCACGACATAAGGGCCATGCCACATGGATTCAAACTTTCCTTTACCAGTTTTTTCATGGGCTTGATCATAGGTGAGGACGAGGTCCCCTTCACGGAAAGTTCGAGGGTGTACATATTTGTCGTAACCAGCTTTGGAGCAGTTCTTGGCGGCTTCAATGGTCTGGAGAGTGGCACGATGGTCTTCATCAACTTGTTCTAGTGATAGCAGACATTGCTCGAGTGGGGAGGTGTCTGGGAGAAGCTCAACGACGATGTGTAAGGTAGGTATCTGACACTCGATGGGGAGGATAGACTCTACACCGTGAACTAAATGAAACGGGGGTAAAACCGGTGGCGGTTTTGGTGGATGTATGGTAAGCCCATAAGGCAAGGAACAACATGTGGTGCCAATTGGTCTTATGCCGGTCAACAGTGCGTTGGAGGATGGTTTTTAGAATTTTGTTAATGGCCTCTACTTGGCCGTTGCCTTGGGGGTAGTAAGCAGAGGAATACTGATGTTCAAACTTTAGTAGGGTGGATAACTCGTGCTAAAGGGAATCTTCGAAGTGTGAACCATGGTCTAAGACCAATTGTTTGGGGACCCTGAATCGAGTGATAACATGGTTAAAAAAGAAACGGGCGGCGGTGTCATTTTAAAATGGAAAGTGGGCATGGCTTCAGCCCATTTGGTGAAGTAATTGACGGCGACAATGATGTACTTATGGCCGTTGGCGGATGAGGTTTTACATTCCATGAAGTCGATGGCCCATTTACAAAAGGGGTTAACAGTGACGACTGGGCGTAACGGAGCGGGTGGTGTCCGGGCCTTTGGGGCAAAAAACTGGCAATTATGGCAATGTTTGACCACTGTGATGCAGTCGGTAAAGAGTGTGGGCCAGAGAAATGTCCGCCGTAGGCACCGCTATGACAGTCATTGAGGACGTGTTCGGCTTCCTCGTGTGTAAGGCAATGATGGAGAATTGTGTCAACCCCTCGCCGGTAAAGGACATCGCCTAAGAGGATATATTGAGAGGCTTGGTGACGGATACGATGGCATCCATCATGATTGATGTTGGGCCTGAACTTCTGCGTGCGAAGGTATAACAAAATATCACCATACCAGGGGTCATCAGATGAGATGATGAACAAGTGATTGTCAGGTAACTCATTGGAGATTTGTGGGGATGGCAGAAGGGAGGGGAGATCAGTGATGAGTTGGGAAAGCACAAGGGCTTTAGTGCTCTTAGGGGTTCTAAAAGTGAGGTCATATTCCTAGAGGATAATTACCCATTTAGCAACGCGACCTTGCAGGAGGCGTCCGGTTTAAGAGATAGACCCATGGGGGTTGGAGTCGGAGACAACTGTGGTATGACTGAGTAAAATGTAGTGTCGCAATTTTTCGAACGGAAAAAGACCACAACAAGGGCTAGTCTTTCCTCATATGGGTAACGTAGGGGTGGTCCAGACAAGGTCTGGCTGACGTAATAAATGACATGCTCCTGGCGAGCAGCGTCTTATTGAACAAGGAATCCGGACACGGCATAATCGGATGTCAAGACGTAAAGGATGAAGTCCTGAGAGAAATCCGAAGGGGATATCAAAGGGGCTTGTGTGAGAGCTTTCTTGAGGGCTTCGAATGTAGCTTCTGCTTGCTGATCCCAAACAAAGGGTATGTGGGTATGAAGCAGGCATAAGAAACCATGAACGGTGGTGGCATAATCAGGAACGAAGCGATGGAGGAAATTAGATCGCCCCTGCAGACTCTGGAGCTGCCGAAGCGTTCGAGGAGAGGGAAGGTCTATGATGGCTTGGACTTTTAGGGGATCCACAGAAATTCCTTTCTGGGGAAACAATGAAACCCAACAACCGGCCTGCCGGAACGCAAAAGACACACTTGTGTGGGTTCAAGCGGATTTGATATCTATGACAACGCATAAAGACTTGCCGGGAGGTCGTTAAGGTGGTCTGATCGTTTCCAGGAACGAGTTGTAAGGTCGTCAAGGTAGACTAGCAGAATATGGACCAAGTCATGAAAACAATAGGTCATGGCCCGCTGGAAGGTGGCACCAGCATTTTTGAGGCCGAAAGGCATGATGCAATAGGCAAAGGTGCCCCATGGGGTGGTAAAGGCAGTCTTCTACTGATCCTCCTTACGGATCTGAATCTGGTTGTTTCCGGAAAAACCGTCCATGAAAGATAGGACTTCATGCCCCGCACACGCATCGATGAGTTGGTCAATAAATGGCGTGGGGAAGTTGTCTTTGGGACAGGCTCGGTTTAAATCGTGGAAGTTAGTACATACTCTAATGGTGCCTTGTTTTTTGTTAACAGGGACAGGGTTTGAAACCCAGGTGGTATATTTAATAGGATAAATGAATCCTGCCTTGCGAAGTTTCTCAATCTTTGCTTTAACAGTGGGGAGCTTTGAAGGATGAATGGGGCGCTGTTTCTGGCGAATGGGGGGTACATTCCGGGCCATGTGTCATGGTGCTCTATAATAGCGGGGTCGAGACCAGGCATTTTGGTATAGGACCAGGCAAAGACATCACGAAACTCTTGGGAAAAAATTTTTGTACTCTCCAATCTCATACTCACTCCAGGAGGCTCCTAATGTAATGATTTCAAGAGCACCAGGTGGGTCAGAGATATCGATGTGGATGACGGGTGAGATGTTGGCCATGTTACCTTTCTCAAAGGCATCAGGAGTGGGAATAGGATCCTTAAACCAGTCGAATTTGGTGGGAAGGAAATATTTGGACTCAACTGCAAATTGGGTAGCTATGGTGGAGGAGGGACTCTTCTGGGAGGAAAAAGGAACGATGGTGCATGTCGTCCCAGGGGATAATCCAGGGGCAGTGAGAGCCTCTAGAATCTCCTCATCATTGCAGAAACTTTGAGTTGTCAAATCGGTTGACGAGGGAGTGGTAGTCGAAGAGATCATATAAATGGTGTTAATCTCGTCGGATGAGGGTGATACTAGGGGGGTGGATCTCCTCAATTGTGGGGGGCGCCGTCTCAAGATCCAAATTATTCATCTCGTAGAGAGCTTCTATGTAATCTGGGAGATTAGGACAGTGATGTGAGTAATGGCCATAAATACCGCATATTGCACAAGGGTGGTTGGTATGCAGTGATTTATCACGAGGCTTAGGGGCTGGATTGAGTTGGACAACCGGGATGTTGGGGTCATCATCAAGCATTTGCATGTGTTCTTGTAATGCGGGGTAATTGTGGACATTGATGAGTTGGATGGCCTAACGCATCACACAACGAGCATTTAAGAGGAGCACAAAACACGGGGGGGGGGGGGGGGGGGGGGGTTTAACCGCTTTGGGGAGGGTGTACAATAGTGTATGGTTGTGGGCCTCTGCCCCCAATGGGCTTGATAAGAGGAGGGGGGATTCGTAGATTGACGAAGGGGTAGTGACACCAGGAGGTGGTTGACTAGTAGTGGAAATGGGGTTGCACTGGTTTGTAGGACGACATTTGGTGTCGGCGAGGGAATGGGAGGCGAAATATACCACATGGGTAATCCCAAGGTTAACTCGGGGAGGCTGAGGGTAGCTGTAACCGAGGCACTTACTACTCCCGAGGGAGGGAATAGGAAGGGGATTGTGTGGATGGGTGTAACACCAATGTGACTAGGTACCAATGGTGGTTTTGGGGTAAACAAGGGCGACTGCTTGTTGGGTGTTTGTGTATTGTGGGAAAGGGTACATAGGTCAGATACTTTGGTCACGGGTGACGGGGGTGGAATGGATTGGAATGTTGAGGTCATCAGTGTTTCTGAGTAAACTCCGGTGTCCCACGGAGGACACAAACGAGGTAGTTGCACCACAAACAGGTTGTTCAACCATAAGGAGAACATTCTCGGGTGCAGCGGGGGCATTGGGATCGTAAATAGGTGAGTTGGTCAACCTTGAACACGCGTCCGTCATGGGGCAAGATCATGGTACAAAAAATGGATGAGGAAACCGCCTGCATGGCATACATGTAGCTGTGGGCCAAGTAAGAGGTTATAATCAAGTTGGGCATTGATGACCTCCTATGTGAATGAGCACAGTTTTACCAGCCAATTGGACGGGGACATTAGCTAAGAGACCTTGGGGTTGAGCCGAACGACCGTCGTAGCCTCGCAACGCAGTGGTGGACTGCTGGAGAGTAGGGGATCCCAACTTTTTCCAAACGAATGTGGACATAATGCATGTAGAGGCACCTTCATCGATAATGCATCGATGGATGACAAGATTCTGAACGAAAATAGAAACTTGGAATGATAAAGTGGAAGGAAGGCATGGTTCAGACTGGTCCAAATCGAAGGCCATCATTCGTGAATCATTTGGGTCAATAGCACCAATGGTGAAGAGCAAAGTCTTGCGCTGTGAAGGATAGTTTTTTAAGACTTCTAACGCAGACATGGCTACGGGAGACTGGGCTAAGTCATCTACAATGTTGTAATTTGACGCAGCGCGAGCATTGGGATTATTGTTGATGCGACGAAGTGAGAAGCGAGGTGCTTTGGAGGCACCATCGAATGGAGCCGGATGTATATGTAACGTTTGATCAGTGGGATGAGCATTAGTGTTTTTGTCAGCGGGAGAGGCTTCAGGGGTGGAGCCATATTGGTTTCGACGGGTTCGGAGGTTGACATCGGCGGATGACATCATTAACAAGTGGTGGGTACCTGAGTCTAACATGGGTTGATCAGGAGCGACATAAGTGATCTATTGTTGTGGTGGCGCGTTGCCTTGAGGGAGAGCCAACGGCTGAGTGTTCACTATGCCTTGGGTTGGTAAGGGGTTTTGCAGCACCAAAGGTTGATGCTGAGGTGGCGGGGGGTTGGGGTGGCGCCTGAGGAGCCACGTGCCCTTAGCAATGGGCATCATTAGTCCAGAGTTGCCGAGCTCACTCCAAATGTGGGCAAGCATGTGTGTAGTGGCCATAGACCCCGCAAATAGAACAAGGATGGTTTGTTCGCAAATTAGGATTTTTGGCCTGCTTGGGCGGCCGATCAGGGTTCTGGTTGGCAGGTGCCGCGTTATTGTTGTTTGGGGGATTGGGAGGTTGAACACCTTGGTCTGGAGGGGGGTTGTTCCCATGGTTATGGCCTTTGCCATGGTTTTGTTGGCCTTGTTGACGCTGGTTATTTTGGTTCTGTTGCGGATTCTGTTGGGAGTATACTTGCCCTTGGGAAGTAGGTGGGTTCTGGGGTTGTGCAGGTGCGGGAGCAGGCTGGGGTGGATAATAAGTAGGTGGAGGCTGTGCAGGTGGTGAACCTTGTGGGGGTTGCTGATACGTCTACGGAATGGGTTGTGGGTTTGCTGCAGGGGTTGCTTGTGGTGGGTAATAAGCAGGTTGGGTTTGAGAGGACACAGGAGCTGGTGCAGCCTGTGGGTGGTAATATGGCTGAGGTGCGACCCGGGGGGCGTAAGTGGGGGATACATGACCAAAGCACTGAGGTGGACAGGAGGGTCCGTGGGAATGGTGGTGATGTGCCATGGGAGCATACGAATTGGATGCTCCGGATTGAGATGTAGCCCACGAAAGGTCGGGGCCATGGCTAGGACATGCTATGGAAAAGAGTTGAGGATGCGAGGCAACATGGCCAATGATGCCATCTACGGCATGGGATGCCCTCAGAGCATCGTGTCGGGAGGAATCACAGTGAGGGGTGTCAGGTATGATGGTATAGAGATAACTTGAATGGGCGTAAATAAGGTCAAATTGCTGGGCTTTGGGGATGGCCTCTTCTTTGGACTAGGGTCGTTCGGATGCCACATCCTTGGCAATGACAGGAAGGAGGGATTTTAGAAACCAATCTAAGAAGATACAGTCATCTAACTTGATTTTGCAGAGGTTGCGATGTCGACGCCACTCATGAATGTGGTCAGTGATGTGGCTAGCAGTGTTCTGTCTGCAAGACAGTAGGATCTCAACTCCCACGTCATAGCGAACAGGTAACTAAAAGAACTGCAGGAAAGTCGAGGCAAGGGAGGTAAAGGTGGCATGGGTCCCATGGGGTTGTTCAATGTACCACTTAGCTGCAGAGCCAGTGAGGGTGCACTGCAACAGATGGAGGTGGACAGAGTCGTCCACTATGGAGTTGGAGGAACACCATAGATGGAAGGACATAATATGGTTCTGGGGGTCCTCACCTGCCTTGCCCTCAAACTTAGGGATGTCGGAGGGGATCTTGGTGGGCATGTGAGGCGATGCAGGGTCGTGTTTGATGGGATCGTTAGTCAGTCTAGCTAGGTCAGGAAGGTTGACACTAGCCATGAATGGAAAACTAGTAGAAGGATGTGACATACTAGTGGGTGTGATCATGTTGGGGCCAATGCCCCCAAGTGGAGGGGTTGGGTTTGGGATGTTTCCCCCAAGTGGAGGAACGAAAGTGGTATGGGACGGTCCTGCACCACTAAGGGTAGTGTGAGTCACTGATAAAGTGGTTATAGGTATGCCGGCTACTAGAATGGGTACAGTGATCGGAATGGTAGATGTGGGCCCCATCGAGGGCATACCCAAAGCAGGTGTGGTAGCTGGTGTGGTGGTGGATGTTCCACCAATGGTGCCTACAACGAAAGGGGTGGAAGTCATGTCATCCATGGGGCTGGTTGGTGCAGTGTAAATGGGGTTCTCGGACTCTGCCTCAGAATCAGAGTAAAATAAGGGGCGTCTAGATCGAGTGACGGAGTTCTATGCTGTTGACGAGTGGAGTCAAGTGACAAGGATCGAGATCTATGATGAGTGGTATCAAGTGATGAAGATCTATGTCTATGACGGGTGATGTCAAGTGAATCGTGCTATGGGGGCTCACCCCGGAGGCACCGAGAATGTCTCAGGGACTCAATGGTGACAGATGGTGTCAAATATCTGGGGGTTGTGTTGAGTGAAAAATAGCTCAAAAACCCTAATGCAGCCGAGTTTGCAGAAGGAGAGCTAAAAAAAAATGGCACTCAGGCCAACAACCAACTCAAAACACTTACTGTAACAGTTGTGCTACAATAAGTGGAGTATCAACAGAAATGGTCAGAATACCAACAAGCAGCAGGTTTCCTAAAAAATAAAAAAATAAAAATAGTGGACTCGCTAGATAAAAAGGAGGTAAGGGAGCATGCAAACACCTAGCTAAATAGTATTCTGACTCAACTAGACATATCCTCTGCAAGGTGATGAAATCCAAGTCAGACAATATGGATAGTAGAGCCAAGTGGCTAAAGATATCCCCCTACCGGGAGGGACATCGGGTAGTCAATCCTAGAAGAAAAGCAACTAAGATACCCCGTTGATGACACATTCGGTTGGATGAATATGCCGTTTGGTTCTATCGCCGCTGTATCCCCATTCGGGTGATACACCGAGAATTGTGAAAGGTATCCTTCGATTACTGAATGGATTGCGGTATTCCACTCAGGCTTCTGGAACCAGTCTGGCGACTTCAACCCTCCTAGGGGAGAGGCCTTCCTAATAAATTGGTTTTAAACCATGTCAAAAAATACTACAGGATTTTGGTTCCCTAATGGACAACAGCTATGTCTCAAGTGTAAGCAACCGAGGGGTGTTATCTGGATGCCTATCCCCCCGATCCTACCTAACTACAAAAATTCATATGTGTTCCCCAAGTGGGGTTAGAATGTTGGTTGTGTTAAGTAGCATTTTAGGGCTCACTTGAATTAGGTGACAGAGTGTGTGCGTGTGAGATGATGAACCCAAGTAAAAGTGCCACGGGGTGGGCAACTTTCTAACTAAAAATAACAATACAAAATTTAAACTTTGAAATGCAAAATTTTCTCTTTTCAATTAAAATGCTGAAATTTAAAAAATATTCTGTAAATGGAACAGAAATAATACTGCAAAAAAAAGGTTGTAGGGAAGTATGGTTGCAGATAGGACATATGGCTGTGTAGGTGCAGAAAATATTGCAACAAAGTGCTGGGTTCAATACAGGGAAAAAAGTGCAGAAAACAGACCGCGGGTCTGTGGCAAATCTGGGCGGTTGGACCGCGGGAAACAACTCAACAGTCGCGGACGGGTTGCGGGATTTTGGCCGAAAGACGCAGTCGGACTGCTGGAAAATGGTCGAAAGTCGTAGGCGGGTTGCAGGAAAATGGATGAAAGCCGCAAGAGGGTTGCAGGAAAATGGCTGAAGGCCGCAAGCGGGACGCGGGAAAAGGCCGAAAGACGCAGGCGGGTTGCAGAAAAATGGCTGAAAGCCGCAAGCGGGACGCGGCAAAAAGGCCTAAAGATGCAGCCAGGTTGCAGGAAAATGGCTGAAAGCCGCAAGCAGGACATGGGAAAATGGCCGAAAGACGCAAGCGGGTTGCATAAAAATGGCTGAAAGCCGCAAGCGGGACGCGGGAAAAAAGGCCTAAAGACGCAGGCGGGTTGCAGGAAAATGGATGCAAGCCACAAGCGGGACGCAGGAAAAAGGCCTAAAGACGCAGGCGGGTTGCAGGAAAATGATGAAAACTGCAAGAGGGATGCGGGAAAATGGGCTAACAGCCGCAGTCAGATCGCACGAAACAAGCTAATAGCCGCGATCAGATCACAGGTAACAGACTGGAAACTGTCGGTAGGTCGCCAGAAACAGTTTGAGAGCCGCGGTTGGATTGCAGGTAAATGCCTGAAAGACGCAGTTGGAACGCAACTGCGGGGGGTAAAAGATGCCATTTACGGCAGCCGAAAGGAAAAAGCAGGAAAATATTGCAGAAAATTGAAAACGTTTAAAACTTTAAAACTATAACCAAAAATTCAAAGGAACACATGGGGAGTTGCCAAAACTGTAGCTAGGGTTTTCACCCCAGCTTGTGCAAATGAGCACCTACTAAGGAGAAGGGACTCCTTAGTAGAAGTTCAATAAACAGTAAATTAAAGCACTAAAACAGTATGAAATTTAACCTAGCATGAGCATTAACATAAATAATGAAACATAAAGATATGGCAAAAGATTTCTCTTTTTGTATTAAAGATTATACCTCCAATGCGAAGGTTGGTGAAGCTCTTGCAGTAGTCCAGGAGGGTTGCTTCCAAGCTTTTAGCTTTGCTCCTTTCTCTTTCTCCAAAGGGTTGGAAATGGGCTAAAGGGGCACTCAAGTGTGAAAGTAGCTCAAGGGTGAGCTAGGGTTTCAAGAGTGATTTTGGCAGAGTAAGGGGTGTATTTGACTATGGATATGAAATGAGGGGCCTCCATCACCTATTTATAGGTTTTTAGTGGTGGAGTGCTGGCCCATGGTTTTTGGCACCATATGGTTTAGGTCAGCTGTATAGGGTTTTTGCCTCCTTTTTCCCTCTTTTTCCTTTTTTTTTTTTGTATTTTTATTCCCTTTTTAGAGGGTTTTTGCTATTTTGGAGGAATTTTAGATTATTTTGGGGGAAAAAGGGGTTTTTTTGGCCTTTTGGAGGCTTTTTTAATGGTTTTGTGGCCTTTTGGAGGCTTTTTAATGGGATTTTAAGGTATTGGAGGCAAATATGGTAGGAAATATGGACAAATGAGTCATGTAATGGGGGTAGATGAGGTAGTGAGCACTTTTTGGGTGTTAACAGATATGATCAAGGTGTTGACATCGAGCATGTGAGAAACAATCATTTGGAGAGGCACTAAGGACTCCTTTCCAAATGATCCGTAGGCACTCACCACTAATGGGGATGAGTCCAACGCATAGGGACCTCTGGGTCTATCCTTTGGAATATATTGGTTGGCGTCAACAGAGGGAGACCTACAACTATCAAGGCACTGACGCTTCCTTAATACGAGCTCGAGGTGTACAACTAAGAGGTGATAGTATCGATAGTGGTACTGACATACTGTGGGGATGGGGAATAACTGGGGTGATAGAGTGGGGGGACTCACACTTCTTTTGTTCAGAGCATGATGACATGGATCACCTGGTAGCTAACTTTAGGTATGGGGGATCTTAGCTTAAGGGATTAGGGGTATGTACTGCAATGGGAGAGGCTCAGGAGGACAAACTGATGTATGGTGTCGAGGAACTCTCAAGGTGGCATGTCGCATAATACTTTGAACAAAGGTGACCGAATTGGGGAAGCTGCCATAATAGTGTGATTATATATGCTTTGTTGTGGAATCGAGAGGCATCGTTGGTGCCTTCTTCATGGTTTAAGGAGCTCAAAGAAGGGATAAAAGTGTGCTAAAAAATGGTATTGTCATGTGGATTTGTACGAGCCCATGACAGTTGATGCTCATGGTTTCTTTCAGTTTTAGAGATTCTGGAAGCAGTAAGTAGACTCCAAGGGTTCTTTTTCGTGTGTTAGTATCCAAGGTTCGAAAAAGCATAAAAGGATGCAATGAATAAATCTTCTAGCTATTGTGACTAGAATATTCCTTTTTGGTAATTAGTTTACAAGGTTCGGAAAAGGGGTAAACTTATACCAAGTAGATGCCATTTCAAATACATTTAACGAGCATGAAAGGAAGCAAGATTGCTCAGCGATCTTTTCATTGTTTTAGGAGTCAGAAAAGAGCTTAACAGAAACTCCCTAAGTGCCTTTTTTGTAAATGAATTGATCGGCCTAAAAAATGGATAAAATTATACCGAACAAAAGTAATGGTGAGGCAAGGAAGAAGTGTTCAATCAAGGGACGAGTATGGGGATCAAGCACAGTGATAGGGGGGAACACTGATGGGGACTCTTTGCGGGTTAATGAATGATAGAAAAACAACGCCATAATTGCAATATGGATGGAGTGAGGGGCTCATGTATAAGTTGTGCTAAACAAATTTGTAAAATCCGATAGCTGCCGATGTGGCATGCAAATCGAGGAGGCAAGGTGTGAGGGCACTATGTCAAAAAGGGTTGATGATGAGAGTGAGAAATGATCTCAAGCATCATCATGAGTGCAGAAAAATGAATCTGGCGATGTAAAAATCGTCAAAAATGGACAACGGCTGATGTGGCACGCAAATCGAGGTGATGACAAACATGTGAAAAAATGCCCCAAAAGTCTGGTGGTGAGAGAGAGAAATGATCTCTAGCATCATCACGAGTGCTGAAAACTGAATCCGGTGATATAAAAATCGTAAAAAATGGACAATGGATGATGTGGCATGCAAACCGAGGTGACGAGGGGTGTGTGAAAAAATGCCCGAAAAAGGGACCAGTGAAATCAGGAAACTGACTAGCCCACAGTGAATTTCTCGCTGCGTTGAGTCCAATGGTGTCAACGGTTTGGAAAACAAACGTAGTATGGCTCCATAATGGTTTACTGAAAATGGGTCAAATGTCTATAAATAGCAAGTGGACCCATAGTGACATGTGTCATTTACACTGTTGAGTTTGAGAGGAGATTTGAGTTGGCCAAGGTAATTTCATCATTTGTGGGAGAACCAACCATTGGATTTTCATTCCGTGAGTTCTAGGTAAGCCTATTGGCCTTAAGCTTTAACTTTATTCAATTTCGGGGAGGGTTTGGGTCCTCGGGGGCGGTGCATTGGTCATGTTGGGTGACCAATGAGGTAAATCGTGACTTTTGAGGCTTTTTGCGCGATCTGGATCGCAACTTTGGCCTTCATAGTCGCGGTGTGGATTGCGACTGTGGTCTCTATAGGTGCGATTTGGATCGTAGCTATGGATTCCATAGTCGTGATCTCAAATCGTGGCTATGGATTCCATAATCGCGATCTCAAATCGCGGCTATGGGATCCACAGCCGCGATCTGGATCGTTGCTGGGGGAAATGTTGTGGCATGTTTCTAATTAAAATTTTCTTGTGTGTTTGGCAGGATGCTCAGGCTATCAAGGGCGTCGTGGAGGGAGAGGGAGATGCCGTATGCTATGATGCAGATCATCCATGAGAACCATCATGCACAGGATGATTTGGCTTTGGGTGGACTGCCAAAGTTCACCCAGATTCCCCTTATGCATTCAACAAATTTGTTGCTGAACAAGTTGATCGGGTTTTGGGACCCGACCATTCAGGCTTTCATGGTTCAAGGTGAGAGATTGGATCTCACCTTGACAGATGTTTACTTTCTGAATGGATTTTCCTGCTTAGGTGTGATAGGGGACACTCAGCCTAGGATACCAGGGGATGTTGAGATAGAGGATTTGCTGGAGATATTTTTTCCGTCCGGGGTCTCGGGTGCGTGCAAGTGCACTGTTAGTTTCTGATTTGTGGGATCCGTGATGCGAGTAGTCGCGGCTTGCATACTAAGAGTACTTGGAGCACAAGCGCCCCACCGATTGTTGGGGGGCAGATGTTGTTGGTTCATCGGGTTATGACTGGGACATACTATGCCTGGGGGTAGATGTTCCTTGCCTGTGTTCAGTGTGAGATGAACAAGGTGAGGTAGCAGGGGGAGAGTTTAGCTATGCTTCATTTCTGTGTTGTTTCTTTTTTGAGCGGGTGCCTAAATTAGGACCTCGTGTGTTGGTCCAAGATGGTGGGATGAGTGAGCCGCAGATGGTGTGGTGGGGAGAGATGATGTGCCGTAGTGGTGGCGGGGTAGTTGGATAGTTCTTTACTTTAGAGATGTATCAGCAGTGGGAGCATATGCCGGTTCTGTTTGATGATTATCCATACCGGACTATGGATTACCAGGGGGATATTGAGATGCCGCGAGCTCCAGGACAAGCCTGGGGGACAGATGGTATGTATTTGTTGTTGTTTTCTCTTTTAGCATATCATGTTTGTATTTTTTTTTATCTATGATGATAGCTAGAGGTGTTTTCATGATGTTGACATATTTGATTGTTGGTTATTGCAGATGTGGGTCCCAGGCCTCCACCGGGGCTTCAAGTCCGCAGAGGTCATGTTGCGGTGGCACCCCCACCACCTTCTCGAGGAGTCATATGCCGTCGGGGTGATGATGTGGCGGTAAAGGGCGTACGGGATACCATCGATCCTCTATTGGATGGTGTGGTAGATGATGGTTGGAGGGAGCTGGACCGAAAGGTGTTAGACCTATGTTTTGATGCTCCATGAGAGTGGAGATCGATTTTGAGGCGGATTGCCGTGTTGGTAGCAGAGAGGAGGGATAGGGATACAGATGACGAGGATCTTCCAGAGGAGGAGGATCCAGAGGCGGAGGATCTCGAGGAGGAGGTGGGCCGTGATGACGAGGACTAGACTGTTCATTACCTGCCCCCAAATGCTGATGAGCATATGGGGATGTTTTTGTGGATATGTATTATGTACGGCTGATGTATTTTTTGTATATTCGGGTGCTGAGGGCACTCTTGACATTATGACTATATGATATATATTTATGCACATGGATGCATTTTTGAATGAGATAGTCGTGTATGCACGTGGATGCACATTTTTCATTGTTTTTATGTTTTGTTGCACGTGGATGCAATTGCTTATGTTTTTGTATGCCCATGGAGGCACATTCTATGCACACGGATGCAATATTGTGTTTCTGTATGCTCGTGGAGGCACATTCTATGCATGTGGATGCAATATTATGATGGATTATTTTGTCTTTTTACATGGTTTTTTTATGCTTATATGATGTTATGTTGATTTTATATCCTACATGGTTTGGTTGATGTGCCAATCTAGAATGTTGTTAGCCATTTGGTCTGCTACACTATTCAGATTTCTTGGGACATGAGTGAATGAAATGGATTCAAATTGTCTAATCATTTGTTTAGTGCACAATAATTTTCTAAAGAGGCAAGGATCGCGTACCTGGTAACAATTGTTGAGTTGGGAAACAAGAATCTAGGAGTTGAGGAAGACGTGAAGGTGAGTTATGCCCATTTGGAGGGCAGTGGTCAAGAGACTGATCACAACATCATACTCAACCTGGTTATTTGTAGTAGCACCTATACACACTTTGTCGAGGTGAATCAACTCATGTGAGGGGGAATAGAGTACCCAAGCTGCAGATGCGAGATTTGGAGACCAACGACTTGCACCGTCGGCAAAGACAACATAGTAAAGTGGAACAGGATCCATCTGTGGTCATGTAGGAAAACAAAATGTAAGGTTTTCAAAAGTTTGACAAAAGAATTAAAACTATAAAATATGGATTGTGGTGTCCAAAAATTGTTATGGGTAAAAGCGTTTGAGGTACAACCTGTTACGAGGGTTGCACAGGGGGTTACCTTCTGAGTCTATCAGAATGTATGCCCCATGTCCGAGGCAAGTGTGTATGATGTATGGGCCTTGCCACACGGATTCAAATTTTCCTTTTCCCGTTTTGTCATGGGCTTGATCGTAAACGAGTACAAGGTCTCATTTACAGAAGGTCTTGGGTGAACGTGCTTAGCATAGCCGAATTTGGAGCAGTTTTTTGTGGCTTCAATGGTTTGGAGGGCTGCTCGATGATCCTCATCAGTTTGTTCCAATAGGAGTAAGCATTGTTCGAGCGATGAGGTATCTGGGAGGAGTTCGATGGCGATATGCAATGTTGGGATTTGAAACTCAATAGGGAGGACAGATTCTATGCCATGAACCAAATGGAAAGGGGTAAAACTAGTGGTTGTTTTAGTGGAGGTACGGTAATCCCATAGTGCAGGAAAAAGCATATGATGCCAATTGGACTTATGTCGGTCGACAGTGCGCTGGAGGATTGTCTTCAAAATTTTGTTAATTTCTTCGACTTGGCTATTCCCTTGGGGGTAGTAGGGGGAGGTGTATTGGTGTTCGAATTTGAGGAGGTTTGTAACATACCCTTTTTGCTGGAAAACATTTTGTGTTAGCAAACATTATTATAACTTTTATTGTAAAGTTTTATGTTGGACAGGTGTCCAAGGATGACTGTAATTTGCACAATATATTATTATTAAATAAATAAAATAGGAGACAAACACCTAAGAGGATTGTTGAAAGAGTGGTTACTGATCCACTAGGTGGAATGGAATCTGGGGTAGAAAGCAATGGACAAGTGGCAGCATCATGATGCAACTAACTAGCTGTTGGTATGGGACAACTCCCTTGAAATGTGGTCATAGTGCCCTGAAAGATGGGACTGGAGCTTGAGGCTCATTTATTCCAAACTGACCACTAAAGACCTAGGCAGTCTATATAATAGCCATCAAATTTTGAACTGAGGTTCATCACTTTTCCTGATGAGGAAATTTACCATGGGGTTTTGCTGTGTTTGCACCCAAGAGATTTGATGAGGGGATATGCTATGTTGTTGATCATGTTGTGAGTTTTCCAAACTCTTATTGAGTTCATGAGGTTGATGCTGAGTGGAGAAGGCATGTTATTTCAGGAGGTTGATGCTGAGTGGAGAAGGCATGTTATTTCAGGAGGTTGATGCTGAGTGGAGAAGGCATTTTTGAGTGCCTTGCTTATACACAGATTCCACCCACTTTTTGGATCAGTAATCAGGCTCGGGGGTTCACTAGAAGCCAACCGTTGAGCTGCTTCTTCTGGAACAGGTTGGGAGGAACATGCCTCCTTGGGTGTTTTCCTGCCCTATCGTCATCTACAGGTTCTATTTGTTTATCTGATGTTAAGTAGTTAAATCTGTTTATTTACAAGTATTTAATTTTATTTACAAATTGTGTTATGGTTTAGATGCTTCTACTTTTAGTTTCCCGAATCAAGTTAAAATTATGAATAGAAATGATGACTGAAATAAATTATTATCTGCATTTTTCCCCATGCTATAGGAACATCATCATACTCTAGTAAAGAGACAAATTAAGGTAGAAAGACCAAGATAGGCAAATAGCCATGTGAATGGAAAGATAAAATTATTATAAATTCTCAAGTTTTCTGCTTACTGTTTAATTCCTGTGTAAACATTACAATACCCTCATTATCATTTATTTTTAGCTAACTATCTTCCTAATAAACATGTAATGTTTTGTCTTCGTTTATAAACATCTCTATTTAAAATAGATAGAATTCTGTTCTAACAGTTTAAGAATTGTACCTCTTTATTACAGTATTTACAATGTACATATTTATATTATAATAGTTACAGATTTAATTTCAAAATATAGTAGAGTGATATTCCCTTTGGAAACAGTGTTACCAACTTTCAGAATATAGTCAACATTTTCATCTTAAACCATCTAAACTTTATATCTATCTATTACATGATCTTATTTGAGATATAGAATCATTACATTTTAAAAACAGAGCCAAGTTACAAATTCCTTATCACAAACATTTTATACCAAAATCGCTCCTGTAGGTCGAATAGTTTATTTACAAGTATCATCTCAAGAGTTTAAGATATTACAATGTATGTAAGAGAAGAGTTAAATAGAAATCACAAACACTAGTTTGATGCCGAGAACGTATCGAAGAGCAACATCAAATTATACATTACAAAACAAAGACGAAACCCTAACCAGGGAAATTTCTTAAGAATAAAACACAGTATCTTGTTTACGAAATAGACGAACCACTCACAGGTCAAAACCTCCCATATACATCAAACATCTACCATCGTTATTGAAATATGTAACTTATTAAATTATTTCAGTCTGGAGAGACCTACTTTACAACTATACAGTTTTTTTATAGTCATTCTCTGCAGAATAAACGATAACAAGAAGTTTCCATTTCATTTTTCACCACTATAACTTTTATTCTTCAAACACAAAAAGCTGAACCATATTGAGAATGAAATGTATCTCTACATTAAGTCTGAGAATAAGAATTCTGTTACACAACAGTTGCATTTCACAATTAACACGCCTTTTTCCCTGTGGGTTGAGGTATTATCCTCCCCATATCTTTTTACAGTTTACAAAACCCTATCTCAACGAAGTTACGAACTCTTTGAACTAAAAACAAATACACAGAACAACACACATGTCGTCCATCATCCTCATCTACACAGAGATTCAAGGAAATTTCCAAGGCTTACTAGTCGGGGTAGCCATAGCCATGCCTTCAACATTCAAACTGGAGAAGCCTTCGAACCACTGTACCTGCAGTTTACATTTAAGACGTGGTTAAAAGAAATCTTCTTTGAAAGGAAATATTTCAGTTGGGAGTAAACCCTTACCACCATGTTAACATTTGAATATGTAAGATATAGGAGAGAATGACGAAGCACATTACCTTTCTTTTGAAAGATCGTAGTAGGAACGCCAGTCCAGCGACATTATAAACTCCATGGATAGTAGTTGAATGTAAAGATCGAAGGGAACAACGCGGAGTTCATTACCAGTGAACTGATATGAAGTACCGAGAACTGAATCAACTATTGCAAAGGTTGTTTCCCCACTTCAAAAACTTAAATAGAAACAACACTGCAATGATAAGTTTCACAATAACCTTGAACTTTAAAGAAAAACCCTCGACAGAACTGAGTATCGATTCACCATTAAAAACCAGACTCTAAGCTGTCTATCATGGCACTTTATCACTATCAGAGATTCGGTTTCAAAAACCTGCTAAAGGTTACGGGTTCAAAACCCAGGCTTCACGACTCCAAAGTGCACAACAGAAAAACCTACAAACCCTTGGCCTGTCGGCCAAACTCAAAGACACTACCATCGAATGCCAAGAGAAAACAATAATTAATAAACACAATTTTGTAGTGGAGTTAGGGTTTATCCCTATCCCTTGATTTCATTTTGATCAACGGTGGAGATCACCGGGCAGCTTCATAAAACACCAAGCAACTACCACATTTATTGATTCATCATTACCATTGCCATGATGGAGCCAGCTCGGCTATCCATCAAACCCTTGTGGTTAGAGCTCATCACAAAGTTGATATCCACCATGATCCTATCACGTGCTCAAAGCTCTTTACTCCATCCACGGTGGAACTCCACTGCCTTGACAGAGGTGAACATTCAATGCTTGAGTAACGTTATCTTTCTGCCAAGCTGTGACATTTAATATCGATCGTATCACAAGTGTGGAAGTCATGTTTATAAAGTCAAAACAACATTTGCATGGTGAGGATTAGAGCAATAGTTTTATTGCTAGGTTATTATTTCAATAAGGTCACATAGGATCATGACACATAAATTATCATATCAATAATTATATATAAAATATTATGGTTCACAAAGATTTGTACACCATGTAACCATAATGTATTTGCATAGGAATTGTTTTACATTTACACATTTTGCAATATAGAAATTGAATAATTAATAATTGCACTTAGTTCATATAATAACATTGGAATGGGCACAATTACACTCATTTCTAGATTAGCACAAATCATATTGCATGATTGTCATAGAGTCCATATATCATCTTTTATTCTAAAAAAAGGAAATGTTTCTAGCCAAATTATATTAGGATCTGTCTTTTAATTACATTTGTATCAATAGTACTTCCATTACAAATAACAAGTTTATAAAGTAGGGAATTATGGATTCTATGTTGTTTAACTAGGTGGCTGCAGTTATAGCGTTTCTATTCAGTACTTCATGTATGAGACTTTTATTTTAACGATTTGGTTTCATGGAGATCCCACCTGTAGACTTTGGAACTTTAGGATAATTTAAGAGACGTAGAAGAACTCAGAAAAACTATCTTAAAACCTTTTCGATCACATGTGAAGGACACCTTACCTTTAATCTGCGACAAGAACATTTTCACATGCTTTAGCACGAATGCTAAGTAAGCCTCAGGGCGTCCGTAGGACCCCTTCATCAATCAACGAAAGCACATTAGTCAAACAGTTGATTCATCATTCATAAACAACAACAGTAGAAGTTTGCAATAGTGCAGCTGAATGTAAATAACATCAAGACATAATCTGAAATCTTTTAGTCGCAAATTCTTATTATAAACTAGCATGGCATTAGTACAACAACATAATCTTTTATGCATTGTTCTATTTCCGCATACATTAAATAAGCAATAAATGTCACATAGAAAAATTTTAAATTTTTGTGATTTTTCCGGGATGTTACAAGGTTTGACAATTCTCGCCATATAGAGTCCTCGAAATGAGAACCATGGTCTGAGATGAGTTGCTTAGGTACTCCAAAACGGGTAATAACATGGTTGAAGAAGAAGCGGGCTGTAGTGTCGGTTGTGCAGTTGAAAGTAGCCATGGATTCTGCCCATTTGGTAAAGTAATCGATGACCACAATGATGTATTTATGGCCGCCAACTAATGCAGGATTACACTCCATGAAATCAATGGCCTGTTAAATTTTCAGAATTTACTTCAATTTGATCTAGGATCTTAATTGAGAGAACAACATGTACAACAAATCTACAGCATATCATTCATGGACACAATAATGCAAGCACAGAAGAGACACAGAGTTTACTTGGGGAAAACCATAAAGGTGAAAACCCCAATAACTTCCTCAGAGATAGATAAAGCAATGATACAACCAGAATACATGAGATAGTCTTCTCCTAGTAGCAGAGCCTCCTCCTCCACAAGTGCGCCACTCTCCCAAGTGTGAGTGAGAGAATAGAATGTGTAAATTGAGAGAGACACACTCTCTATTTATACACTAAATTGACTTGACCTTTACTCAACTAGGTCGACCTCAACTTAACCACTTAACATAATGCTGACTAGGCCGACCCCCACTAGGGTGGTCTAATAACCCTTTGACCTACATGGCCGACCCCTAATAGGGTGGTCTAATAACCCTTTGACCCACATGACTTATACAGGGCCGACCCCAACAAAGTGGTCTAATAACCCATCAAGTATAAGTTACGATACTTACAATATAAATGACGACACTTTCGTATAGAGGAATAATAACATCTCTATAGGAATACAATATACATATATGTGAAATGCATTCCGAAGTTACATATACATCAACACTCCCTCTTAACTAGGAAGGTATTTCTCGACACAGGTCTTCTAGCATAAGCCTTCTTCTCTTGATCATCGTCATTGGATAATCGTCATCGAGACATCATCATCATCACTGCTGTTGCTATCTCAATCAATTTCTGAATCTACTCATCATAGGAAGTTCTACAGAGCCAGTCCTTTTTCATACTGGATGTAGGACCACCACCTACAGGTCTTCGTCATCACTAGCCATACTGTGGAATCTTCAGGACTTATTACGTGCGTCACAAAACCTCGAAAGAGCATCCCAGGCTATTACAAGCACACGGATCTACCTATAGGATCTCCCAGGGCCATATTATATGTGACCTCACCACAAAACCTCGCAAGAGCATCCCAGGCTGTTACGAGCATGTAGCTCTACCTATAGGATCTCCTAGGGACAGATTATATGTGGTCACCACAAAACCTCGCAAGAGCATCCCAGGCTGTTAAGAACACGCAGCTCTACCTATAGGATCTCCCAGGGACATATTATATGTGGTCATGGCAAAACCTTGCAAGAGCATCCCAGGACTTATTATGGGCACACAGCCCAACCTATCGGATCTCCCAGGGACAGATTATATGCCATAGGACAAAACCTCGAAAGAGCATCTGCCAGATATCCTAGGGCACAAATTACATGCCATAGGAAAAACCTCGAAAGACTATCTGCAGATCTCCCAGGGCCAAATTATATGTCCTCCCAGAGCAAAACCTTGAAAGAGCATTTGCCAGATATCCCAGAGCACGAATTACATGCCATAGGAAAAACCTCGAAAGACTATCTGCAAATCTCCCAGGGCCAAATTATATGCTCATCTGCACAACCTGATCCACGGCCATAGAGTATCAATCTAATACTCACCATACATCATCCTGATGTACACATGATCATCTTGATCATCATTGCAACATCCTGCTGCATGTCATCTGGAGCAACATCCTCAAGCTCATCATCCATGATCATCCTGATCATATAATGCATCTACCTGATGCATACCAAGTATCTACCTGATATATATCATCATACATGATCCACCTGATCATACAGTGTATCCACCTGATACAAATACAAATACATGATACATATCACCATACATGATCCACCTGATCATACAATGTATCCACCTGATACATATACAGATACATGGTCCAAGCATCCAAAATGATGCTTATACAAAATACATACACATGATCCAACCGATCATATCTAGCATCCAACATGATGCATACATACATACATACATAAAAATGATCCAACTGATCATATCCAACATCCAACATGATGCGTACATACATATACAAAAATGATCCAACTGATCATATCCAACATCTAACATGATGCGTACATACATATATGAAAATGATCCAACTGATCATATCCAAGCAGAAACCAGAACATTATCCTGATGCTCGTCATCCAGCGCTTAAATCCACAGCCATGTGAAGGATCCTCCTTCCAACATGCTTGGAATGGCTTCAGCAAATGTGTCCATCACTTCTTCCTCAAAGTGTCGATCTGAAGAATGCCAAGCCTCTCTCTAAAGTACTCGAACTTCACCCTGGCTAGTGGCTTCATTAGCACATCTGCAATCTGCTCGTCCGTCGCAACATACAGGAGCTTCACAGCTCCTCTCTGCACCATATCCTTGATATAGTGATATTTGATGTCTATGTGTTTCGACCTGTCATGAAACACTGGGTTCTCGGACAACTTCACACAACTCTGATTATCACAAAAGATACAAGTAGCACCCAACGGGAGATCAAATAACTCAGATAGTAGATTCCGTAGCCATACTGCCTCACAACTAGATGAACAGGCTACAACATACTCTGCCTCAGCTGTACTCAGTGCTACGCAGGACTGCTTCCTGCTGAACCAAGAGATCCCACCTGATCCCATACTGAAGCAGCACCCAAATGTGCTCTTCCTATCTGCAACACTACCTGCCCAATCTGAATCAACATAACCCTGCAGGTTAAACTTTTGATTTGCTTCATACTTGAGCCCATAATCCACTGTACCCTTCAGGTTGTTAAATTTTCAGAATTTACTTCAATCTGATCTAGGATCTTAACTGAGAGAACAACATGTACAACAAATCTACAGCATATCATTCATGGACACAATAATGCAAGCACAGAAGAGACACAGAGTTTTACTTGGGGAAAACCATAAAGGTGAAAAACCCCAATAACTTCCTCAGAGATAGATAGAGCAATGATACAACCAGAATACAAGAGATAGTCTTCTCCTAGTAGAAGAGCCTCCTCCTCCACAAGTGCGACACTCTCCATAGTGTGAGTGAGAGAATAGAATGTGTAAAATGAGAGAGACACACTCTCTATTTATACACTAACTTGACTTGACCTTTACTCAACTAGGTTGGCCTCAACTTAACCACTTAACATAATGCTGACTAGGCCGACCCCCACTAGGGTGGTCTAATAACCCTTTGACCCACATGGACGACCCCCAATAGGGTGGTCTAATAACCCTTTGAACCACATGACTTATATAGGGCCGACCCCAACAAGATGGTCTAATAACCCATCAAGTATAAGTTACGACACTTACAATATAAATGATGACACTTCCGTATAGAGGAATAATAACATCTCTATAGGAATAAAACCACTTCCGTATAGAGGAATAATAACATCTCTATAGGAATACAATATACATATATGTGAAATACATTCCGAAGTTACATATACATCAACACAGGTACCTCAGAACATGCTTTACAGCAACCAGGTGAACACTCCTCGGGTCCGTCAGGAACTAGCTCAATGTGTTCACCGCAAAGCAAATATCTGGTCTCGTGTTCGTCAGGTACATCAAGGACCCAATCATCTGACGATACATAGTGATATCAACCGGCTCAGATGAAGCATCACACAGACACTTCAGGTTCGATGCCATAGGTGCGGCCATAGCCTTGCAGTCCATCATCCCGAACCTCTTCAGGATCTCTACTGCATACTTTCCTTGTCCAAGGAAGATTCCATCACTCTGCCACACCTCCATGACAAAAAAAAATAGTGCATCATCCCCAAGTTCCTCAAATCGAACTCGGCAGCAAGCTTCCACTGTGTGTCGGCAATCAATCTATCCTCACTTGATACAAACAGGTCATCCACATAGTAGTATCACTGGATTGCCTTCCTCAACCTTGTAGTAAAGGTTGGAACCCGCTTTACTCTTGGTAAAGACCAAACTGGATATAAAGCTACATACCAAGTTCTGCACATATATGATTTCCTGTCATGTGTCTCAGAACTAAGTGGCTGCTCCACATACACTTCTTCTTCAACTACATCATTCAAGAAAGCTATCTTGAAATCCATCTCGTGTATCTTCTATTTCATCACTTTTATATTTCTCTATGCTGACATCTGCAGCATGCTTGATCTTGATAGATCCATATGGAAGTCATAACAAACTTCCCTTCAGGTCTTGGGACTTCATCCCAAACATCATTCTTCATGATTGACGGATCATGGCATTCTTTCCATATCCTAGGAACTTCAATGGCTTCAATAGATAATTTTGTTGCTGAACAAATGTTGTAGTTCTTCTTTTGTAGGTGATGGCATACGATCTTTCCTACACAACAAGTTAAATTGCATGATTAGAAAACATCTCATAGTTTTCAGAACAAATTCTTACACATAAAGAAATATGTCATACAGTAATGCAATTATCTTAGCCATTGCTTCAATACAACATTTATCCATATCCCGTAACTTTCTAGAGGCCTTACAATCTCTACCAGAACATTGTTAAGATTGTGCACAACTCCCAACATGTCAGCAAAGAGGTTTCATTCTAGATAAGTAGCAATGGAATGTTGTACAGTGCCATAGGCCACTTACCCATGCATATTAGTAGTATACTGTTCATCAATGAAACTATTCTAATATGCATAATACACAACCTAATTCTAGGAACATCAGTATATACATTATTGAACAATATTATTTAAACAATAAAATATGCAAGTAATGACAATTCAAATACTTATCTTTGTTTGTTTGTTGGGTTGACTCCCTCTCAGTCTTTGCTTCTTTTCTGCAACTCCATTCTTATGTGGATTGTGAGAAGTAGTAGACTCCCTCTGAATATCTGCATCCTTGCAGAAACTACTGAAGTGTGCTCCTTTTCTTTCTTGCAGGAACAACTAGAGTGTGCTCCCTCTTGATCTTTGCTTCTTGGATTACCTGTCCTTGAACTTACATCCATCCTTAATCACTATGCATGCTTATTAGTATCATCATTGTGTTATCCTTGAGGTCTCAAACATAATCACACATTTATTGGTATAATCTTAATACTATCAAAACAAAATAATCTTAAACATGTATATTCATGATCATTCACAGATAATAAACATTAGTATTTAAGGTTTCAGGGAAGTCTTCTTTTACTCATACATATTCTTATTTGATCATAGGACTCTTCTGGTTAGTTGAATCATCAATCAAGATATGAGATATAATATGCATAAAACCCATGATTATTCAAACCTATACCTTCATGATTCTTCTGGTTAGTCATATCATCAATTATGGTAAGAGATATAATATGCATACAACCATGATTATTCAAACCTATGACTTCATGAATAATCATTATCAACAACACAATAGTATAAGATCCTAACACAAGGTAGGATTCTAGCTTGATATAGGAAAAACATACCTGTATTAGCATGCTAGCTAGTTATGTCTAACATACCCGCATAATGTCTTCTGGTTCTCTTTAGTGACTTGTGGTAGTAACCTGCATGTCTCATAAGTTAACCATTGTATGACCAAGTTATACATACCTTGAAAGTAGATCTTCTATGTGATCCATGACAATGGATGAATCTTTGTCTTCATGTCACCATGAGCATATGTTCTTGAAGTAGAACATGATTTGAATTTCTTGGTGTACCTTTTGTGTTAGCAAACAATATAAATCTCATACAACATCACAATGCATAAGTACAATCATAAGTGTCAAAACCTTAATCAATGAATATCTTCTATTAAGGTGATACGACAAGTCCAGTAATTAATCAAGATTGTACTGTAATGATATGAAGACAAGCATATGATAAACTTAATCATGAACAAATATCGAAACATACCTCGATGAGTCATACCTGTCGAGATCGCTTGTAATATTCTTTTGTAAGGCCTTAGCTTCATCTCCCTCTGAAACAAGAACTTCTTCACTTATGCAGGTGACCAATCCATATTCTTCTAGGATTAACCCAATCCACTTGATTTGCAAGAACTGGACCTGGAGCTGGATATGGGTTTGTCAGAGAAACCCCCAAAATTCAAACTTTGAATTTCAAACTTCAGAAAGGATAAAAATATGCGCCTTGATGAGCTGGTCAAGCTGGTATATTCAGAATTTGAAAACTGCAAAGTTTCACTCCTCAATTTTGCCTTTGAAACTTCTAGATTCACTGGACGTGATCCTGAACTGGGGTTTGATGAAGCCCACTCTTCTGCCCAATCAAAAGGTTTGATCCAAAGCTCTAAGCTTCTATTTTTCTGAGGAGCTTCCAGCCGTGGTCACAGATTTCAAAAATTCCCATTTTTATAGAAGCCCTAATTTTCCACTTTTCTGATCAAAGTCTCGAACTAGGGTCTGATCAAGCCCGACCTTCTGCCCAACCAAAAATTCTTATCTTGGTCTCTAAATTTTTATTTTGATGAGTAGCATTCAGCCGTGGTCTCCGATTACGAAAATTCCAACTTTCTTGGAAGCCCTAAATTTCGGAAGCCATGAATGAAGGTACTAAAAAATAATTATGTTTTGACAGAAATATGTACCTGATTGGTTCTGGTGTAACTCCAAACTTTTCAATCCACAGGGTCTGAAAACGTTTCTTGAGATAGCCCGACATGTTATCTTTCCATCCTAATATGTCTGACCCCATTTGGATTCTCTGAGACGGATTTATGCCAAGTGTCGCAACGTGACCTATTTATGGGATAATACAGGAGAGCAAACGCGTACGGCATGCCACGTGTCACCGGTTCAACTTCGGCCTCTGAAACATTTTCCTGCGATAGTAAAGTTTGTGTACTACCTATCAATTTTTACGAAATTTCATTTGGATATTCCTAGCCCAAGTTATGACCTTTTTCCCAAGGTCACCTGATTTTGACTCAGATCTGGAAGAGGCAGAAACCCTATATTGTACAGATCATAAATCACAAAGTACAACGAATTAGAGGTTGTCCTTTGGATACAAGGTACATGGGGATTTAATCATTGACTTGTAAAGGTTTTAGATCTGAAAACGTTTTCAAAATGTATGTATAGTGAAAGTTCTACGATGACTGGTTTTTGCTATATCAAGCCCTAGCATCGTAAGTGCAACAAGTGTCATACATGCCATATCATGCATTCTTTCAGGATAGCTCTGATACCATGTTAAATTTTCAGAATTTACTTCAATCTGATATAGGATCTTAACTGAGAGAACAACATGTACAGCAAATCTACAGCATATCATTCATGGACACAATAATGCAAGCACATAAGAGACATAGAGTTTACTTGGGGAAAACCATAAAGGTGAAAAACCCCAATAACTTCCTCAGAGATAGATAGAGCAATGATAAAACCAAAATACATGAGATAGTCTTCTCCTAGTAGCAGATCCTCCTCCTCCACAAGTGCGCCACTCTCCCAAGTGTGAGTGAGAGAATAAAATGTGTAAAATGAGAGAGACACACTATCTATTTATACACTAACTTGACTTGACCTTTACTCAATTAGGTCGGCCTCAACTTAACCACTTAACATAATGCTGACTGGGCCAATCCCACTAGGGTGGTCTAATAACCCTTTGACCCACATGGCCGACCCCCAATAGGGTGGTCTAATAACCCTTTGACCCACATGACTTATACAGGGCAACCCCAACAAGGTGGTCTAATAACCCATCAAGTATAAGTTACGATACTTACAATATAAATGACGACACTTCCGTATAGAGGAATAATAACATCTCTATAGGAATACAATATACATATATGTGAAATACATTCCAAAGTTACATATACATCAACATGTCCCATTTGCAAAAGGGACCAATGGTGACTACTGGATGAAGGGGGGCGGTGGTTGTCCTTGCCTTGGGGGCAAAGAGCTTGAAATTTTGGCAATGTTTGACCATTGTGATGCAATCGGTAAATAGTGAGGGCCAAAAATACCCTGTGCGGATCACCTTTTGGGAAGTGGCCATTCTCGAAAAATGGCCGCTGCAGGCACCGCTGTGACAATCATTGAGAACTTGATTTGCTTCTTCTCATGAAAGGAAATGCCATAAGATGGTGTCAACACCACGTCGATAGAGGACATCGCCTAGGAGGAGATAACAGGAAGCATGGTGATGGATGTGATGGCATCCATCATGGTCGACATCAGGTCATAACTTTTGTGTACGGAGGTAAACCAAAATGTCGCCATACCAAGGGTCATCTGACAAGATGATGAACAAATGGTCATCAATTAGATTAGTATTGACCGAGGGTGATGGCGATAGGGATGGTAGGTTTGTAATGAGTTAAGTAAGTGCTAGGGATTTGGTACTCTTAGGGGTTGTGAAAGCTAGGTCATACTCTTGTAAGATAATAACCCATTTAGTGATGCTGCCCTACAGAAGGCGACGGTTCAAGAGATAGACCATGGGGTTGGAGTCTGCGACAACTTTAGTGTGGCTCATGAGGATGTAATGTCGCAACTTCTATACTGAAAAGACGATGGTGAGGGCTCGTTTCTCTTCGTATGGGTAACGTAGCAGTGGGTCGGATAAGGTTTGGCTCACATAATAAATGACATGCTCTTGATGAGCCAGGTCTTCTTGGACGAGAACTCCAGAAATGACATAGTCAGATGCCGAAATGTAAAGGATGAAGTCTTTAGAGAAATCTGGAGGGGAGATCAAAGGGGCATTAGTGAGAGCTTTCTTTAGGTCATTGAAAGCTCCTTGTGCTTGGTTGTCCCATAGAAAAGGGCTGTGGGTACGTAGCAAATGAAGGAAACCATGAACTGTCATGGCATAATCTGGGACAAAATGATGAAGGAATTTTTCCTTCCCTTGAAGGCTCTTTAACTATTGAAGTGTACGTGGTGATGGGAGGTCTAAGATGGCTTGGACCTTTAATGGATTGACTACGATACCTTTTTGTGAGATGATGAAACCAAACAACCAGCCTGCTGGAAAAAAAATTAACACTTGAGTGGGTTCAAGTGGATTTGATATTTGTGACAACGTAGGAAGACTTGCTAGAGGTCGTTTAGATGATCGGACCGTTTTTTCGATCGGGCCGTGAGGTCGTCAAGGTAGACCAAGATAATGTTGACCAAGTCATGGAAATAATATAGCATGGTCCACTGAAAGGTGGCTCCAACGTTTTTAAGACCGAAAGGCATAACACGGTAAGCAAAAGTGCCCCATGGGTTGGTGAAGGCAGTCTTGTACTGATCTTCCTTGCGAATATGAATTTGGTTATACCCAGAGAAACCATCCATGAAATATAGTATCTCATGCCCCGCACACGCATCGATAAGCTGGTCGATAAATGGTGTGGGGAAGTTGTCTTTGGGACAAGCTTGGTTTAGGTCGTAGAAGTTAGTACAGACACGGATAGTGCCTTGCTTCTTGTTAACTGGTACCGGGTTACAAACCCAAGTGGTGTAGGCGATGGGGTAAATGAACCTAGCTGTACAAAGCTTCTCAATTTCCGCTTTAACAGTGGGAAGCTTAGATGGATGGATGGGTCGTTGTTTTTGGCGAATGGGTGGTACGTTGGGCCAAGTGTCAATGTGGTGTTCTACTATAGCGGGGTCAAGGCTTGGCATGTCGGTGTAGGACCATGCAAAGACGTCACAAAACTCTTGGAAGAGCTTCTTGTAAGATTGGACCTCATCCTTGGTGCATGATGCGCCTAAATAAATGAGTTCGGGTGCTCCGGGCGTGTTAGAGATGTCGACTTTAATGATGGGTGAAATATTTTCCATATTGCCTTCCTCAAAGGCATCAGGAGCTGGGATGGGATCTTTAAACTAGTTGACCTTGGTGGGAGGAAAATATTTGGATTCAATTGAGAATTGATTTGCCATGGAAGAGGTAGATGCCTCAGGGATGAAATATGATCAATGTTGCATATCATCCTAGGGGTAGTCGGGTGCAGTAAATGCTTCGAGTATTTCCTCGTCACTACAGAAGCATTGTGTTGTCAAATCAGTTGACTGGGGTGCACTGGTGGATGAGATCATATAAATGGTATTAATTTCTTCCGAGGAGGAAGATGTTGGGGGATGTATTTCCTCAATAAGGGGAGGGGATATCTCTAGGTCGAAATTATTCAGTTTGTATAGAGCTTCTCTGTAATCTGGGAGATCGAGACAATGATGTGAGTAATGGCCGTAAATACTGCATATTGCACAAGGGTGATTGGTACGCAGGGATTTATCGCGAGGCTGAGGGGTGATGTTAAGTTTCACAACTAGGATGTTAGCATCGTCATCTAACATTTGCATGTGTTCTTGAAGTGTTGGTAATTATGGACATTGATGGGTGGCATGGCCCAGGTCGTCGCACAAAGAGCATTTGGGGGGAGCACGAAATGTCATGGGGTTTTTAGCTTGCTTTGGGGTAGGTGGAGCGGTGTTGGTTGCAGGTGAAGCAGTGTAGGTTTGTGGGCCTCTGCCCCCTGTGTGACATGGTGGAGGGGGAGCATTACTAGATGTTGATGCGGTTCTCACCCCTGGAGGTGGTTGATTTGTCACAGTGATAGCTTGGACAACTTGTAAAATGACAATTGGTGTTGGGGGAGGATTTGGGGTGGGCAGGTACCACATCGATATTCTTAAATTTAACCCTGGAAGATTGAGCGTAGCCATTACTGGGGTGTTGACTGCTCCTGAAGGACGAAATAGAAACGGGATAGTGTGAATGGGTGTGGCTCCAACATGACTTGGCACTGAGGGTGGTTGCGGCAGTAAAGGGGGTTGTTGGTTAGGTGCCTGTGTGATGTGCGAGAGGGTGCACAAATCATATATCTCGAGTATCTGCAAAGGTGGTGGAATGGATTGGAATGTGGAAGTCATGGGAGTATCTAAGTATATCCTAGGTCTGACTGTGGAGACGAACAATGTGGGTGCACTCTGAACGGGTTGTTCAATCATAGGTAGAACATTTTCAGGTGCGGTTGGGGCATTAGGATCATAGTATGTTAGTTGATCAATTTTGACTGCACGTCCCTCATGGAGGAACATCATAATGCGGAAGACAGATGAAGAGACAAATTTCATGGCATACATGTAACTTCGTCCTAGCAAGAGGTTGTAATCAAGCTGGGCTTTGATGACCTCTATATCGATTAGGATTGTTTTTCCACCTAGTTGAACATAAACGTTATTCAAACGACACTGTGGTTGGGCTGAATGGCCATCGTAGGCTCGTAATGCGGTGGTGGATGGATGTAGTGTAGGAGATCCGAGCTTCTATCAGACAAATGTCGACATTACGTAGGTGGAGGCACCTTCATCAATGATGCACCGATGAATGACAAGGTTTCGAATGGATACCGAAACCTGGAATGCTAATGTCGAAGGAATATGTGGTTCGGCTTGGTCCAAATCGAATGCCATCATTGATGAATCGTTAGGGTCTATTGCACTAATGGCAGATAACAATAATTTCCTCTATGCAAGACAGTTGTTTTGGAATTCCAGGGAAGACATAGCAGTGGGGGATTGGGCCAGGTCTTCCACAATGTTATAATTTGAGGTAGCACGAGCGTTAGGATTATTGTTGATCCATCGTAGAGGGAAGCGAGGTGATTTAGGACCCCCATCCAATGGTATAGTAGGTATACGTAATGGTTGATCAGTTGGAAGGGTGGTAGTATCTAGATCAGTAGGCATGGCCTCAAGGGTGGAGCCATATTGGTTTCTATGTGTTTGTAGGTGGACATCAGTCGATGACATCATTAATAGATGGTGAGTACCTGAATCCGTGTGTTGGTAATCAGTTGCAGCATAAGTGATTTGATGCTATGGTGTTGCGGATCCTTGTGGGGGATCCATTGGATGGGTGTTCACTACTCGTTGTGTGGGTAAAGGATTTTGCAACACCATGGGTTGCGATTGAGGAGGTGGCGCTGGCTATGCCGTGTGTCCTTGGTGTTTTGTGCCATTAGTCCAAAGTTGACGCGCTCGCTCCAAATGGGGGAATGAGTGTGTGTAATGGCCATATACCCCACATATGGAACACGGATGGTTTGTTCTTAAGTTAGGATTTTTACCCTGTTTCAGTGGATGATCAGGGTTTTGGTTGGCAGGAGCAGCGTTATTGTTGTTTGGAGGATTAGGTTGTTGGCTTCCTTGGTTTTGAGGTTGATTGTTCCCGTGGTTGCATCCTCTTCCGCGGTTTTGTCGACCCCCTTGATTACGTTGGTTGTTCTGGTTTTGGGGTTGGTTCTGCTGTGCGTACACTTTCCCTTGGGAAGTGGGGGGATTTTGAGGTTGCGCGGGTGTTGGAGCAGGCTGCGGTGGATAATAAGCTGGCAGGGCTGGAGGTGGTCCAGGGGATGTTTGTGGTTGTTGTTATGTCTGAGTGGCTAGAGGTTGTGGTGCTACAGGCGCTCCTTGTGGAGGGTAATAAGCCGATTGGGCTTGTGAGTGAATAGGAGCATGAGTGGTCTATTGGTGATAATACGTAGGAGGTGTATAAGCTGATGGTGCATGCCCGTAACACTGTGGTGGACATGAGGTTCCATGAGTGTAGTTAGAGTGTTCCATGGGAGCATACAAAGTTGTAGCTCCAGAATGAGATGTTTCCCGTGAAAGGTCGGGGCAAGTATTATTAGGCATAATTGAGAAGGGTTGGTTGTGTGACACAATGTGACCATTTTGTTGGTGTCCAATATTGTCACCATTTTTTATCATTTAATTTAATCGAAGTGGCGTTATTTCTATTGCTTTTGCCATAGTAAGTTGTGTTCTTAGCCATTCAGCTCATCAAACAGTTCAGGTATGCACAAATTTACTTACCACGCAAATCTTATTATGTTTCGTATATTATGGTTTATTTATGATTAAAATGATGTTTTCGGGGCATAATTAACATCTATGGTTTTAATTGACAGGCTACGATTTGCAAATTACTCATCATTCAGCCCATGCACTACGTACTCAGCCTAAAATGCATTCAACTCATCGTTCAGCCCTCTATTCAGCCCGCGAAATCCGTGGTTGACACACCTTAGACCATTGAATGAAGAGAAGGACACATGGGTTCTGTTCGACACACAATGGGCCTAGGTAATGAGCTATTTCTCTAGAAGATCTTCCCTTATGCTCGCCAAGCCTGACAACACATCTCATGTCCACGTGAATGATCCAAGCCTCGATTCGTCTGCGCATTCAGCCTGGAGTCATTCGTGTTGGCCAAGCTCTCGCTCATGCCATTATTCTGGAAGGAGTCCAACCGTCCACATTTAGCCTGCCAACATAACTTCCACGCCCACGTCAACACTCCATCGCACTTGTTGTCTTATTCATTTGGGAGGAAGTTACGCACACCTGCTCACGCCTTCTCATTTTCATTCATGTCGTCATTCTGGAAGGAGTCCGCCTGCCCACGATTCAGTCTGCCAGCACACTGCTTGTCCATGTCTGAGTTAGATTGATGCTGCAGCTGCTCTGAGAAGGAACTAACCCCATCAAAGTCTAAAGAACGCCCCCTGCTTTGGCATGTATCAATTTAATCAGATGTTACAATCATTTAAACACTCCTATTATTAGAGAGGTCGACTCTATCGACCATCTCACCCATTGTAACTTATAAATAGTCGCCTTTGTGATTGAGACGAGTTAGCTTCTGAATTTACGATGGTTTTCTAGTCTTATTCCAAGCATTTGCAGTCGTAGATAGTGTGAAGACAGAGATTGTAATTTTTCTCAAGTTAATGGAAGCAGCAGCTTGTTCATGTTCTGTTGGTAGTCATTTAAAGTTGAGCTAGTTCACCCTCCGATTGCTGGGATGGGCCCCTCATCAACTGGAGGTTTTATTCACATTTTCTGCATTTCTTTTCTTGCAATTAACTAGTTTATTTCCTGTGTGTGTAATTTAATTCATTTTTCTTGTGTGTATTATCTTCATTCCTCTGTAATTAATATTCTGCTGTTAATAAGACCCTCCTTCTTATGAGTTAGAATGGTCGACCAATAGTTTAGTAGTTTAATAATTTGTAGTTTGTTTTCAGTCCTTCTTCCATCATCATAGTTAGATATTTCTTCCAAATTCTTAGAATTCCTTTCCTTCTTTTCTCCTTTGTTAGTTTTTATTCCTGTTTGCTGTAGGTTAATTCTTCTTTCTTCTATTCCAACCTTCTTCCTACTTCTCATAGAGTCATTCTCTCTCTTAGGTGATGATTTGCATAGATAATTTCTTAGCCTCTAATCATCTCTCTACTGCTTCCTGTGCACCGTAGGATCACTTGCATAAAGCCAGCTGGTAATTAAATCATCCAAAAAATCTTCTTTCCATCCCTTTAAACGTTTTCCTCTATTCAGATCGTCATTTAGATTGCCATTCAGACCGGCGTTCGGACCTGTGTGTTTTCTGTATTATTTTAGGACTTTTTATGAATCTAATTTCTTCTGCCTCTTAATCATCATTCTTCATGTTCCTCCTTAATAGTTCGAGATGTAATTTAATCTTGTTTTATGTTATTTGGAGTTTTTAATTCAATTTTCATCATTATTTCCTCCTTTCTTATTTGCTCCTTATCCCATTCTTATATTTCTTCCAACAATCAGTCCTTTAACCAGTCTTGTACTTAGTTACTGTTTAGAATGTTGTTTTTAAATAGTTTATTTTCAAGTTATAGTTGATGATTCCATTTTGTTGAGTTGTTTTAGTTTGTTAATCTTAAGACTAGTGTCTATCTAATGAAGATGTTCATGTTGCAAGATATGGATTAATAATAAAATATCTTTATCAAGTTTTCTACTTGCTTCCAAATCTAGAATAGTTAAGTTTAACATCTTTCTTAAGTTTTCTGTTTGCTTCTACTTACATTAGTTTCATGTTGTTCACATATGGATAGATAGTAGTTCATAATGTTTAAAGTTAGTGGTAGTTTGTTGATTTTTAGTTTACATTTGTTTGTAGAAGTTAAGTTAGATTTACTTCCATTTAGCTTCCTTATTACATTTGAAAGTCATTACGATACATTTACTCCAGTTCCTATTACATTTGATGTACATAATCAAGAAGAGTGGAATTAGATGGTTCAGTCTAAATTAATTTACATTTACAAGTTCTCCCTATTAAACATCTAATATCCATAGCTTTGATTCTGTTCATAGTTGTTATGTGGAAGTTGAATTTAGAAGTTTCTTATTTTTCTAGAAGTAATTTTTGTTTAAGTATTTGTTTCCATATTTCTTATTAATTAACCATAGAGGTAGAGTAGTATGATCTAGTACTATTTGGATCTGTGATTTAAATGTATTCTTAAATATTTAATTCGGTTTTTCATTTTGAAAGATCTTTCAATCTTTTTCCTTACTAAATATTTTCTAGGTCTGACAAACCTGAAACTTTAGAACCTTTTCTACCTTGGCATATATTTTGCTTCAACTCTAATTTTACTGATCTTGGTTGATAATTAATATTAGGTGTTGTTTTTATTTGAGATAGCTCACACACCCAACATTTTGGTGTCGTTTCCGGGGAGTTGAAATAGGTAGAAATTCTCTTTCAAAACTTAGTGGTAACTTAGATTAGGCTAGTGGCGGGTGAGTGGTAAGATGAGAGGTAAGAACCTACGCATTTGTTATAACAGGAATCCCCAAAACCCAGCAGTAGTAGTTATGTAGTCAAAGTTTCTTTCAGTTATAATTTGTTTTCATGAATAGGTCTAGAGATTCACAAGGTAGATTTATTAAAACTCAAGTTCCTACTAAGATTCCTACTAACCTATACAGGGGACGTGCCACCCCAACTACTAACACAACAGAAAGGTATCAGAAGACACCTAAAGGGGATAGTCCTACTTGGAAGGCTAAAGAAACCTTATTTGGAAACATTTTAAAGGAAATCACAGGGACATCAGAACAGTCTGTTCATAAAGAAATTCCACTAGAAGAACCTCAAGCTCGTATTGAGACTGAACTTATACAAGAGGAAACTCTAAAGGGTAAAATTTTGAAACTTCTTAACCCTCCATTAGTCCAAAATCCCAAAGACACTACTTTTTCAATAGTGGGTGGTCCAAATTTCATATATTTTGTCAATCCTGTATAAGTAGATGCTCTTTTTGGGAGCTCTACAAACATCGTCATCTCACAAATTGACACAACAACAGTAGAACCTCCTGTACTAGATTCCCACATAGCTAATCATTCTCCTCCTAAAAAGAAGAATATCCTTCCTGAAAAAGAACGTTGGGATATCCCATATTCACCAAGAAAGGAGCCACTTAGATTTTCTCTCTTTGGTAATAGAATCTTCATGGAGGATGAAAATGAAGATTGTGTTCGACAAGATGAAGAAGATGGAGAAGTTAGAACTGAAGGTACCTTCGGGTTTCCCATCTAAGGCACTGCACAAGATGTTACTATGAAAAATATCCCTCCTTCCTCACTACCAACTTTCTATGGAAAAATCAGTGAGGATCCAGACACATTCTTATTTGAGTTTGACATTTTGTGTAGAAGTTGCAATTACCTACAAGATGGCAAAAATCTAAAACTTTTTCCTGCCACATTAAAAGATTCTTCTCTTCGATGGTTCATGGGATTGGGAGAATCTAGTATTAAATCTTGGGAAGACATGAAGAATGCATTTCTTCAGAAATATTAGGATTACTGTAGACCAAAGGACTCTCGCAATGATATTTTTAAAATTCAACAACTTGAAGACAAGAGCCTGGAGGACTATCTCGAAAGATTTAACTATGTGTTACAAAAATCTAAATATAGTGATCTTCGGGAAGATGCAGTAAGAACACTCTTCCTTAAAGGAATCTTAGAAGAATTCTTTGATAACCTTAATCTCATGGCAACAGGAGACATTTCTCATAAATCTTTTGCAGAGATTTGTGAACTATGTAGGAATTACTCTAGGATTAGAGGGAAAAGTGGAAGAAACTTTTGAGAATCTTATGTTAGAAATCCAAAAGGAAACACATCCGATCTTGGTGGAGTTACAAGGGTAGAGTTAGGGAACCTGTTAGAAAATTTCAAAATAGATATTTTAGGAGCTATGGGTTCTCAGCTAGATGCATTACAAGCTAAAAAGAGACAGGATGAAGAGCGTGTAGCAATGAGTATTTTCTGCCCTAGGTGTAGAACTAAACATCCTCAAAGAGAATGTCCATTAAACAATGTTTCAGTTTTTCACCTCTGTACAAAAGAGCATCCTACTGATAGTTGTCCATCGTTGCCCGGGTTGCAAGCTGTATACAAGAGTGGAAGTTTTGGTGAAACATATAGGAGGCCTTGGAAGCCTAGGGATAAACCTTCGGGTCAGGATCGATCATTCCAATTTCCACCTTACTACCATCCTTATCAACCTCCGCAACAATGGAACACTTCAGGTTGGCAGAATTGGCCACCACAGTACCCTCCTCAAAATGCTCAACAATAGCAATGGCCTCATGGATGGAGAGGAAAATATTTTTCCCAACCATCTCTGCCTATGCCTAACTATCCTCACCCACCCAATGTTCAGCAATTTTTACCTGGATATGCACCTCCTTCACTACCCCCTATCCCAAATCAACCTCATCATTTCCAGAATATGAACCCTCCAAGACCCACAATATTACCCGCACAATCGATACCGAATCCTAACAATAAACCAACCCAAGCTATTAATAACATTGGGTTGTAACCTCTTCCATCATATGCTATTTCGTCCACACCAATACATGAAGTTCAATTGCGGTCTGGAAGAGTTTTGCAAGATCATCCTAAGTCATCGGTTGTTATTTAAGAAGAAAATATACCTAATGAAATTTTGAATGATGTTATTCTTGAAAATTTGGTTGTTCCTAAATCTTCAACACATAACCTTCCTCATAAAGAAATAATATCGGGAAATAAATCACCTCCATATCCGGAGCATCTAATAATAGAAGAACCTGTAACTTACCCAGAATATAACATAATTAATGAATTGAAAAATATTTGTATTAAGATTCCTTTATTACAAGCCATTAAAGATATACCAATCTTTGATAAAGTGATAAAAGAACTCGGCATTAAGAGACCAGGTAAGAAACAAAAAGTCCCTCCAACAATACATGTCATAGGTGAAATCTCAGATTGTATAGCAGAACAACCTAGAATTCCGAAGTATACAAATCTAGGAAATCCTGTAGTAACTGTTCTCATTAACAACACTGCTATAGGGAACACACTCATTGATCTAGGGTCTGCTATTAACCTAATGACTACTACAGTTTTAGAAGCTCAAAAATTAGGACCATTCCTCCGCCCTACCCCAACAATGTTAGAACTAGCAAATCGTACTATCGTACAACCTACTGGGATATTATACGATATTATGGTGTCAGTAGTCTCATGGGAATATCCCGTGGACTTCATGGTTATTCAATCAAAAGACCCATCTGGGGGGCATCCTATCATTTTAGGAAGACCCTGGCTAGCTACTGCTAATGCATTCATATGATGTAGGGATAGAGAGATGGTCATCTTTGATGGGTTATCTACAAGAAGACTAGATTTATACCCACCAGCACAGCCCATAGTTGAGAGCTTATTTTGGTTAGATTGTCCTTTTGGAGAAGAAAACCTGGAAGAACTTTTCCTTGTTAGTGATATTTCCTGGGCACTTCAGGAACAAAATATTGAAAACGTGTTGAATCAATTTATTTCTTCCACCACATGTATAGACTTTCCTCAGTCTTTTTCCCAACTTGACCATATTTTTGGAGACGAATTTCAAGAAAACATGAGCTTTCAACATTTACAAGTACACCTTGTGTCTTTTCAATTGAAGAACAACTAGGATCTTGTACCGTACCATGTGAGGTTAGTTCCAAAAACTTTCTACATATAAATGTAGGTTTAGATGAGAGTTAGCAAAAGCAATTGTTAAAAGTTCTCAAAAGTCAAATTGGAGCTTTCGCTTGGGAATACACCGATATGAAGGGTATGCACCTAGATACTTGTGTTGAATATTGTAACTTCTAAGAATATTATATTTGTACATTATTATTCTGGAGATGTTTCATCCCTCCGAGGTAACCCTATTATGTATTCGGAGATGATTATTCTTCCGATGGGTTGTGGTAACTAGGGTTATTAGACCCACCATGTGGGGGTTGACCCCGATCTTATATTTTAGGGGTTATTAGACTTCTCGAGGAGAGGTCGGCCCCATTAGGGTTTTTAGTCAGTCGGGAACTAATATAAATAGAGGAGGTGAGCTCCTCATTAGACACACTTGTACAACTCAGAAAAGTAGCGCACTTGTCTGGGAGGTATGATAAGGAGGTAGAGAAGGAGGGAGCACATCTTGTATTTTGGTTGATCATCTTATTGAGGAAAGCTTTGCTGGGTTTTCTACCACATGAGGGTTTCCTAGGGTAAATTCTGTGTCTATCTTGTGATTATGTTTCTTTCAGTGATCTTGCTAGTCTATTTGGTTTAAACTTAACATGGTATCAGAGCTAGCCTGAATAGGACATATTTCACAAGGTAAGAATATCTCTCTCTCTCTCTCCGGTGAAAATTAGGGTTTTCAAAAAATGTTGGTATTGTTGAATTCTGATTACATGGCTAGATATCCCTTCTCAAAACCAATCTTTTGAGCCTTAGATCAAACTTTTTGGTTGGGTAGAACTCCGGGAAAGTCAAACCCTAGTTTTACCAAAAGTGCGATAAACCAGAAATTGGTTTCAGCAAAAAGTTGGTATTGTTGAATTTTGATTACATGGCTGGATAGCCCTTCTCAAAACCAATCCTTTGAGCCCTAGATCGAACTTTTTGGTTGGGTAGAACTTCGGGAAAGTGAAACCCTAGTTTTACCAAAAGTGCGATAAACCAGAAATTCTGTCCCAGGATCCGGAAAAGTAAAAAGGTAATATTTCCGGGTAAGTACTACTCTGTCCCTTATCTCTTGGACTCCCCCAAGAGAATATGGCTCCAAACACCAAGCTTGAAGACAAGCTAGAAGGTATAGAGAATTTCCGGGCATGGAAATACAGAATTGGTCTCATTCTTGAAGAGAATGATCTTGCTCATTATGTCAAGGATGAAGTTGCAGAACTGGAAGGAGATGAAGCCAAAGAGAAGCATAGGAAGGATTTGATTAGGGAAAAGAGAATCATAGCTAATTCTATTAAAGACCACTTGATTCCCCAAGTGTCCTCCAAGAAGACTCCAAAGGAAATGTATGATGCCCTAGGAAGAATGTATGAAGGAAAGAACATCAATAGGAAGATAAACCTAAGGACTCAGTTGAAAAGTACCAAGATGCACAAAGGAGAATCCATTCAAGACTACTTCTCAAGGGTCTCCCAAATCAAGGAGCAACTAGATGCCATTGGTGATACTCTTGATGAAGATGAACTTGTGATGACTGCCCTAAATGGTCTCACTAGACCTTGGGAATCATTCATACAAACTATGTGTGCCAGAAAAGAAAGCATGAAGTTTGATGTAGTATGGGAGGATTGTGTTCAAGAAGAGGCTAGGGTATCCAACAGAGAATCTCTTCTCAAAGAGGATGACCAAGCTTTGGCCACCCACACTAAAAGAGGAAAGAGAGGCCACTTCAAGAAAGTGAACTACAAAAGGTCTCAACCCTCTCATAAATTCAAAAGCAAAGGAGGATCAAAATCAGAAAGAGACCTCTCCATAGTCTAATGTTATAATTATCTTAAACTAGGACACTATGCTAAAGACTGTACTTTTTCAGGAAAGAAGAAGAAGAAGTTTATTCACAAAAGACATCATGCACATATGGCAGAAGATGATAGTGAAGAAGAAGTAGGGGAAGAAGAAGAAGAAGAAGAAGAGGAAAGGCCTCAAAGGAAAAGATCTAAAGTAAAGAAAGAAGATCCAGAAGAATATGTCCTATTTTCTGCACTCTCTGGATCTGTGTCTCCTGGAAAAGATACATGGCTCATTGATAGTGGTGCTTCAAAGCACATGACAAGTCAAAAGAAATCTCTCTCAAGACTTGAAGAAAAGTCTTCACCTCAAAAGGTATCTCTAGGAGATGATTATCAATATCCCATCAACGGAATTGGTGAAGCAAGATACAAGCTTGATTCTGGAACACCCTTGAAAATGAAAGAATTTTTATATGTTCCTGGTTTAAAGAAGAACCTACTCTCTATCTCATCACTAGATAAGAAAGGTTTTAGAGTGGCTTTCATAGATGGACAAGTACTCATGTGGTCCAAAGGAAAATCAATTAAAGATGCAGTTATCATTGGTGAAGAAGAAGGAGGTCTCTATAAGCTCAAGGGTCATCCAGAAGTTGCCCTTGCTCATGAAACCTCTAGCCCCAGTGAGCTATGGCATAGAAGAATAGCTCACATTAACTACAAATCCTTACCCTATGTAAGCAAGGTGGTCATAGGATTACCAGATCTGAAGGGTGATCATAATGGCTCATGTAAAGGTTGTAAGAAAGGGAAGAATGTCAAGAACCCTTTTCCAAAGAGTGAAACAAAGACTAAGAACATTCTGGAGCTAATACACTCAGATGTATGTGGACCAATGCCCACTACTTCCCTAAGTGAATTTGAGTATTATCTCTCATTCATTGATGACTATTCAAGGAAGACTTGGATACACTTTCTAAAAGGTAAGAATGAAGTATTTGGAAGATTCAAAGAATTCAAGGCCCTAATAGAAAATCTCTCGGAAAGAAAAATCAAGATTCTCAGAACAGATAATGGCGGATAATATACTTCAAAGGACTTTGAAGACTTTTGTAAAGAAACCAGAATTAAGAGGGAACTAACCACTCCCTACAATCCCCAACAAGATGGGGTTGCTGAGAGGAAAAATAGAACCATCATGGAAGCTGTAAAGACTATGATACATGATCAAGATCTACCCATGTATATATGGGCTGAAGCAGCCAGGACAGCAGTCTATGTGCAAAATAGATTATCCCATAGTGCTCTTGAATTCAAAACTCCAGAAGAAGTGTTTACAGGAAAGAAGCCTGAGGTAAGTCATCTCAAAATATTTGGGTGTCCTATGTACATCCACATTCCAAAAGAAAAGAGAACCAAGTTGGATCCTTCTGGTAAGAAGGGAATATTTGTCGGATATTGTGAATCATCCAAAGCCTTCAGAATCTACATACCAGGTTTTCATCATATAGAAATAAGTAGAGATGTAACATTTGATGAAGAAGCAGCTCTCAAGAAATCCAGGAAGTGTCAACTTGAATAAATCTATGAAGAAGATACACCTACTAGAATCACAGACGCTGTGCACATCCCTGAAGATGATTCACCAGAAGATCATGACATGTTGGAACCACAAGAACCTTCTATCACAAATTCATCTAAGAAAAGAAGGCCAACATGGGATAGAGATATTATTCAAGGAGCTGAAAGATATGGAGCTCCTGAAGGCTCCACTAGAGAAAGAAAGAAACCTAAGCTAGTGTCCAACTATATGGCCTTGATGCGTGATATTGTAGATCAACAACCTACTAGCTATGAAGAAGCAACCCAGAAGAAAGAATGGGTAGAAGCAATGACAGAAGAATATCAGTCAATAATGAAAAATGATGTTTGGGATGTAGTTCCCAAACCAAAAGATAAAAGTGTGGTTTCCTCCAAATGGATTTTCAAGATAAAACATGCTGCAGATGGTAGCATTGAAAAATACAAGGCAAGATTTGTAGCCAGAGGATTCTCTCAGAAGGAGGGAACTGACCATGAAGAAACATTTGCACCAGTTGCTAGGTATACTTCAATTAGAACCTTCATGGCACTTGCATCTATGATGAAGTGGAAATTACACCAAATGGATGTTAAGACAACTTTTCTGAATGGTGTAATTGATGAAGAAGTATACATAGAGCAACCACAAGGGTTTGAGGTTAAAGACGGGAGGACTCATGTATGCAAGATGGAAAAAACATTATATGGTTTGAAACAAGCTCCCAGGGCTTGGTATGGAAGGATTGACAATTTCTTAGCAAACATGGGCTTTACCAAGAGTAATGTTGATCCCAATCTTTATCTTAAAGTGATGGATGATGAACCAGTTATACTGTTGTTATATGTAGATGATCTATTTCTAACCGGAAATGAGAAACTGATTATTGAAAGCAAGAAGAAGCTTTCTTCAGAATTCGAGATGAAAGATCTCAGATTAATGCACTACTTCTTGGGTCTAGAAGTATGGCAAGAACCAAAAGGAATCTTTCTAAATCAAGGTAAGTATGCTGTGGAGATTCTAAAAAGATTTGATATGTTGGAGTGTAAAGCCATGGCCACTCCCATGGACTCCAACTTGAAGTTATTAGTTAATGACTCATCGGAATTAGTAGACCTAACTCTATATAGACAAATCATTGGGTCATTGATGTATTTAACAAATACTAGGCCAGATATATGCTTTGCTGTAAATACCCTGAGTCAGTATCTAGTAGAACCTAGAAAGGTTCACTTAATAGCTGCAAAGCATGTGATGAGGTACCTAAAAGGTACATTAGATTTTGGTCTATATTATCTTGGAGGTCATGAACTCCGATTACATGGTTACTCAGATTTTGATTGGGAAGGAAGTGTCTCAGACAGAAAGAGTACTTCAGGTGGATGTTATGGTCTTGGATCTGCCATGATCTCATGGTTCAGCAAGAAACAATCTAGTGTGGTCCTCAGTACTGCTGAAGTAGAATATATAGCTACTTGCTCTGCTAGCTGTGAAGCAGTGTGGCTTCGGAAGTTATTATCTGGAGTGTTTGGCTTAGAAATGGATCCCACTGTGATTATGTGTGACAATCAAAGCTGCATTAAGATGACAAAAAATCCTGTATTCCACGATAAGTCAAAACACATAGAGATCCGATACTTTTATATACGAGATATGGTGTAGAGAGGAGCTATCAAGCTCGAGTATGTGAACACTGAGGATCAAATTGCTGATATCTTGACTAAACCTTTGTCTCGAGTGAAATTTGAATACTTCCGAGACAAGCTTGGTGTAGTTCAAAAGGACCCTCCTCGAAAGGGGGAGTAGTATACTCATTGATGATGAGATTGTCTCATCGAACAACAAGGTCGATGATAAGGTTACTTGTTCACTACACCTAGATACTTAGAAATATTTAGATTTAGGACTCTTATGCTTAGAATACTTAGTTTTTACCTATACATGCTTTTGATGTTAGATGTATTAGTGAGAATACATACTTTTGATGTTAGATGTATTAGTGAGAATACATGCTTTTGATGTTAGATGTATTAGTGAGAATACATGCTTTTAATGTTAGATGTATTAGTGAGAATACATACTTTTGATGTTAAATGTATTGGTGAGAATACATGCTTTTGATGATAGGTGTATTGGTAAGAATACATGCTTTTGATGATAGATGTATTGGTGAGAATACATGCTTTTGATGATAGATGTATTGGTGAGAATATATACTTTTGATGATACATGTATTGATTAATGTGTTAAATTTTCAGAATTTACTTCAATCTGATCTAGGATCTTAACTGAGAGAACAACATGTACAGCATATCTACAGCATATCAATCATGGAGACAATAATGAAAGCACACAAGAGACACAAAGATTTACTTGGGGAAAACCATAAAGGTGAAAAACCCCAATAACTTCCTCAGAGATAGATAGAGCAATGATACAACCAACCAAGAGAGATAGCCATAACCTAGCAGCAGATCCTCCTCCTCCATAAGTGCGCCACTCCTCCTTGAGTGCATGTGTGAGAAGTGAGTGAGTAAATAGAGTTCCTCCCGCACTCTATTTATACTTGACTTGACTTGCCTTTTTACCTAACTCATGTAGGCTCGAACTTAACCACATAATATAATGCTGACTGGGCCGACCCCCAATAGGGTGGTCTAATAACCCTTTGACCCACATGGCCGACCCCCAATAGGGTGGTCTAATAACCCTTTGACCCACATGACTTATACAGGGCCGACCCCAAACAAGGTGGTCTAATAACCCATCAAGTATAAGTTACGACACTTACAATATAAATGACGACACTTCCTTATAGAGGAATAATACCATCTCTATAAGAATATAATATACATATATGTGAAATACATTCCGAAGTTACATATACATCAACACTCCCTCTTAACTAGGAAGGTATTTCTTAGCACAGTTCTTCTAGCACAAGTCATCTTCTCCGGATCATCGTCACTGGATAATCATCATCGAGTCATCATCATCGTCACTGCTGCTGCTATCTCAATCAATCTCTGAATCTACTCGTCATAGGAAGTTCTACAGAGCCAGTCCTTTTTCATACTGGATGTAGGCCCACCACCTGCAGGTCTTCATCATCACTGGCCATACTGTGGAATCCTCAGGACTTATTACGTGCGTCACAAAACCTGGCTGCAGCATCCCAGGCTATTACGAGCACACAGCTCTACCTGTAGGATCTCCCAGGAGCACATTACATGTGACCCATCACAAAACCTGGCTGAAGCATCCCAGGCTGTTACGAGCACGCGGCTCTACCTGTCAGATCTCCCAGGAGCACATTACATGTGATCTCACCACAAAACCTGGCTGAAGCATCTGAGGCCTTTTTCATCCTGTCCAGATCTCCCAGGAGCAAATTACATGTGGTCCACCACAAAACCTGGCTGAAGCATCTGAGGCCTTTTTCATCCTGTCCAGATCTCCCAGGAGCAAATTACATGTGGTCATGGCAAAACCTGGCTGAAGCATCTGAGGCCTTTTTCATCCTGTCCAGATCTCCCAAGAGCAAATTACATGCCATAGGACAAAACCTCGCAAGAGCATCTCAGGATGTTACGGGTACACAACTCCGACCTGAAATCTCCCAGGGCACAAATTACATGTCCTCCCAAGCAAAACCTCACAAGAGCATTTGCCAGATGTCCCAGGGCACCGAATTACATGCCATAGGCAAAACCTCGAAAGACCATCTGCAAATCTCCCAGGGCACAAATTACATGCTTTCCTGCACAACCTGATCCACGGCCACAAAGTATCATCTGATACTCATCAAACATCATCCTGATGTACACATGATCATCCTGATCATCATTACTGCAACATCCTGCTGCATGTCATCTGGAGAAGCTCGTCATCCACGATCATCCAAGAATCCACCTGATATATACATAGATACATGATCCACACAATGTATCCATCATGCATGATCCACCTGATCATACAAAGATACATGATCCACACAATGTATCCATCAGCATACATGATCTACCTGATCATACAAAGATACATGATCCACACAATGTATCCATCAGCATACATGATCTACCTGATCATACAAAGATACATGATCCACACAATTTATCCATCAGTATGCATGATCTACCTGATCATACAAAGATACATGATCCACACAATGTATCCATCAGTATACATGATCTACCTGATCATACAAAGATACATGATCCACACAATGTATCCATCAGCATACAAAATACATACACATGATCCAACCGATCATATCCAGCATCCAACATGATGCATATACAAAATACATACACATGATCCAACCGATCATATCCAGCATCCAACATGATGCATTCATACATACATATAATGATCCGACTGATCATGTCCAGCATCCAACATGATGCATACACAAAATACATATAATGATCCAACTGATCATATCCAAGCAGAAACCAGAACATCCTCCTGATGTTCATCATTCAGCGCTTACATCCACAGCCATGTGAAGGATCCCCCTTCCAACATGCTTGGAATGGCTTCAGCAAATGTGTTCATCACTTCTTCCTCGAAGTGTCCTCGATCTGAAGCACGCCAAGCCTCTCTCTGAAGTACTCGAACATCACCCTGGCTAGTGGCTTCGTCAGCACATTTGCAATCTGCTCGTCCGTCGCAACATACAGAAGCTTCACAGCTCCTCTCTGCACCATATCCCTGATATAGTGATATTTGATCTCTATGTGTTTCGACCTGTCATGAAACACTGGGTTCTCGGATAGCTTCACACAACTCTGGTTATCACAGAAGATACCAGTAGCATCCAGCGGGAGATCAAATAACTCAGATAGTAGCTTCCGTAGCCATACTGCCTCACAACTAGCTGAACAGGCTGCAACATACTCTGCCTCAGCTGTACTCAGTGCTACGCAGGACTGCTTCCTGCTAAACCAAGAGATCACACTTGATCCCATACTGAAGCAGCAGCACTGCCAGTCCAATCTGAATCAACATAACCTTGCAGGTTAAACTTTTGATTCACTTCATACTTGAGCCCATAATCCACTGTACCCTTCAGGTACCTCATAACATGCTTTACAGCAACTAGGTGAACACTCCTCGGATCCGTCAGGAACTGGAGCAATGTGTTCACATCAAATCAAATATCCGGTCTCGTGTTCGTCAGGTACATCAAGGACCCAATCATCTGACGATACATAGAGACATCAACTAGCTCAGATGAAGCATCACATAGAAGCTTCAGATTTGATGCCATAGGTGTGGCCATGGCCTTGCAATCCATCATCCCGAACCTCTTCAGGATCTCTACTGCATACTTCCCTTGTCCAGGGAAGATTCCTTCTGCACTCTGCCACACCTCGATGCCAAAAACAAATAGTGCATCATCCCCAAGTTCTTCATATCGAATTCAGCAGCAAGCTTCCGCTACATGTCGGCAATCAATCTATCTTCACCTGATACAAACAGGCTATTCGCATACAAAAGTAGTATCACTGGATTGCCTTCCTCAACCTTGTAGAAAAGGTTGGAACCCGCTTTACTCTTGGTAAAGAACAAACTGGATAGAAAGCTGTCTATCCTACCATACCAAGTTCTGCACATATATATGAATACACCATGCTGACTTGAAATCCATTTGGTGTATCTTCTATTTCATCACTTTTATATTTTTCTATGCTGCTATCTGTAGCATGCTTGATCCATATGGAAGTCATAACAAACTTCCCTTCAGGTCTTGGGACTACATCCCAAACATCATTCTTCATGATCGACGGATCATGGCATTCCATTTCTTCATCCCAGATCTTGGGAACTTCAATATCTTCAATATCTTCAATAGATATCTTTGTTGCTGGAACAAATGTTGTAGTCCTTTTGTAGGTGAAGATATACGGTCTTTCCTACAAAACAGGTTAAATTGCATGATTAGAAACATCTCATAATTTTCAGAACAAATTCTTACACATAAAGAAATATGTCATACAGTCATGCAATTATCTTAGCCAATGCTTCAATACAACATTTATCCATATCCTGTAACTTTCTAGATGCCTTCCAATCTCTACTAGAACATTGTTAAGAGTGTGCACAACTCCCAACATGTTAGCAAAGAGGTTTCATTCTAGATAAGTAGCAATGGAATGTTGTACAGTGCCATAGGCCACTTACCCACGTATGTTAGTAGTATACTGTTCATTAATGCAACTATCTTAATATGCACAATACATATCCTAAGTCTAGGAACATGAACATATACATCATTGAACAATTTTATTTAAACAAACAAATATGCAAGAAATGATGATTAAAATACTTATCTTTCTTTGTTCGTTGGGTGGACTCCCTCTGAGTCTTTGCTTCCTTGCAAGAGCTGCTGGAGTCCTAATCTGAAGTAGCTTCTTCTACATCTTTCTATTGTGGAATGTAGAGAGATGGTCAACTCCCTCTGAATATCTGCATCCTTGCAGAAACTACTGAAGTGTGCTCCTTTGCTTTATTGCAGGAACAACTGGAGTGTGCTCCCTCTTGATCTTTGCTTCTTGGATTACCTGTCTTTGAACTTATACTCATTCTTGATCCCTATGCATGCTTGTTAGTATCATCATTGTGTTATCCCCGAGGTCTCATACATAATCAAAAATTCATTAGAATAATCTTAATATTATAAAAAACACAATAATCTAAAGCATGTATAGTCATGATCATTTCAAACAGAAATAATAAGCATTAGCTTTCAAGGTTTATGTAGGATTCTTATGGTTAGTCAAATCATAAGAAACATAACATGTCTAAACTTATAATTACTCAAACCTATGACTCTTCGGGTTAGTCATATCATTAATTAAGGTAAGACACATAATATGCATATACCCATGATTATTCTAACTTATGCCTTCATGATTCTTTTGGTTAGCCATATCATCAAATATGGTAAGAAACATAATATGTATACAACCATGACTATTCAAACCTATGACTTCATGAATAATCATTATCAACAACACAACAGTATAAGATCCTAACCCAAGGTAGGATTCTAGCTTGATATAGGAAAAACATACCTGGATTAGCATGCTAGCTATTTATGTCTAACATACCCGCATAATGTCTTCTTGTTCTTCGTCAATGACTTGTGCTAGTAACCTGCATGTCTCATAAGTTAACCATTACAAAACCAAGTTATACATACCTCGTAAATGGATCTTCTATGAGATCCATGACAATGGATGAATCTTTGTCCTCATGTTATCATGATCATATGTTCTTGGACCAGAACATGATTTGTCTTTCTTGGTGTACCTTTCATGTTAGTAGACAACATAAACCTCATACAACACCATAATGCATTAGTACAATCATAAGTGTCAACACCTTAATCAATGAATATTTTCTATCGTGCATTCATAGTTTTATTAAGGTGATATGACAAGTCTAAAATCAAGAGTGTACTAACTGTAATAACATGAAGACAAGCATACTATAAACTTAATCATGAACAAATATCGAGACATACCTTGATGAGTCATACCTGTCGAGATCGCTAGTAATCTTCTTATGTAAGGCCTTAGCCTTATCTCCCTCTGAAACAGGAACTTCTTCACCTATGTAGGTGACCAATCCATCTTCTTCTAGGATTAACCCAATCCACTTGATTTGCAAGAACTGGACCTGGAGCTGGATATGGGTTTGTCAGAGAAACCCAAAAATTCAAACTTTGAATTTCAAACTTCCGAAAGGATAGAAATATGCGCCTTGATGAGCTGATCAAATTGGTATATTCATAATTTGAAAACTGCAAAGTTTCACTCCTCAATTTTGCCTTTGAAACTTCCGGATTCACTGGACGTGACCCTGAACTGGGGTTTGATGAATCCCACTCTTTTTCCCAATCAAAAGGTTTGATCCAAAGCTCTAAGCTTCTATTTTTCTGAGGAGCTTCCAGCCGTGGTCTCAGATTTCAAAAATTCCCATTTTTACAGAAGCCCTAATTTTCCACTTTCCTGATCAAAGTCCCGAACTAGGGTCTGATCAAGCCCGGCCTTCTGCCCAACCAAAAATTCTGATTTTGGTCTCTAAACATTGATTTTGATGAGTATCATTCAGCCGTGGTCTCCGATTACAAAAATTCCAACTTTCTTCAAAGCCCTAAATTCCGGAAGCCATGAATGAAGGTACCAAAAAATAATTCTGTTTTGACAGAAATATGTACCTGATTGTTTCTGGTGTAACTCTGAAATTTTTGATCCACAGGGTCTGAAAAAAGTTTCCTGAGATAGCCTGACCTATTACCTTTCCATCCTGATATGTCTGACCTCAATTGGATTCTCTGAGAGAGAGTTATGCCAAATGTCGCAACATGACCTGTTTTGGGATAAAACAGAAGAGCGAACTTGTACGGCATGCCACGTGTCACTGTTTGAACTTCGGCCTCTGAAAATTTTTTCTAAGATAGCTCGGCCTGTTATCTTTCCATCCTGACAGGTATGACCTCAATTGGATTTTCTGAGAGAGAGTTATGCCAAGTGTCGCAACGTGACCTGTTTATGGGATAAAACAGTAGAGCGAACTTGTACGGCGTTCCACGTGTCACTGGTTCAACTTCGGCCTCTGAAAAAGTTTTCTGAGATATTACAGACTGTGTACTACCTGTCACTTTTTACGAAATTTCATTTGGAGCTTCCTAGCCCAAGTTATGACCTTTTTCCCAAGGTCACCTGATTTTGACTCAGATCTGGAAGAGGCAGAAACCCTATATTGCACAGATCATAAATCACAAATTACAACGAATTAGAGGTTTTCCTTTGGACACAAGGTACCTGGATATCTTAGCTTCGTCCTATAACAATTTCAGATCCGAAAAATTCTCCAAAACGGATTTATAGCGAAAGTGCTACGATGACTGGTTTTTGCTATACCAAGCCCTAGCATCGTAAGTGCAACAAGTGTCATACATGCCATATCATGCCTTCTTTCAGGCTAGCTCTGATACCATGTTAAATTTTCAGAATTTACTTCAATCTGATCTAGGATCTTAACTGAGAGAACAACATGTACAGCATATCTACAGCATATCAATCATGGAGACAATAATGCAAGCACACAAGAGACACAAAGATTTACTTGGGGAAAACCATAAAGGTGAAAAACCCCAATAACTTCCTCAGAGATAGATAGAGAAATGATACAACCAACCAAGAGAGATAGCCATAACCTAGCAGCAGATCCTCCTCCTCCATAAGTGCGCCACTCCTCCTTGAGTGCATGTGTGAGAAGTGAGTGAGTAAATAGAGTGCCTCCCGCACTCTATTTATACTTGACTTGACTTGCCTTTTTACCTAACTCATGTAGGCTCGAACTTAACCACATAATATAATGCTGACTAGGCCGACCCCCAATAGGGTGGTCTAATAACCCTTTGACCCACATGGCCGACCCCCAATAGGGTGGTCTAATAACCCTTTGACCCACATGACTTATACAGGGCCGACCCCAAACAAGGTGGTCTAATAACCCATCAAGTATAAGTTACGACACTTACAATATAAATGACGACACTTCCTTATAGAGGAATAATACCATCTCTATAAGAATATAATATACATATATGTGAAATACATTCCGAAGTTACATATACATCAACATAATGTACTTGTATGGTTGAGTATACTTGTACTTGTATTTGATAAGAATACATGTGAGGATTGCATCATCCTTGAACTCAAGTTCTAAAGTGAGCCGTAGACAGGTGTCTCCGAGAAAGAAAGAGGATTGGATCATCCCTGGACTTCTGTCCTAAAGAGAGCCGTAGACATGATGTCTCCGAGAATGAAGTCCTTGGTGGACATGAAAGGATTGCATCATCCTTGAACTCAAGTTCTAAAGTGAGTCGTAGACAGGTGTCTCTGAGAAAGAAAGAGGATTGGATCATCCTTGGACTTCAGTCCTAAAAGTGAGCCATAGACATGATGTCTCCGAGAATTGAAGATAGGACTGCATCGTCCCTGAACTAGGTTCAAAATGTACGTGATGGGATTGCATCGTCCCTAAACATGAGACTTGTCTTTAAGTGATAAGGACTGATCATCCTGGAACTTGATCGGGATTGCATCGTCCCAAGACATGAGACTTGTCTTAAAGTGATAAGGACTGATCGTCCTGGAACTTGATCAGGATTGCATCATCTCTAGACATGAGACTTGTCTTAAAGTGATAAGGACTGATCATCCTGGAACTTGATCGGGATTACATCGTCCCCAGAAATGAGACTTGTATTAAAGTGATAAGGACTGATCATCCTGGAACTTGATCGGGATTGCATCATCCCTAGACATGAGACTTGTCTTAAAGTGATAAGGACTGATCATCTTGGAACTTGATCGAGATTGCATCGTCCCTAGACATGAGAATTGTCTTAAAGTGATAAGGAATGATCATCCTGGAACTTGATCAGGATTGCATCATCCCTAGACATGAGACTTGTCTTAAAGGTACATGTGAGGACTGCATCATCCATGAACTGGGTTCAAAATGTATGTGATGGGATTGCATCATCCCTAGACATGAGACTTGTCTTAAAGTGATAAGGACTGATCATCCTGGAACTTGATCCGGATTGTATCATCCATGGACGTATGTCCTAAAGAGAGCAGGATTGATCATCCTGTAAAATGATCGTGTGATGACGATGCTGATGATCGTGTGATGACGATGATCATGTGATAACGATGCTGATGATCGTGTGATGACGATGCTGATGATCGTGTGACGACGATGCTGATGATCGTGTGATGACGATGCTGATGATCGTGTGATGACGATGCTGATGATCGTGTGACGATGATGCTGATGATCATGTGATGACGATGCTGATGATCATGTGACGACGATGCTGATGATCGTGTGATGACGATGCTGATGATCGTGTGATGACAATGCTGATGACATTGATGTTCCAGTAACTGGTTAAGTTACTGATGATGATGAATTGAAGAAAGCTTCCGATGATTTATAGATGTATCATGTATGATGTAGTCGATGACTCCTTGCTCCTGCAGACGTTGCTATAATATCCTTCTCGTTAATGGGGAGTGTTGAATATTGTAACTTCTAAGAATATTATATTTGTACATTATTATTCTGGAGATGTTTCATCCCTCCGAGGTAACCCTATTATGTATCCAGAGATGATTATTCTTCCGATGGGTTGTGGTAACTAGGGTTATTAGACCCACCATGTGGGGGTCGTCCCTGATCTTATATTTTAGGGGTTATTAGACTTCTCCAGTAGAGGTCGGCCCCATTAGGGTTTTTAGTCAGTCGGAAACTAATATAAATAGAGGAGGTGAGCTCCTCATTAGACACACTTGTACAACTCAGAAAATTATCGCACTTGTCTGGGAGGTATGCTAAGGAGGTAGAGAAGGAGGGAGCACATCTTGTATTTTGGTTGATCATCTTATTGAGGAAAGCTTTGCTGGGTTTTCTACCCCATGAGGGTTTCCCAGGGTAAATTCTGTGTCTATCTTGTGATTATGTTTCTTTCAGTGATCTTGCTAGTCTATTTGGTTTAAACTAAATAACTTGTATTCACCACATTTACACAGACACAAGTATACCTCCCGTCATACACCCCCAGAGGAGAATGAACCCAACTCTCAAAGATATATCAAAAGAAGAATTCCAAAAACTTCTTAATGATGGATTCATTTACCCAATTTCCAACAGTAAGTGGGTGTTTCCTCTGGTAGTAGTTCCAAAGAAAGTCACAGGGAAGTGGCGTATCTGTGTTGATTTTCGAGAATTGAAAAAGGCCACTCTTAAAGACTATTTCCCTCTACCTTTTATAGATCAGGTGTTAGATACCCTATCGGGGAAACAATACTTTTCTTTCCTAGATGGGTATAGTGTATACAATCAGATGTTAATAGCACATGAGGACCAAGATAAGACTACCTTTACTTGCTCTTGGGGGACTTATGCCTATCGAGTGTTACCATTTGGCCTTTGTAATGCACCTGCTACTTTCCAACGTGCAGTTCTAGGTATCTTTGCTGACCTTATACATGATTATGTATAGGTCTACATGGACGATTTCACAGTTTATGGTAATACCTTCCAAGAATCCCTTGACATTCTCGAGACAGTTCTTATTCGATGTCAGGACACAAACTTAGCCCTTCGTCATGAAAAATGAAAGATGTTATTAACCGAGGGCAGAGTTCTAGGACATCATGTCTCTCTTCAAGGTATCAAGGTGGATCCTACCAGGATAGATATAATTGTCAATCTTCCTCCTCCAAAGATTTCGAAGGAATTTAGAAGCTTTCTTTTCCATGCAGGTTATTATAGGCAGTTTATAGAAAATTTCACCAAGATAGCCACACCTAGTTCAAAATACTCATGAAGGACACCGAATTTCAATGGACTGAACCTTGTCAACAGGCTTTCGAAACTTTAAAAGCAAAGTTATCATTAGCACCAGTTCTTAGGGTCCCTAACTGGTCCCTTCCTTTTCATATCTCTACTGATGCATCCGACATAGCTATAGGGGCAGTCTTAGGTCAAAAAGAGGAAAAGTTATCTTATGCCATTTATTTTGCTAGTAAAAATTTGACTCCTGCAGAATCAAAATACACTGTTACCGAAAAAGAGTTCCTCGCAGTAGTCTATTCCATCAATAAGTTTCGTCATTATATCACAGGATATGAAATTTTCATACATACCGATAATTCTGCTATCATATTTTTTATGAATAAACCAGTTACCAATGGCAGAGTGACTCGGTGGCTTCTTCTATTACAAGAGTTTAATATTACCATTGTTGACCGTCCTGGTCGAGAGAATGTAGTAGCATATTTTATCTCTCGTATTCAAATTGGCAATGATGATAGTCCTGTTGATGATAGCTTCCCAGATGAACATTTATTCGCTGTATCTGTTCGAACCCCATGGTTCGCAGACATAGCCAATTATTTGGCAACTGGAAAGCTACCAAACCATCTCTCTCCACCCGAAAAATGTAGAATCATAGTTCAAAGATCTAACTATTCCTAGGTGGATAATGATCTCTTTCATACCGGTCCTGACCTTATTATTAGAAGATGTGTATGAGAGGATGAGATGGTAGAGATTCTTCATGCATGTCATGGTGGAACTTGCGGTGGACACTTTTCTGATAAAAGAACAACATATAAGGTTTTACATTCTGGATATTATTGGCCAAGCACCTTCAAGGATGTTGCCAAATATGTCAAGGGATACGATAGTTGCTAAAGAATGGGTAGACCTATGGCATCTGATGAGATGCCTTTGCAACCTCAAGTTATGATTGAGCCTTTTGAAAAATTGGCTCTAGATTTTGTTGGACCAATTTCCCCTATGTCTCATAAAAATAAATACATTCTAGTCTATACATATTATGTCTCCAAGTGGGTAGAAGCCAAAGCTTTATTCCGAGCCACAGAGAAATCAGTGGTAGATTTTATGTATGAAGAGATATTTACTCGATTTGGTGTACCTAGGGAAATTATAACCGATCAAGGATCTCAATTCACTTCCAAGTTAATGAAAGAACTTATTAATAAATATGGTATTAGACATTGCAAATATTCACCATATCATCCTCAGGAAAATGGTCAAGTAGAAAGCACAAACAAAGTATTAGAATCTATCATGACCAAGACCATTTAGTTACACCACAAGGACTGGGCAGATAGGCTCCCAGAATCCTTGTGGGCTTATAGAATAACTTGGAGAAACACCACTGGCCACACACCTTATGAACTTGTTTATGGTAAACAGGTTCTCCTAACCATTGAATTTCAGGTTAAGACATTTTGTATGGATGCTCAGTTAGGAATGAATTTAGAAGAAGCACAGAAACACCGAATCCTACAAATAAATGAATTAGATGAGATTAGACAAGATGCTATCCAACGAACAATCTTAATACAGAATCAACGTAAAAAATGGTATGAAAGATACATTAAACAAAAACAATTTAAAATAGGAGATTGGGCATTACTTTTTGATTCGAGATACAAAAATTTTAAAAGTAAATTGACTACTCGTTGGGTGGGTCCTTATGAAATTGTTATAGGTTTCGATAATGGATCCCTTAAAATTAAAAAAATTGATGATTCTCAAACTTCCTTTGTTGTAAATGGCCATAGACTTAAACTTTATCACCAACCTATATCTAAACAAGACTTTGTACAAAATGCCTTACAACAGCAGGAGATGGAGCTGGTAGAAGAGGAAGTCATTCCTCCTCCTCTTAGTCCCTGAAATTTCTAAAGGATTGTCTTTATTTGTACATATGTAAATATATTGTGTTTTTGTTTTAATTATAAAAATGAAGAGTTATTTCTAACAAGCTGATTGTATTTATACAGGGAATTCATTTGTATGATCAACTCATGAAATTTTTGCCATTAAAAATAGGAAAATTTTTCTCCCTTTTTAGATTTCTTATGACTTTTTTTGTACATATGTTTTGTTTTGAATAAATAAAAATCATCTAACAACGGTTTTGCATCTTAATTACAAGGACCTTATCCGCTCATGCAATATTATTGAAAGGGAAGCACTTAAAAGAATTTTTTTTTTCCTAATCCCTTCTCTCTTTTTTTCAATTATTGTTGAAATTGACATTTTTAGCAAAAGATAAAGTGTTCTTTATATTATCTTGCCACCATTTCATTCATGATTTTGAATATGGTATTTGATTCAGGCATGCACATTTCTGATTATCGTTTAGAACTGTTGCATAAAAGACCTATCTTAATTGCTATGATCCTAACAAAAACATATACTAGCTTACACCTATGGATCATTGGCTTATCCTAGACTCATTTATCAAAACTTGTCTCTTAAAGCATATTTAAAAGGTAACTTAGAAGTGAATGTTATTTTTATTCTTGTGGGGAACATTACTGAATTTTTATGGAAAAGATAGATATAGATCAAAGAACAGCTTTAGGTTATTATCTCTTGACATGATCTTTAACTTTGGCTATTACAATTAAAAGTTGCTCATAAAGGTTCGTTCTAATATTTCGAATCAGGTGTTTAGAAGGATTAACACACTCTAGTACCAACCGGCTTCCTTATAAAAATATATATATACATATACATCATTTTACAAAGCAAACACGTCGGGGTACTGAAAAGGCCTGTTGGCAGCGGGTCCTTGCTAAGTAAAATCTTAAACAAGGAAGGTAGGTAAATGCAAGTAAACTCATCGGGGTACTGAACATGCTCGCTGGCAGCGGGACTATGCTTGTATGGTACCAAGATAAACCCACTGGGGTACTGAACAGGCCTGCTGGCAGCGGGTCAATATTGGGTAAAAGAGATCGGTTAATACATTTCTATGCACATGATTCATATATAAGAAACCTGAGTATACAAACACATGTTTTAGCCAATTATCCTATACTGTCATTAAAGAATACCTGTAATTTGAACTTGAACCATGTCATCTAATTCAAACAATATCTAGGATGTTATTATCCTATAAATGGGACCCATAATTATAAAAATGTCACAAGCTTTATGAGCACCTTATCTATATCTTGGGATGACAAGAAACCTTTAAAATGAGTCATGGATGGCTAGTTTTCCTGTGGCATCTTTTATATCAAACTATACTATCATTCTTCAAATGGTTCTTTTAAGCACTATTCTATTCTTTATGGTAAATGTACATATCTGAATCATCTACATGTTTAGTTAATACTTCATTTTCTTGAGAAAAATATTACAACATTTTTTTCAGCTATCGATAAAATAATTGAATATCTAATGCTCTTTTTGTTGGCTTGGGGCAAGCCATATCTTTGGTTTGGGGGAGGATTAGAACTGTTTTAAACTATTTTTTTTAAATAAAGAAAAAGTTTATTTATTTCTAAATGTGCTAGATATTTGTAGGTTAATGCAAAAGCAGAAGGTGAGTTGTTTTAATTAAAGACAAACAAAAGGGAACATGATTTAAAAGTTCCAGAAAGCAAAGTTTACAGCATTTTCTGTGCACTAACAACCTTAAAAAGTTCCTTGCAAAAATCAGTCCCAGATGGCTTCAGCAATAAAAGTTTGTATAGACAAAAGTCTGTATGAAAGGCTGAATGACGGATCGAATGCTAATCCAAATGCAGTGACGAATGCAACAAATAAGCAATGTTTTGAATAAAAGTGCTGAAGAAATTTTAGCTTGTATATATCAAATAGCATGCTAGATATTTTTGAAAATTCTGACTAACCAATGATGATAGGGATCAATCAAACGTCAAATCTCGCACTTGGTTTTATTTCCTTATTCATCTCATCTTGTTAAATGAATGAATCTTGTGTCATTATGAATGATTGTATGACCACTATGGCCTTACCTGCCGTATAGATTGCCAGCATATGGGTCGGATCCTTGTGATCTTCCATGTGTATAATATCCCATTATGTGAATCTCGTTCAACTTGTCCAAAGCTTGGATTTGGACATGGTTGAATATGCTATACCAAACACGCATCTACCGGATTCACGCAATTCTGGCACTTAACTCAAGATCTTCAAAGTACAAGTGTGATCTTTCAAAACATGCTTTACCTATGACCATCCAGCCATCCAAACAGACCTCAATTTAATTGATGGCTGCGTGAACTTATGCTTCACTATGTTCACCCTTCATTTATCTCTTTGCGAGCTGTGTCCTTTGCAAATTCCTTGTATCCCCTACATTTATCTGTTGTTTCCCCCGTCCTTTATCAGCCATGCCTAACCGTTGCGAGCCAGGTAGCTACCAAGATCTTCTTCATATCCCTGAGTTTAAAAGATGCCATGAGTTATTCTTTCAAGCAGGTTGGAATCCGTTTCTCCACCGTCTTGATGGTCACAACCATGAGATTTCGTTGTTGTTTTCCAAAGGTTTCGATGGAAAAATAGCCAAGGTTGGCCATCTTATTTTCTCTGTAACAAAAGAGTCAACATCGTTAGCTACAAAGCTCCCTAGAGAAGGTGCCCAATGGCACAAGCATTTGTTTCTTCCACGAGAAGCTCACCAGTTCGCTCTCAAGCCTTATTTTCAAAACATTACTAGCACAAAAGGTTTTCATAGAGAATGGATCAAGCCAGAGTACTTGGATCTTTTGACCATTATCATTCACTTAGTCACCTGCGAGGGTAAGTTCACTGTTTTTAAAGCTTTCCACGTTAGATTGTTAGCTCATTTTGTCAATAATCAGACCTTAAATTTCCCATTCTACTTTCTAAAGAGATTGGAAAAGATGTCGAGTCAAGTTAGAAAGAATACCATTAGCCGTCCTGAAAGCTTATATCACCATTGTCTCATTAAGCTTTTAATCATTCATCAGCTAGAGGAGAGACGTCAAACTTGGGACCATTTTTTTTTTGAGATCTTAAACCCTCATTTATCTACTGTCAAATCTTCTCCTTCTCAAGAACACCTTCATGCCCAAGAAGAACCAAACGCTAAACGTATACGATTTGATGAGAATTCCTTAGATGATATGCAATCTGTCCATTCAATGCATTTTCCTACTGAACCTAGAGAGACAAATCATGACCAATGCATTGATCAGCCTGACATTCAGACTGTCGGTTATCCCTCATGCTCAAATATTCAGTTGGATGATCATACCTTTGAGTCATCCCTCCTCACACTAGATAATGCATCTATTCAGATGAGTGAAGCCTGTGCTGCTAGAAGCCCTCCTGTATGTAACAAAGACAAAAGCTCTGAAGAACAGACTATTAATGTTGAGACATCTCCAAAAGAGAAGAGGCCTCAAATAGACTTGGAGCATGGTATAGAACAACCTATTTTGAGTCAGCAAAAGTGGGATCAGTTATGTTAAATTTTGAGTATTAAATCACAATACTATAGGATCTTTGCTGAGAGAATAACATCTATAGTATATCAATGCATGACAATCATAATATGACAAGCATCACAAGCATCACAAGCATCCGTGGGGAAAACCCTAAGGTGAAAAAACCCACAACTTCCTCAAAGATAGAGAGAGCAATGGCTCAACCAAAATACAACCAAATAACACTGAGATAGTCTCCTAGCAGATGATCCTCCTCCTCCTCACTAGTGCCCCACTTTTCAGAGAGAGAGTGAGTTACTTTTCCGAGTGAGTAAAATAGAGATCTCCTATCTCTATTTATACTCACCTTCTTGCCCAGTGACCTACTGGGGCCGACTTGTCTACTTAGATACATCCACATTATATTATATATTAATTAGGTCCAACCCCATATGGTGATCTAATAACCCATCGGCAAGTACACACACTTGCGACACTTGTCAATCCACATGACGACACTTCCTTATAGAGGAATAACACATATCTTATAAGGGTACAATAAATATATATATAATACACAGATGAAATACATTCCAAAGTTACATATACATCAACACTCCCTCTTAACTAGGAAGGTATTTCTCGACACAGATCTGCTAGACAAGTCTTCTTCTCTGGATCATCGTCATCGATGCATCGTCATCATCATCGTCACTGCTGCTACTATCTCAACCAATCTCTGACTCTACTCATCATAGGAAGTTCTACAGAGCCAATCCTTTTTCATATTGGATGTAGGCCCACCACCTCCAGGTCTTCATCATCACTGGCCATACTGTGGAATCCTCAGGACTTATTACGTGCGTCACAAAACCTCGAAAGAGCATCCCAGGCTGTTACGAGCACACAGCTCTACCTATAGGATCTCCCAGGGCGCTATTACATGTGACCCCACCACAAAACCTCGAAAGAGCATCCCAGGATGTTACGGGTACACAACTCCGAGCTGTAGGATATCCCAGGGCGCTATTATATGTGGTCATGGCAAAACCTCGCAAGAGCATCCTAGGACTGATTACGGGCACACAGCCCAACCTATCGGATCTCCCAGGGTGCTATTACATGCCATAGGACAAAACCTCGCAAGAGCATCTGCCAGATATCCCAGGGCGCTATTACATGCCATAGGAAAAACCTCGAAAGACTATCTGCAGATCTCCCAGGGCACCGAATTACATGTCCTTCCAGAGAAAAACCTCGAAAGAGCATTTTCCAGATGTCTCAGGGCACCGATATTACATGCCATAGGAAAAACCTCGAAAGACCATCTGCAAATCTCCCAGGGCACCGGATTACATGCTCATCTGCAAAACCTGATCCACGGCCATAGAATATCATCCTGATACTCACCATACATCATCCTGATGCATCCATGATCATCCTGATCATCATCACTACAACGTCCTGCTGCATGTCATCTGGAGCAACATCCTGAAGTTTGTCATCTATAATCATCCTGATCATCACTGCAACATCCTGCTACATGTCATCTGGAGAAACATCCTGAAGCTCGTCATCTATGATCATCCTGATCATCACTGCAACATCCTGCTGCATGTCATCATACCTGATCCACCTGATCATCAATGCATCTACCTGATGCATACCAAGTATCTACCTAATACATATCATCATACATGATCCTCCTGATCATCAATGTATACACCTAATACAAATACAAATACATGATACATATCACCATACATGATCCACCTGATCATACAATGTATCCACCTAATACATATATAGATACATGGTCCAAGTATCCAACATGATGCATACATACATACATAAAAATGATCCAACCGATCATATCCAGCATCCAACATGATGCGTACATACATACATAAAAATGATCCAACTGATCATATCCAGCATCCAACATGATGCGTACATACATACATAAAAATGATCCAACTGATCATATCCAGCATCCAACATGATGCGTACATACATATAAAAATGATCCAACTGATCATATCCAAGCAGAAACCAGAACATCATCCTGTGCTTACATCCACAGCCATGTGAAGGATCCTCCTTCCAACATGCTTGGAATGGCTTCATCAAATGTGTCCATCAATTCTTCCTCGAAGTGTCCTCGATCTGAAGAACGCTAAGCCTCTCTCTGAAGTACTCGAACTTCACCCTGGCTAGTGGCTTCGTCAGCACATCTGGAATCTGCTCGTCTGTCGCAACATATAGGAGCTTCACAGCTCTTCTCTGCACCATATCCCTGATATAGTGATATTTGATCTCTATGTGTTTCGATCTGTCATGAAACACTGGGTTCTCGGACAGCTTCACACACCTCTGGTTATCACAGAAGATACCAGTAGCCTCCAATGGGAGATCAAATAGTTCAGACAGTAGTTTCCGTAGCCATACTGCCTCACAACTAGCTGAACAGGATGCAACATACTCTGCCTCTTAGTGCTACACAGGACTGCTTCCTGCTAAACCAAGAGATCACACCTGATCCCATATTCAAGCAGCAGCCAGATGTGCTCTTCCTATCTGCAGCACTGCCAGCCCAATCTGAATCAACATAACCATGTAGGTTAAACTTTTGATTCGCTTCATACTTGAGCCCATAATCCACTGTACCCTTCAGGTACCTCAGAACATGCTTTACAGCAACCAGGTGTACACTCCTCGGATCCGTGAGGAACTGGCTCAATGTGTTCACAGCAAAGCAAATGTCTGGTCTCGTGTTCGTCAGGTACATCAAGAACCCAATCATATGACGATACATAGAGACATTAATTGGCTCAGATGAAGCATCACATAGAAGCTTCAGATTCGATGCCATAGGTGTGGCCATGGCCTTGCAATCCATCATTCCAAATCTCTTCAGGATATCTACTGTGTACTTCCCTTGACCAAGGAAGATCCCACCTGCATTCTGCCACACCTCCATACCTAGGAAATAGTGCATCATTCCCAAATCTTTCATATCGAATTCAGCTGCAAGCTTCGTTTTAGTATCTGCAATCAGTCTGTCATCTCCTGTCACAAATAGGTCATCCACATACAGTAGTAGAATCACAGGATTCCCTTCCTCAACCTTGTAGTAAAGGTTGGAATCCGCTTTACTCTTGGTAAAGCCCAAACTAGATAGGAAACTGTCCATCCTACCATACCAGGTTCTGGGAGCTTGCTTCAAGCCATACAAGGCTTTCTTCAATCTGCACACATATGACTCCCTGTCAGGTCTTGGGACTGCATCCCAAACATCTTCTTCATTATCTACGGATCATGGCATTCCATTTCTTCATCCCAGATCCTGGGAACTTCATATCTTCAATAGATATCTTTGTTTCTGGAACAAATGTTGTAGTCCTTTTGTAGGTGAAGATATACGGTCTTTCCTACAAAACAAGTTAAATTGCATGATTAGAAACATCTCATAATTTTCAGAACAAATTCTTTACACATAAAGAAATATGTCATGCAGTCATGTAGTTATCTTAGCCAATGCTTCAATACAACATTTATCCATGTTCCACAAATTTCTAGATGCCTTCCAGTCTCTACCAGAACATTGTTAAGAGTTTGCACTACTCCCAACATGTCAGCAAAGAGGTTTCATTCTAGATAAGTAGCACTGGAATGTTGTACAGTGCCATAGGCCACTTACCCATCACATGCATATTAGTAGTATACTGTTCATTAATGCAATCATTCAAATATGCACAATACATCTCCTAAGTCTAGGAACATAAGCATAATATTATTAAACAAACAAAATAGGCAAGAAATGATAATTGAAATACTTATCTTTGTTTGTTTGTTTGGGTGGACTCCCTCTGAGTCTTTGCTTCTTGGTAGGAGCTGTTGAAGTAGCTTCTTCTACACCTTTCTGTTGTGGAATGTAGGAAGATGGTCAACTCCCTCTGAAAATATGCATCCTTGCAGGAGCTGCTGGAGTGTGCTCCCTTTTGATCTTTGCTTCTTGGATTACCTGTCCTTGAACTTATATTCATCTTTGCTGACATCAATATCATTGAACCCATAAAAGACCTCTTCTGGTGTCTTGTTGTCCAATATCTTGTGGGGAGCTCTGTTCTGCACATATACAATTGTTCTAACTGCTTCTGCCCATAGATGCATAGGTAGATCCTGGTCATGCAACATTTCCCTTGCTGCTTCCATCACTGTTCTGTTCTTCCTTTCTGCAACTCCATTCTGTTGAGGATTATAAGGAGCAGTCAACTCTCTCTTAATCCCTGAATCACTGCAAAGCTTCTTGAAGTCACTTGAGGTGAATTCTCCACCATTGTCAGATCTGAATGTCTTGATTTTCTTGTCAGTTTGATTCTCCATCAAGGTTTTGAATTCCTTGAATTTATCAAGCACCTCATCTTTTCCCTTCAAGAAGTATACCCAAGTCTTCTTGGAGAAGTCATCAATAAATGATACATAGTAAACATACCCACTCAGGGAACTGGATGACATAGGGCCACATACATCTGAGTGGATGATTTCCAGGATATCTTTTGCCTTGCTTCCACTACTTGGGAAAGCCTTCTTAATGTTCTTACCTTTTGCACATCCTTTGCAAACACCTTCATGTTTGGTCTTGATTTTAGGAAGACCCTCTACTGCCTTGCTCGCAACTTGGAGTGCCCTATAGTGCATGTGAGAAAGTCTTCTATGCCAAAGTTCACTTGGCTCCATGGATTCATGCACCATGGCATGTTCAGGTTGTCCCTTCAATTTATACAAGCCTCCCTCTTGCTCTCCAATTACTACTGCATCATCTATGGTCTTTCCCTTTGGCCACATTAGGACTTGGCCATCGACAAATGCAATCCTCATACCTTTTGCATCCAATGCAGAAATGGAGAGTAAGTTCTTCTTGAGCCCAGGTACATAAAGTACTTCTTTCATCTTCAATGATTTTCTAGAATCTAGGTTGTAGGAGGCTTCACCACTTCCTTTGATTGGGTATTGATAATCATCCCCAAGTTTCACCTTATGAGGTGATTCATGTTCAGATAGTTTCACAAAGGATTCCTTAAACCCAGTCATGTGTTTGGAAGCCCCACTATTAATCAACCAATCATTACATCCATGGGAGATGGTACCTGTAAGAGCAGAAATTAGAACATATTCTTCTTCACTTGATGAGTCATCATCACTACTACTTTCTGCCCTAGCCTTCTTCTTTGGAGGTTCATCATCTTCGGCAGCATGAGCATGAAACCTTCTTTTGCTGCCCTTCTTCTTCTTACTGGAGTTGTTGTTATTATCCCTTTTGTTCTTGGGACAATCTGAAGCAAAGTGACCCTTCTCATTGCATGCGAAGCATCTTAGGTCCTTCTTACTCTTTTGATGGGATCTTCTGTGGTGAGAGTGATCCTTCTTGGTTTTGCTTCTTTTGGTGTGAGCTGCAAGAGCTTGATCTTCTCCTCCCATCTTTCTTCATGAGCTATAAGTCTAGCTTCTTCTTGAGAGCATTCTTCCCGAAGTCTACTGAAGGAGATCAACTTCTTCCTTGCACAAATTCCTTGAATAAAGGAATCCCATGACCTGGGTAGGCCATTTAGAGTGGTCATCACCACTTCACCATTCTCCACCATTTCATCTACTGCTTCTAATTGTTCCTTGATCTGGGAGACCCTTGAAAAGTAAGATTGAATGGTTTCTCCATTCTGAAACTTCACTGCTTTCAATTGGTTCCACAAGGTCATCTTTCGATTTATGTTCTTTCCTTCAAATAGCTTGGTCAAAGATTCAAACATCTCTTTGGGTGTCTTAAGAGAAGACACATGAGGTATGAGATGGTCTTTGATAGAATCAGCAATGATTCTCTTTTCCTTAACCAAGTTCTTCTTGTGCAATGCCTTGGCTTCTTCATCCTCTGGGATAGGGATGTCTTCTTTCACATATGAGTCCAACTCATTCTCTTCCAGGATTAACCCAATCCTATACTTCCAGGCTCGAAAGTTATCATCCCCTTCCAGCTTATCCTCAAGCTTGGTTTGGAGAGACATCTTTAAGAGTACTTCAAATGGAAATAGAAAAGATTTAGGACTTACCACTTGAAGTGCTGAAAATTGGATCTGGTCCCGGATTAGGGTTTGTTAGAGAAACCCTAAAAATTCAAAATGTGAATTTCAAAATTCTGAAAGGATAGAAAGATGCGCCTTGGAGAGCTGATCAGCCTAGTACATTCAGAATTTGAGATCAGCAAGGTCTTTCCCTTCAAAATTGCCTTTTTGTCCTCCCGGGTTCACTAAGGAGAGCCCTGAATTAGGGTTTGAGTTTGCCGGAGATCTACCCAGCCAAAAATCTCGATCCAAAGCTCTAACATTTGATTTTTGCAAGGAGCTTCCAGCTGTGCCTTCAGTTTCCAGAAATTCCTATTTTTGTGGAAACCCTATTTTTTAGGGCCAAATCTGAAAATGATCGAAATTGAATTTTGATTGGATAGATAGATGCGCCTTGATGAGTAGAACCAATCTACTATACTGAATTTCAAAAATATGTGGAGAGAAACCCAATAAACAAGGAATACAAGCTTCCGTCACTGCAAAATGTCTTCTTCTCAGTTAAGCTCTGATACCATGTTAAATTTTGAGTATTAAATCACAATACTATAGGATCTTTGCTGAGAGAATAACATCTATAGTATATCAATGCATGACAATCATAATATGACAAGCATCACAAGCATCACAAGAATCAAAAGCATAGAGACAAGAGACACAGAGTTTTCGTGGGGAAAACCCTAAGGTTAAAAACCCCACAACTTCCTCAAAGATAGAGAGAGCAATGGCTCAACCAAAATACAACCAAATAACACTGAGATAGTCTCCTAGCAGATGATCCTCCTCCTCCTCACTAGTGCCCCACTTTTCAGAGAGAGAGTGAGTTACTTTTTCGAGTGAGTAAAATACAGATCTCCTATCTCTATTTATACTCACCTTTTTGCCCAGTGACCTACTGGGGCCGATTTGTCTACTTAGATACATCCACATTATATTATATATTAATTAGGGCCAACCCCATATGGTGGTCTAATAACCCATCGGCAAGTACACACACTTGCGACACTTGTCAATCCACATGACGACACTTCCTTATAGAGGAATAACACATATCTTATAAGGGTACAATAAATATATATATAATACACAGATGAAATACATTCCAAAGTTACATATACATCAACAAGTTAACCCAAGAGATAGCGCAATTAACATAACAAAGTCAAAGCTATGTGGAGACAATCTCTGAGCTCCTTGAAGAGAATAAGATGTTGCGTACACAGTTGAGAAGCACTGAATGCTCGGTTAACGCCAAAATAACATCCAATGATATCCTTAGAATAAAGTATAATTGTTAAGGGGTCATTTCCAGAAGCTCTGTTGATGTATATGTAACTTCGGAATGTATTTCACATATATGTATATTGTATTCCTATAGAGATGTTATTATTCCTCTATACGGAAGTGTTATTAGACCACCTTGTTTGGGGTCGGCCTTGTATAAGTCATGTGGGTCAAAGGGTTATTAGACCACCCTATTGGGGGTCGGCCATGTGGGTCAAAGGGTTATTAGACCACCCTATTGGGGGTCGGCCCAGTCAGCATTATGTTATGTGGTAAAGTTCGAGCCTACATGAGTTAGGTAAAAAGGCAAGTCAAGTCAAGTATAAATAGAGTGCAGGAGGCACTCTATTTACTCACTCACTTCTCACACATGCTCTCAAGGAGGAGAGGCGCACTTATGGAGGAGGAGGATCTGCTGCTAGGTTATGTCTATCTCTTGGTTGGTTGTATCATTGCTCTATCTATCTCTGAGGAAGTTATTTGGGTTTTTCACCTTTATGGTTTTCCCCAAGTAAATCTTTGTGTCTCTTGTGTGCTTGCATTATTGTCTCCATGATTGATATGCTGTAGATATGCTGTACATGTTGTTCTATCAGTTAAGATCCTAGATCATATTGAAGTAAATTCAGAAAATTTAACATGGTATCAGAGCTAGCCTGAAAGAAGGCATGATATGGCATGTATGACACTTGTTGCACTTACGATGCTAGGGCTTGATATAGCAAAAACCAGTCATCGTAGCACTTTCTCTATAAATCCGTTTTGGCAAAGTTTTCGGATCTGAAATTGTTACAGGACGAATCTAAAATCTCCAGGTACCTTGTGTCCAAAGGAAAACCTCTAATTCGTTGTACTTTGTGATTTATGATCTGTACAATATAGGGTTTCTGCCTCTTCCAGATCTGAGTCAAAATCAGGTGACCTTGGGAAAAAGGTCATAACTTGGGCTAGGAAGCTCCAAATGAAATTTCGTAAACAGTGACAGCTAGTACACAGTCTGTACTATCTCAAAAAAAAATTTCAGAGGCCGAAGTTGAACCAGTGACACGTGGCACACCGTAGAAGTTCGCTCTACTGTTTTATCCCATAAACAGGTCACGTTGCGACACTTGGCATAACTCTCTCTCAGAAAATCCAATGGAGGTCAGACCTATCAGGATGGAAATATAACAGGCCGAGCTATCTCAGAAAAATTTTTCAGAGGCCGAAGTTCAAACAATGATACGTGGCACGTCGTACAAGTTCGCTCTCCTGTTTTATCCCAAAACAGGTCACGTTGCGACATTTGGCATAACTCTCTCTCAGAGAATCCAATTGAGGTCAGACCTGTCAGGATGGAAAGATAACAGGTCAGGCTATCTCAGAAAACTTTTTCAGACCCTGTGGATCAAAAATTTTGGAGTTACACTAGAAACAATCAGGTACATATTTCTATCAAAACAGAATTATTTTTTGGTACCTTCATTCATGGCTTCCGGAATTTAGGGCTTTGGAGAAAGTTGGAATTTTTGTAATCGGAGACCACGGCTGGATGCTACTCATCAAAATAGAAATTTAGAGACCAAGATCAGAATTTTTGGCTGGGCAGAAGGCCGGGCTTGATTAGACCCTAGTTCGGGACTTTGATCAGAAAAGTGGAAAATTAGGGCTTCTGTAAAAATGGGAATTTTTGCAATCTATGACCACGGCTGGAAGCTCCTCAGAAAAATAGAAGCTTAGAGCTTTGGATCAAACCTTTTGATGAGGAAAAAGAGTGGGCTTCATCAAACCCCAGTTCAGGGTCACGTCCAGTGAATCCGGAAGTTTCAAAGGCAAAATTGAGGAGTGAAACTTTGCAGTTTTCAATTTCTGAATATACCAGTTTGATCAGCTCATCAAGGTGCATACTTCTATCCTTTCGGAAGTTTGAAATTCAAAGTTTGAATTTTTGGGGTTTCTCTGACAAACCCATATCCAGCTCCAGGTCCAGTTCTTGCAAATCAAGTGGATTGGGTTAATCCTAGAAGAAGATGGATTGATCACTTACATAAGTGAAGATGTTCCTGTTTCAGAGGGAGATGAGGCTAAGGCCTTACATAAGAAGATTACAAGCAATCTCGACAGGTATGACTCATCGAGGTATGTTTCAATATTTGTTCATGATTAAGTTTATGGTATGTTTGTCTTCATGTTATTACGGTTAGTACAATCTTGATTTTAGATTTGTTGTATCACCTTAACAAAATTATGAATGCATGATAGAAGATTTTCATTGGTTAGGGTGTTGACACTTATGATTGTACTAATGCATTATGGTGTTGTATGAGGTTTATGTTGTCTACTAACATGAAAGGTACACCAAGAAAGACAAATCATGTTCTGGTCCAAGAACATATGATCATGATAACATGAGGACAAAGATTCATCCATTGTCATGGATCTCACAGAAGATCCATTTACGAGGTATGTATAACTTGATTTTATAATGGCTAACCTATGAGATATGCAGGTTACTAGCACAAGTCATTGAAGAAGAAGAAGAAGACATCATGTGAGTATGTTAGACATAAATAGCTAGCACGCTAATCCAGGTATGTTTTTCCTATATCAAGCTAAAATCCTACCTTGGTTTAGGATCTTATACTGTTGTGTTGTTAATAATGATTATTCATGAAATCATCAGTTTGAATAATCATGGTTGTATGCATATTATGTTTCTTACCATAATTGATGATATGACTAACCAGAAGAATCATGAAGGTATAGGTTTCAATAATCACAGGTTTTATGCATATTATATCTCTTATCTTGATTGATGATTAAACTAACCTAAAGAGTCATAGGTTTGAGTAATTACAGGTTTAGACATGTTATGTTTCTTATGATTTGACTAACCATAAGAATACTACATAAACCTTGAATGCTAATGCTTATTATTTCTGTTTGAAATGATCATGACTATACATGCTTGAGATTATTGTGTTTTAATAGTATACTAATGAATGTATGATTTTATATGAGTTCACAAGGATAACACAATCATGATACTAATAAGCATGCATAGGGACCAAGGATGAATATGAGTTCAAGAACAGGTAATTTAGGAAGCAAAGATCAAGAGGGAGCACACTCCAGTTGTTCCTGCAAGAAAGCAAAGGAGCACACTTCAGTAGTTTCTGCAAGGATGCAGATATTCAGAGGGAGTTGACCATCTCTCTACATTCCACAATAGAAAGGTGTAGAAGAAGCTACTTCAGATTAGGACTCCAGCAGCTCCTGCAAGGAAGCAAAGACTCAGAGGGAGTCCACCCAACGAACAAACAAAGATAAGTATTTTAAATTATCATTTCTTGCATATTTGTTTGTTTAAATAATACTGTTCAATAATGTATACACTGATGTTCCTAGAATTAGGTTGTGTATTATGCATATTAGAATAGTTGCATTGATGAACAGTATACTACTAATATACATGGGTAAGTGGCCTATGGCACTGTACAACATTCCATTGCTACTTATCTAGAATGAAACCTCTTTGCTGACATGTTGGGAGTTGTGCACACTCTTAACAATGTTCTGGTAGAGATTGGAAGGCATCTAGAAAGTTACGGGATATGGATAAATGTTGTATTGAAGCATTGGCTAAGATAATTGCATGACTGTATGACATATGTCTTTATGTGTAAGAATTTGTTCTGAAAACTATGAGATGTTTTCTAATCATGCAATTTAACTTGTTGTGTAGGAAAGATCATATGCCTACAAAAGAAGAACTACAACATTTGTTCCAGCAACAAAGATATCTATTGAAGATATTGAAGATATTGAAGTTCCCAGGATCTGGGATGAAGAAATGGAATGCCATGATCCGTCGATCATGAAGAATGATGTTTGGGATGTAATCCCAAGACTTGAAGGGAAGTTTGTTATGACTTCCATATGGAACTATTAGATCAAGCATGTTGCAGATGGCAGCATAGAGAAATATAAAAGTGACGAAACAGAAGATACACCAGATGGATTCAAGACAGCTTTCTTGAATGGTGTAGTTGAAGAAGAAGTGTATGTGGAACAACCACTTGGTTCTGAGACACATGATAGGAAATCATATATGTGCCGAACTTGGTATGGTGAAGATAGATTGATTGCCGACACGCAGCGGAAGCTTACTACCGAGTTCGAGATGAAGAACTTGGGGATGATGCACTATTTGTTTTTGGCATGGAGGTGTGGCAGAGTGCAGAAGGAATCTTCCTTGGACAAAGGAAGTATGCAGTAGAGATCCTGAAGAGGTTTGGGATGATGGATTGCAAGGCCATGGCCACACCTATGGCATCGAATCTGAAGCTTCTATGTGATGCTTCATCTGAGCTGGTTGATGTCTATATGTATCGTCAGATGATTGGGTCCTTGATGTACCTGACGAACACGAGACCGGATATTTGATTTGCTGTGAACACATTGCGCCAGTTCCTGATGGATCCGAGGAGTGTTCACCTGGTTGCTGTAAAGCATGTTCTGAGGTACCTGAAGGGTACAGTGGATTATGGACTCAAGTATGAGGCGAATCAAAAGTTTAACCTGCAGGGTTATGTTGATTCATATTGGGCTGGCAGTAAGAGCACATCTGGGTGCTGCTTCAGTATGGGATCAGGTGTGATCTCTTGGTTTAGCAGGAAGCAATCCTGCGTAGCACTGAGTACAGCTGAGGCAGAGTATGTTACAGCCTGTTCAGCTAGTTGTGAGGCAGTATGGCTACGGAAGCTACTGTCTGAGTTATTTGATCTCCCATTGGATGCTACTGGTATCTTCTGTGATAAACAGAGTTGTGTGAAGCTATCCGAGAACCCAGTGTTTCATGACAGGTCGAAACACATAGAGATCAAATATCACTATATTAGGGATATGGTGCAGAGAGGAGCTGTGAAGCTCCTGTATGTTGCGACAGACGAGCATATTGCAGATGTGCTGACAAAGCCACTATCCAGGGTGAAGTTCGAGTACTTCAGAGAGAGGCTTGGCATGCTTCAGATCGAGGACACTTCGAGGAAGAAGTGATGGACACATTTGCTGAAGCCATTCCAAGCATGTTGGAAGGGGGATCCTTCACATGGCTGTGGATGTAAGCGCTGGATGATGAACATCAGGAGGATGTTCTGGTTTCTTCTTGGATATGATCAGTTGGATCATGTGTATGTATTTTGTATATGCATCATGTTGGATGCTGGATATGATCGGATGGATCATGTGTATGTATTTTGTATATGCATCATGTTGGATGCTGGATATGATCGGATGGATCATGTGTATGTATTTTTTATATGCATCATGTTGGATGCTGGATATGATCGGATGGATCATGTGTATGTATCTTTGTATGATCAAGTAGATCATGTATACTGATGGATACATTGTGTGGATTATGTATCTTTGTATGATCAGGTAGATCATGCATACTGATGGATACATTGTGTGGATCATGTATCTTTGTATGATCAGGTAGATCATGTATGCTGATGGATACATTGTGTGGATCATGTATCTTTGTATGATCAGGTGGATCATGTATGTTGATGGATACATTGTGTGGATCATGTATCTATCAGGTGGATACTTGGATGATCGTGGATGACGAGCTTCTCCAGATGACATGCAGCAGGATGTTGCAGTGATGATGATCAGGATGATCATGTGTACATCAGGATGATGTTTGATGAGTATCAGATGATACTTTGTGGCCGTGGATCAGGTTGTGCAGGAAAGCATGTAATTTGTGCCCTGGGAGATTTGCAGATGGTCTTTCGAGGTTTTTCCTATGGCATGTAATTCGGTGCCCTGGGACATCTGGCAAATGCTCTTGCGAGGTTTTGCTTGGGAGGACATGTAATTTGTGCCCTGGGAGATTTCAGGTTGGAGTTGTGTACCCGTAACATCCTGAGATGCTCTTGCGAGGTTTTGTCCTATGGCATGTAATTTGCTCCTGGGAGATCTGGACAGGATGAAAAAGGCCTCAGATGCTTCAGCCAGGTTTTGCCATGACCACATGTAATTTGCTCCTGGGAGATCTGGACAGGATGAAAAAGGCCTCAGATGCTTCAGCCAGGTTTTGTGGTGGACCACATGTAATTTGCTCCTGGGAGATCTGGACAGGATGAAAAAGGCCTCAGATGCTTCAGCCAGGTTTTGTGGTGAGATCACTTGTAATGTGCTCCTGGGAGATCCGACAGGTAGAGCCGCGTGCTCGTAACAGCCTAGGATGCTTCAGCCAGGTTTTGTGATGGGTCACATGTAATGTGCTCCTGGGAGATCCTACAGGTAGAGCTGTGTGCTCGTAATAGCCTGGGATGCTACAGCCAGGTTTTGTGACGCACATAATAAGTCCTGAGGATTCCACAGTATGGCCAGTGATGATGAAGACCTGCAGGTGGTGGGCCTACATCCAGTATGAAAAAGGACTGGCTCTGTAGAACTTCCTATGACGAGTAGATTCAGAGATTGATTGAGATAGCAGCAGCAGTGACGATGATGATGACTCGATGACGATTATCCAGTGATGATGATCCAGAGAAGATGACTTGTGCTAGAAGAACTGTGCTGAGAAATACCTTCCTAGTTAAGAGGGAGTGTTGATGTATATGTAACTTCGGAATGTATTTCACATAAATGTATATTGTATTCCTATAGAGATGTTATTATTCCTCTATACGGAAGTGTCGTTATTTATATTGTAAGTGTCGTAACTTATACTTGATGGGTTATTAGACCACCTTGTTTGGGGTCGGCCTTGTATAAGTCATGTGGGTCAAAGGGTTATTAGACCACCCTATTGGGGGTCGGCCATGTGGGTCAAAGGGTTATTAGACCACCCTATTGGGGGTCGGCCCAGTCAGCATTATGTTATGTGGTAAAGTTCGAGCCTACATGAGTTAGGTAAAAAGGCAAGTCAAGTCAAGTATAAATAGAGTGCAGGAGGCACTCTATTTACTCACTCACTTCTCACACATGCTCTCAAGGAGGAGAGGCGCACTTATGGAGGAGGAGGATCTGCTGCTAGGTTATGTCTATCTCTTGGTTGGTTGTATCATTGCTCTATCTATCTTTGAGGAAGTTATTGGGGTTTTTCACCTTTATGGTTTTCCCCAAGTAAATCTTTGTGTCTCTTGTGTGCTTGCATTATTGTCTCCATGATTGATATGCTGTAGATATGCTGTACATGTTGTTCTCTCAGTTAAGATCCTAGATCATATTGAAGTAAATTCAGAAAATTTAACAAGCTCCAGGCCAAGCATGCATCGCTATCATTCGAGTCGAAGACCGCTGCTACCGCAGCTCGACCTTATTCCTAATTACTTTTTGTTTTGCTCAGTGGGACCTGGCATGACTCCGGTTTGGGGGAATGTTGGTGTCCAATATTGTCACCATTTTTTATCATTTAATTTACTCGAAGTGGCATTATTTCTATCATTTTTGCTATAGTAAGTTGTTTTCGTAGCCATTCAGTTAATCAAACAGTCCAGGTATGCACAAATTTATTTACCATGCAAATCTTATTATGTTTCGTATATTATGGTTTATTTATGATTAAAATGATGTTTTGGGGGCATAATTAACTTCTATTGTTTTAATTGACAGGCTACGATTTGCAAATTACTCATCATTCATCCCATGCGCTATGTGCTCAGCCTAAAACGCGTTCAACTCATCGTTCAGCCCTCCGTTCAACCCGCGAAATCCATGGTTGACACACCTTAGACCATTGAATGAAGAGAAGGACACATGGGTTCTGTTCGACACGCAATGGGCCTGGTTAATGATCTATTGCTCTAGAAGATCCGTCCTTATGCTCGCCAAGCCTGACAGCACATCTCACATCCACGTCAATGCTCCAAGCCTTGATTCGTATGCACATTTAGCCTGGAGTCATGCGTGTTGGCCAAGCTCTCGCTCATGCCATTATTCTGGAAGGAGTCCAGCCATCCACATTTAGCCTGCCAACATAACTTCCACGCCCATGTCAACACTCCAATGCACCTGCTCTCTTATTCATTTGGGCGGGGAGTTACGCACACCTGCTCACGTTCATTCATGCCGTCGTTCTGTAAGGAGTCTTCCTGCCCACGATTCAGTCTGCCAGCACACTACTCGTCCACGTCTGAGTTAGATCGACGCTGCAGCTGCTCTAAGAATGAACTAACCCCATCAAATTCTGAAGAATGCCCCCTATGTTGGCATGTATCAATTTAATCAGCTGTTACAATCATGTAAACACTCCTATTATTAGAGAGGTTGAATCTGTCGACCCTCTCACCCATTGTAACTTATAAATAGTCGCCTCTGTGATTGAAACGAGTTAGCTTCTGAATTTACGATGGTTTTCCAGTATTAGTCCAAGCATTTGCAGTCGTAGATAGTGTGAAGACAGAATCTGTAATTTTTCTCAAGTTAATGGAAGCAGCAACTTGTTGATGTTCTGCTGGTAGTCATTTAAAGTTGAGCTATTTCACCCTCCGATTGCTGGGAAGGGCCCCTCATCAACTAGAGGTTTTATTCACATTTTCTGCATTTCTTTTCTTGCAATTAACTAGTTTATTTCCTGTGTGTGTAATTTAATTCATTTTTCTTGTGTGTATCAGCTTCATTCCTCTGTAATTAATATTCTGCTGTTAATACAACCCTCCTTCTTCTGAGTTCGAATGGTTGACCAATAGTTCAGTAGTTTGATAATTTGTAGTTTTTTTTCAGTCCTTCTTCCATCATCATAGTTAGATATTGCTTCCAAATTCTTCCATAGTTAGCATTCCTTTCCTTCTTTTCTTCTTTGTTAGTTTTTCTTCCTGTTTTTTGTAGGTTAATTCTTCTTATTTCTATTCCAACCTTCTCCCTTCTTCTCTTCCAACCTTCTTCTTACTTCTCATAGAGTCATTCTTTCTCTTAGGTAAAGATTTGCATAGATAATTTCTTAGCCTCTAATCATCTCTCTACTGCTTCCTGTGCACTGTAGAAAATCTTCTTTCCCTCCCTTTAAAACATTTTCCTCCATTCGGATCATCATTCAGATTGCCATTCAGACCAGCATTCAGATCGTCATTCGGACCTGTGTGTTTTCTGTATTATTTTAGGCCTTTTTCCGAATCTAATTTCTTCTGCCTCTTAATCATCATTCTTCCTGTTCCTCCTTAATAGTTCGGGATGTAATTTAATCTTGTTTTATGTTATTTGGAGTTTTTAATTCAATTTTCATCATTATTTCCTCCTTTCTTATTTCCTCCTTATCCCCTTCTTATCTTTCTTCCAACAATCAGTCCTTTAACCAGTCTTGTACTTAGTTACTGTTCAGAATATTGTTTTTAAATAGTTTATTTTCAAGTTATAGTTGATGATTCCATTTCGTTGAGTTGTTTTAGTTTGTTAATCTTAAGACTAGTTTCTATCTAATGAAGATGTCCATGTTGCAAGATCTGGATTAATAATAAAATATCTTTATCAATTTTTCTACTTGCTTCCAAATCTAATATAGTTCAGTTTAACATCTTTGTTAAGTTTTATGTTTGCTGCTACTTACATTAGTTTCATGTTGTTCACATATGGATAGACAATAGTTCATAATGTTTAAAGTTAGTGGTAGTTTGTTGATTTTTAGTTTACATTTGTTTGTAGAAGTTAAGTTAGATTTACATCCATTTAGCTTCCTTATTACATTTGAAAATCATTATGATACATTTATTCCAGTTCCTATTACATTTGATGTACCTAATCAAGAAGAGTGGAATTAGACGGTTTAGCCTAAATTAATTTATATTTACAAGTTCTCCCTATTAAACATCTAATATCCATAGATCTGATTCTGTTCATAGTTGTTATCTGGAAGTTGAATTTAGAAGTTTCTTATTTTTCTAGAAGAAATTTGTGTTTCAGTATTTGTTTCCATCTTTCTTATTAATTAACCATAGAGGTAGAGTAGTATGATCTAGTACTATTCTGATCTGTGATTTAAATGTATTCTTAAATATTTAACTCGGTTTTTCATTTTGAAAGATCTTTCGATATTTTTCCTTACTAAATATTTTCTAGGTCTGACAAACCTGAAACTTTAGAACCTTTTCTACCTTGGCATATATTTTGCTTCAACTCTAAGTTTACTGATCTTGGTTGATAATTAATATTAGGTGTTGTTTTTATTTGAGATAGCTCACACACCCAACACACTAGAGAAAATTTAGATGAAAAATGGGCCTTTTAACCCTAAAGTAAAATTTCTTGTCATCACATATTAACCAATCAAAATGCTTTAAAATTCAAATAAGGTACATGTAAAAAAATTGGAGGGAAAAAATAAAAACTACTTTTTATCGTATTTTCAACTTATCTCCTTGTAGGTTTACTCAAATTTCAAGTGGGGGGACTCATTGGATTCATAATTAAATTATGCATCCAACGAGTACCCATGTTGCATACTTTTAACAACATCCACACCATGAAAAATTGAAAATACATTAAAAAACGTGTTTTCTCTCACTAGAACATGTTTTTTTAATGTATTTTCAAATTTTCATGGCGTGTATGTTGTTAAAAGTATGCAACATGGGTACTCGTTGGATGCATAATTTAATTATGCATCCAAAAATTCCTCCTGCTTGAAATTTGAGTAAACCTACAAGGAGACAAGTTGAAAATACGATCCAAAAAAGTAGTTTTTTTACTCTCTCTCTACTATTATTTTATTATTTTCCTTAGGAGGCCCATTTTTACCCAAATTTTCTCTAATTGAATGATACCGTCGGCAGCATGGGATGCCTTCGGTGCGTCATTCCTGGATGGATCACCATGTGGGGTGTTAGGTAAGATGGTGTACAAATAGTCAGACTAGGCATAGATTAAATCAAAGTGTTGGGCTTTGAGAATTGCTTCTTCTTCTGACTGGGGTTGTTTAGACGCCACGTCTTTGGATATGGCTAGAAGGAGAGATTTTAGGAACCAATCCAGGAAAATATGGTCATCCAACTCATGAATGTGATTAGTGATGTGGGTAGCTGTGTTCTGTCTGCAAGACAAGAGGGTTTCCACCCCCGCGTCATAACGAACGGGTAGCTGAAAGAACTGTAGAAAGGTCGAGGCAAGGGATGTAAAAGTTGGGTGGGTCCCGTGAGGCTGCCTGATATACCACTTGGTTTCCAAGCCAGTGAAAGTCCTTTGCAACAAGCGCAGGAAAATGGAGTCATCTACTATGGAGTTGGAGGAACACCATAGGTGAAAAGACATAATGTGATTTTGGGGATCCTCACCAGCCTTCCCCTCAAACTTAGGGATGTCTAATGGGAGTTTGGTAGGTATGTGAGGCCAAGTAGGATCATGTATAATGGGATCATTTGATAATCTTTCCAGGTCCGGTAGGTTGAGACTAGCCATAAATGGTAAACTGGAAGAGGAGTGTGACATGGTCACTGGGGAATATGTGCTAGTGGTGGCATTATTGATCAGGCCACTGCGCCCAAAGGTAATATTAGCCGTGAGGGGGATGTGCCACCCAAATAGAAATGTTGGGTTGGCATGAGAGGGGCCTGCGCTTCCAAGTGTAACATGAGTTATAGATGGGTTCGGATTGGGTCCAGTAGCTGTTGGAATCTGAGTAGTGGCAGGGATGGTAGGTGTGGGTCCCATTGAGGGCATACCCAGAGTAGGTGTGGGTCCCATTAAGGGAATACCTAGGGTAGTTTCTATAGTTGTGGCTACTGTGGTGGCCATTGTGGTGGCGGGGGGTGGTGGTAGATGTTCCACCAGTAGTACCTGTAAAGAATGGGTTGTTAGTCATGCTAACCATGGGGCTAGTTGGTGCTGTGTATGTAGGGTTTTCTGATTCTGCCTCAGAGTCAGATGTAAAATGAGGGGCGTCAGAATCGGGTGACAAGGCTCTATGCCGATGACGTGTGGATTCAAGTGACAAGGCTCTACGTCTGTGACAAGTGGTGTCAAATGAACAGTATTGCGGGGGTTCACCCCGAAAGGGCCGAGAATGTCTCGGGGACTCAATGGTGACAGTCGGCTAGAAAAAATAGTAGGTAGTGGTGAGTGAAAAACTCAAAAACCCTAATGCAACCGTGTGTGTAGGAGGAGAGTGCAAAAAATTATGGCACTCAGGCCAACAACCAAACTCAAAACACTTACGGTAATAATTGTGCTATGGTAAGTGGAGTGATAAACAAAGGTGGTCAAAATATCAACAAGCAAATGGCTCCTAAAAAATAAAAAATGGTGTACTCACTAAACCAAGGGGAGGTAAGAGAGCATGCAAACACCTAACTAAAAAGGTATTATGGCTCGAACAAGATGTATCCTCTGCAATGTGATGAAATTCAAGTCAGAAAATATGAAATGCAGAACCAAAGGCTAATGATATCCCCCTACTAGGAGGGACACCGGGTAGACAATCCTAGAAGAAAGGCCACTAAGATACCCCGTTCATGACATGTCCAGAAAGGTGAATCTGCAGCTCATGTTCTATCGTCGTTGTACTCCCATATGGGTAGTACACCGAGAACAATGAGTAGGTATCCTTCGGTGACTAAATGGATTGCGGTATTCCACTCAGGCCTCTGGAACCAGTATTGCTACTTCGACCCTCCTAAGGGAGAGGCCTTTCCGACAAGTTGGTGTATAACCGTGCCAATAAGTACTAAGGGATTTTGGTACCCTAATAGACAACAACTATGTCTCAAGTGAAAAAGTGACTGAGGGGTGTTATTTGGATGCTTATCCCCTCAATCCTATCTAACTACAATGTTCTTTTGATGTTCCCCAAGTGGGGTTAGACTGTTGGTTGAGTTAAATATATTTTAAGGCTCACTTGATTAATGGTAACAGAGTGTGTGTAAGTGTAATTATGTACCAAATAGAATGCCTCGCTTGGGAGAATATTTATCAAATTAAAACGTTGATTTCAACTTGCAAATATGAAAATTTAATTGTAAATACTTAACAATTTTATTTTCAATAAAAATACTGAAATTTTTTCCATAATGATATAGTAAAGCAAATGACAGGAAAAGTAAATGAATATCTAAGGCTGCAAGTAAAAAAATAGGTTGTCAAAGTGTAGGGAAGATGGCTAAAAAATATGGGCTGAAATGGGTGACGAAAACTTAGAAGACAAATCGCAGGGTTCGGGTCAAAATCGCGACTATCTAAGGAAAAACTCGCAATCTGGATCACGACGATCTGAGTCGCGGCTGAGGGGATACAAGTCGCGATTTGGAATCACAGATATGGGTCGGAAACTTGTGATCTGGATCGCGGTTAACTGGGAAAAACTCGTGATTTTGGGTGAAAACTCAGAGTTTTGAAATCGTGGCTTTTGGCTAAACAGTTGCGATTTGGATCGCGACTGTGGGTTAAAAAACTTGCGATTTACGGGACAGAAAAGGTCGCCGAAAACGAAAGCTGAAATTTAAAAATTGGGACTGTATAGGTTGCAGAAACAACAAAGGGCTATGGAAGCAAGCTATAGTCTTAGTGATAAGCTAGAGCTACAAAAATAAAGCTAAATAACAACTAAAATAAGAAGAATTCTAGATCTAGCCAAAGATTTAAAGATTTAAAGTAAAGCGAAGTCGCCAAAAACTGTTGCTAGGGTTTTCACTCAAACTTGTGCAATTGTGCACCTACTAACTTCGTAGTAGCAGTCTTGATTAAACAGTAAAAAATAATGCAAAAATTAAATATTAAACTAACATATGCAAGAAAGTAAATCTAGATTAAGAACAGTAAAAAAAACTACATCCATGAGAGAAATAATAAAAAAACTTGATATTTTATATTAATGAGCAAACAATGGTTTGCAATGGTTTACCTCAATGGTGAGGTTGCTACAATTCTTGCAGCAGTATAGGAGTAGTGCTCCAGTGCTCCAATAGTCTCTCTCTTCTCCAAGATGCTTCAAGGTTGGGCCAAGGGTTCACTCTTAATGAAGAACTCCAAGCTCAAGAAGAATGGGTTAAGCTCAAGAGGAATTTTGGCAGCATGAGGATATGATGAATGTGGATGATTAGTGAGGAGCCTCTATCACCTTTTTATAGATTTTGGGTAATGGAGAATACAACCATGGTTTAAGGAAACCAATGGTATTGTTGCAAATGGTTTAGTTTTTCTTTTCCTCTTTTTCCCTCTTTTTTCCTTTTTTGAATATATTTTTGAATTGTATTCCCTTTTAATTGATTTTTGGGAATTTTGGACCCCTTTGGAGGGTTTTTTGTATATTTTGAAGAAAATTAAATATTTTGAGGAGAAAAAGATGGATTTTGGCCTTTTTGGTGACCTTTGAGGGGTTTTAGAGGTTTTTAGAGGCAAAAAAGGTAGGAAAAGAGGACAAATGGGTCATGTGACTAGGGAGATAAGCTAGTGAGCATTTTTTGGGTGCCAACATTTTCTTCTCTTTCCTTTCTTACCTTCCCAATGAGCTTCATTTCCATTGCTCGGTAGCTTAAAACTTTAGTTTTAATCTCTTGTTGATACTACATGATATGGTTTTGCTCCTCTTTGTTCTTAGTCCTTTCCATGACTTCAAAAAGGTATTTACTCCCTAATAGATGGAATCATCAGGAATATATTCATTATCATAACCACCTTTTACATGGTTTTACTTGAAATGAGCATCAAGGAATTTCTTGGGATCATGTCTTCTCTTAGCAGCGTAACCGAATTTCAAAGAGGCCATTTTGTCACCCAACATTATTTCCCAAGTTGAGGTTGGGATGGCGTATGGCTCAAGGTTCAAGGAAAACTTAGGCCAACCCTTTCTCTTTGGACTAGTGAGTTTTAAGTACACACCATCTGTACAAGTATGATAAGAGACTTCTTCAATGACCAGCCTATCAGGTATAATCCTAGGTAGCAGGTGTGAAGAGCCACTTCCCTAAACCCTGATATATGAAAAGGACTCCCCCACATACCAGTCACAAATTGTGGTAATGAAGGTTTTGGCATCAGCTGAGAAGGCAGGAGCCTGTTCTTTGAATATTTTAAAATAAATACTCCCAAAGAAGTGGTCACAAATGTCATATAACAAAGGTATCTAATTATTCTCCCATAATGCAGAATGATAGATATGGACAGGAGGGTCAAATGGAGTCCAATGCCATCCCATGTTGGGATATTGGAATTCTGTCAAAAATACATCAATGACAAAAGCTGACAAGAAGAAATGTGGCTTCCTCAGAGCTGGTGCCTTTTGATATGCTTGAATGGTTGTTTTGAGTTCAAAAGAGAGGAAAGACGTCCACGGGAAAGACTCACCAGTTGTTAAAACATGATGGGAAATAGGAGCCCACTTAGCTTTAAATACTGAATAGTTCGAGAGACCATAAATTATGTAGAGCATGGATTCCAATAAGGAATAAGGTTCCCTAAAATAGGAAACCATATACAAGTTATCAACCATAGGCACGAAACTGTTAGGTTTATGTATCCACGACTTAAGCATTTCGTTAAAATTAATCCTAGTTTTAGAAGTCTCTACGAATTCAACACTAAGGGGTTGGACGGTCAGTTTAAGGGCATATGCCCTAATGAAAACCTCTGGTAGGAAGGTGGCCAATTGCGACCCCACGCTGTCATTGAACGACCGGTCTTTAGGGTTAGCGTGGTCCAAAATCCATTTAACAACATCAATGTAAGGAAGGATAGGGGGTCGGGTAGCAATGGCATGAAGCTGAGAATCTCTAATTCTCTCATACATAATTTGGTCATTTTGGATGTCTGATAGGTCATCATTATCCAAAATTGAATAAATTTTGGACCAGTCGATTTGATAGGTTTCAATAATCTTATCACTGGTGTCCAAGAAAATACCAAAATTTGGGTCCTTGTTCAGTAGGTCTTTGTGGGTAGCCTTAGACCGGGTAGTCCATGACATTTTGCAAGACTAGATAATTCTGATAAATAGGAAAATCACAAAATAAAAAAAAATTCCCAAAAAACAAAAAAACCGTAAACAACAGAATGTGAAAGCGACAGGAGCACCAATTTGAATTAACTGAAAATAGTGAAAACGACCACCGGTAAAATTTGCAATGAAAATCCACTTAGTAAGATAATTTTTTGAAAATGAAAATGATAAGGAAAAATATAAAAACCCTATATTTATCATTTTCTGATGAATAAATCTAGACCGTAGGATCAAATTGAATGAATGGCTGAGATGACCCTTCGCAGGATGCAGGATCAAGTTGCGAGAGTTTATTTGGAAAAAAAGTACATAGTTTCTGCACCGCAATCCGCAATAGTAGGTTGCGGGTTGTGGGACAACCAATGTAGAAAATGGGTGGATAAAAGAGTTTCCACAATCTGCAATTTGCAATTGCGGGTTGCGGGACGCAAATGACTCTTAAAAAAAATAAAAAATATTCCTTTCCGCAATCCGCAATTTGCAATTGCATGTAGTGGAAACACACAACATAACTATGCTATTCAAATCTACTTTTCTTCATTCCGCAATCCACAATTGCGGGTTGTAGGTTGCAGAACGAAAAGTTCGAAAACTATTTACATAGTCTTCCCGCAATCTGCAATCTTGCGGGTTGTGGGTTGTTAATACCAAAAAAGAATAAAACAAGCTCCCGCAATATGCAATTGTAGGATTGCGGGATGAAAATGACTGTTAGAGAAAAATCAAAGCTTCCCGCAACTTGAGAAAACAATAAAAAATTGGAAATTTTCAAAAGGAAAGTCCTAATTAAATCAATCCAAATGTAACAACATGCAATCATAATAAACATGATTGAAAAACCCCATAATGATAAAGGAACTTTAAGTCATTACCTTTGCGTTTAAGAACTTGGGGCTCCCATGTTCTATTAGAACATGGAATCTTTTGTACCTACAACACCCATCCAAGCCCTTTCCTCTCGAACCTTGTTTTCAACGGGGCAAAAGGTCATCTACGTTGTTGAGTTGTGAAATAGGACCCGATCCCTTCATCACCCGTTTGAACTGCTCAGGTACTACCGCTTCACAATTTGATCATCCTTTGCTAGGACCGGAATGCCCCTGCCTCTAGTGCTTCTGCATTTAGGAGGCCCCTTCCCTTTTTAATCATTGCAATTGATGAACTCTCCATAGACATCTCGGGTGAGACCTCAGGCTTCTCTTGCCTGAATTTTTGTAAATGCGCATCCGTGGGCTATTCATGGACGTTGGTCATCCGATTCCTTAGCGTTCCTTGCGAGCCTCCACTAGAGATGAAATGTGCCATTGAGAACACTTATATTCCATCTTAATTTAGATAGCCTTGATAAACCTACGCATTTAAGCTCTGCATTCTGGATCAGTGAGGCTCAGGAGCTCCATGATTCAAACTTATGCAATTGCGGGAGTACATGTAGCATCACTTGCTTGATCCTCTAAAAGCATGTTGTACTTGGGTAATGATTACCCAACTACTTTTCAGGCTTTATGTGTTGGGAGAGGACTGCACTCTGTACACTGGTAGCGACAACAATGAGCACCAAGAGACGCTGCTTCAAAATGACGGCGGGAACTAACAAGACCGCTAAAAGGAATCTCTTTGAAACATGTGGAAAATAAAATCCATCGAGTAGCGGTATACCAACGACCACCAGCAGTTTTTAGGACCCCTAGAAAGTAGTTTAGGGAAACCGCTTAAAAGCCCCTGAACAATCCTGGAGCTTCCATGTGGAAGTAGCATTTTTGCTTCAGGGAGGTACTAGAAGCACTAAAATTTGTGCAACTTAATCATCCTAACACTTGGGCGACCGTAGATCTTCTGTTAATCCCTCTCGAGATTTGTACAAAGAGGGCACAATTTTTAAGAATGGGTCCCTCTCCCTTCATGGCCTCCTTGTCTGGTGCCCTATGATACGTAAAACCGTTGTAGTGACTTTAATGGTTTCAGAGCCCTCGAAAAGTAGTATGGGGAAACTGCTTTGAGGACCCTGAACACCTGTGGAGCTGACACCTGTCCACAACAGATTTCTATCAGGGGTGATCTGGGATGAATAAGCACGAAGCACTTAAGGGTCTTGACTGCGCTTATTCTCAACCGGTCTATGAATAATTGATCCTCTGAGCCTCATCTCTATCATCCTGATGCCACAGCGTGAATGTCTTCTGCTTCATCTGCGCTGTTTTACTGCTCTGGATTCTCCCTCCGAGATATTCTTTCAGCCCGGTGACACCAAAGTTTCCTTCAGCTGATAATAGTACTAATAGAAAGGAAGAAGACTACTCCATACACACCTCAACAGAATGCAGTTGTTGAAAGGATGAATAGGACACTGATGGAAAAGGAAAGGATCATGCTAAGCAATGTTGGGATAGGACAAGAATTTTGGGTAGAGGCAGTGGAGACATCATGTTACTTGGTAAATCGATCACCCACATCAACATTGGTTGAAAAAACTTGACAAGAGGTATGGACTGGTAAGAAACCCTCTATTAAACATCTGCAAGTATTTGGCTGTGATGCTTATGTACACGTTCCAAAGGTGAAAATGAGTAATGTGGAAAATAAAGTTGAAAAATGTATCTTTATTGGTTATAAAGATGGTATGAAAGGTTATAAGATTTGGAATCATGTAACTAAGAAGACAGTTTACAGTCGAGATGTTGTGTTTAGAGAGGTCAAATAACTTCCCAGATAGGAAGTGACTCCAATGGAAAAGGAACCTGAGAAGATAGAGTTTGAGTTAGAAGATGAATAATCTGACTCAACGGAAGAAGCTGAATCAGAAGAAGAAGAACTTCATACCCCTGTTTTGAGGAGATCATCTTGACAAAGAAGACAACCAGACAGGTATCCCCCTCCTGATTTTAGGTCTAGTTTTTCTTTATCCATTACTGATGATGATCCTAGAAATGTGAAGGAAGTTGTTGATTTAGAGGATAGTGGTATTTGGAAGAGTGCCATGCTTGAAAAAATGGATTCCTTGGACAAAAATGAAGCACAGGATTTAGTTCAGTTACTTGCTAGAAGAAAATTCGTTGGCAACAAATGGCTGTTCAAAAGGAAGTTAAATGAAGAAGGTAAAGTGGGGAAGTACAAATATTGCTTGGTAGCAAAGGGATATTCTCAGGTAGAGGGAATTGATTTTGGTGAAATATTTTCTCTAGTTGAAAAATTAACTTCTATTAGATTTCTTCTTTCTATTGTTGCTGCGTTTGATCTTGAAGTAGAGAAGATGGATGTGAAGACAACATTCTTACATGGGGATCTAGAAGAATAAATCTACATGAAACATTCAGAAGGGTTCACAGTAAAGGGAATGAAAGAGATGGTATGTAAACTAAATAAGTCACTTTATGGTCTAAAGACATCTCCAAGGATGTGGTACCAAAAATTTGACACATACATACTTGGATTGGGGTTTGTGAGAAGCAAGGTTGATCACTATGTATACTCCAAACAAGTTGGTAATCACTTCATTAACATAGTACTATATGTTGATGACATGTTACTGATTGGAAACAACAAAGATGTCATAAAGGAGGTGAAGTCTCAGCTATCCTCCAAATTTGACATGAAGGATCTCGGTGCTGCAAACTTCATACTAAGAATGGAAATTAAAAGAGATCTTACTAAAAGGAAGATCTGGTTAAATCAAAGAAAATATGTTGAGACAATACTACAGAGATTTAACATGCAGGAAAGTAAGTCAGTCAAGGTCCCTATACTCGTAGGTGTAAAGTTATCTGTAGATCAGTGTCCCAAGACACAAGAAGAGGAAGAAGATATGGCACGAGTTCCATATGCTAGTATGGTTGGTAGTTTGATGTATGCAATAGTTTGTACCAGACTGGACATTACTCATTCAGTGGGAGTATTGAGCATATACATGTAAAAACTAGGGAAAAAGCATTATTGAAAACTGTAAAGAGGGTCTTCAGATATTTGCATGGCACTACAGAGTATGCAATCTGCTACCGAGGAATAGATGGACCAGACAGAGTAATAAATGTACATGGATTTGTTGATGCAGATTGGGGCTGGAGATCTTGGTCACAAAAGATCTATAAGTGGGTATGTTTTTTACTTATTTGGAGGAGCTAATTGTTGGATGAGCAAGAGACAGTTTGTAGTTGCACTCTCAACTACAAAAGATGATTATATGGTAGCCACTCATGCAAGTAAAGAAACTATATGGTTGCAGATATTATGTTCAGGTGTTAGGTTTGTATAGAAAGTTGTAAGGTTAGATTGTGACAGCCAAAGTGCAATCGTCCTGGCAAATAACCCTGTGTATCATGCTAAGACAAAGCATATTGATGTGCAATATCACTTTGTGAGAGATATGGTTGAATACAAGAAGGTGCTACTGGAAACGTTTGACACTTTGAAGAATGTTGCAGACTCATTAACAAAGTATGTCAGTACAAAGAAGTTCTCTTGGTGCAAAGAATCTATGGGCATTGATGCCATGAACCTGTGAATTTATGAGTACATGACTCATTGTTATGCAGAGAAAACAATAAGTGGGAGAATGTTGGGTATGTGTTATATTCTTTACATGTGGGTGCAAGGGATGGTGCACCTGACGATCCCCATGGAACCTTCACGGAAACGATCGTTAAGCCATTTTCATCTGCAAGCATAGCAAGCGCCAATTGTTTTCGGGCTATTTACAGCTATTTTTGTGGATTGTCTAAAAATATGTAATTTAATCCTAGTTAAGGGATTGGGGTCTATTTTCTAATATGGGTTAATGAATTAGGGTATTGGATTTTGCGGAATACCTATATTGTATTGTGAGTGATTCATAATGAGTATGAGAAAATAAGAGATGCGGCTCTAAGTTTTGTTGGTTTTCTCAGTTAAGGGTTTCTAGGGTAAATCTCTATGTATTATGTCTGAATGCTGTGATGTAATCTATGTTTTGCTTAAAATAATTTGTATGCTTTGGTTCTCTACACAGGTTTAAAAATTACATGTAGAATGCATAAATAATTTAAATACTAAAGCAAACTACCACATGGTATATCCGAGACAAACGATTAAGCAGAAAGGTCGGGATGGCCATAACCGTGACCAATGAAACTATGGAAACAATCGACGAGGACGATCAAACAAGAAATAAAAATCAGGGAAACTGACCACCAAGTCAAAACAAACCATGTTGCTTTGTATGTTATGATGAAGACCATTTAAGTCTTGACTGCCCATGGAAAGATAAGACAACCTTAAAATTTTGTACAAAATGTGGCATTGGGGAGCATAATTTAGAAGAGTGCCCCATAATGCTTGATGCACTTAAAAAAAGAAAAAATGTTAACATATTGTCTTGTGTCCCTAAAAATTAAGCATTCAATACTAAGAATTTGTAAATAATTACAAGACAAGGAACAAAAATTGGTGGGGATAATCCCCAAGTTACAAGAATACAAAGAAAACAAGATGATTATCCCAATCCACTGAAGCAGAAGGAAATATTAAATAATGAAACATAAATATTTACACAAATTTCTTTTGAAGAAAGTAATCTAGAGAATATAAATAAAACACTTAACATGTTACTACAACTCTTAACAAAAGAATAAGTTGTTGCATGACTGATTAATTTAATGTATGTTATCAGAAGTAGTTTAGAAAATGAGAAAAAAAATTGTAGCATGAATAAAAAAGAAAAAATGGATAACGGCCCCCTTGTTGACCTTGAAGTCGAAGGATTTTGTGTAACACAAGTCGTCCTCGATTTCGGGTCACAAGCTAACATAATGACGATATTGACTTGGGAAAGCATGGGCCGACCACGACTAGTGGAGTCGAGCATCTATATTAGGCTTGCGGACCAAGGACTAATCGAACCTTTTGGAGTGTGGAAGTTAAAACTACAATCATGGGAATCAACACATACATTGAATTTGAAATAATTGACCCACGAGAAGGATCTAAATCCTTCCTATCATTAGTTAGTTGATTGTGGGGATGCAAAATAAAAGCATCCATCTCACTAGAAAAATATAGAATTAAACTCAAAGGAGAGGGAAACAAAGTAATTGTGCCTATTAATCCATCTCAGGGGAAACCCTAGGCCGAACTAGACGATAACGACAATGAAATCCATCGACTATACCAAATAGTCTAGAATAATAAATATACCATCGAACCAAACAACCATGGAGAAATCCACTTGGGAAATCCTATGTCCATCGGATACAACTTTGACTCGGAACTATATGATTGGAAAATGGAAAACTATGAAGCACAATCTCATGAATTTCAGTCGATGGAGGTCATCCCTAGAAAAAAGAGTGCAACAATGTTTTACTATATCCATCATTTCAAATATATTTGAGAAGAAAATAAGAGAATATCCAGTGATCATACCAATAAAAAAGGAACTGACAAATATTCCACCGCTACGATACAAAGAATGCCAAAATATCCAATTGCACATGTTAAGGAAGTTTCTAAAAATGTCGTTGAACAAGTTCAACTTCAAAGTTTGGTCAAAACCTTTACTGGACAAGAAGCAAGATGGTTGGATACACATCAATCCCACCTTTAGACTTGGACTTTGGTCAAATTAGCACTTCTCCATCCGTGATCACATCGGATTGTCGATCACACAAAAGGACACTATGGATGGAAGAGCTTAGATGACCTTGGATAATTTGGATCTGAATCCTTACTCCTTCAGCTTAAAAACTTATTTTTTATGAATTATTTCACCATAAAGTCGTGACTCCTATACATGACATGTTGCGAGGCACTCACGGGTCTTCATAATGACAACCCGCGAGTGTGAATTAAAAAGCTGCACTCGCGAGTTGCTGAGCCCACATATTGTGAGTCACTTGCAAGTTGCTATGTCCAATAGTCATGGGCGTCTTAAGGAAACTTGAAAAAATATATTAAAAAGATGAATTGGGATTAGTTGAGTTAGAACTGGAAACTCCGCTAGGGAGACCTTCTTGTTTTTCTGCTTTGGGTATCTTTGGTTTCTTCAGTTTCATAACTTTTCTAGTTTCTTTTGAGGTCTTTAGGGTTTCTTTTTAGATCCCTTTGTGTTGTCTCAATCCATTCTAGTTTGCAAAGTTGATTTTCTTCTTTTATCAGCACCTACCTACGTGTTTCCTATATATATAGGAGTGCACTTTCTGTTGTACCTACGAGCTGTAGGTTTTTCTACCCGTGCACATTCAGTTGGAACCGCGAGCTATTTGCTTATTATTGGAGGGGCCTAGGCCGGCCTGTCGACTAGGCCCTCCGCTTGACCACTCTGAAGCATATGTTGACAGGTTGCGTCGACTAGTATAGGTCGGGTCAGTTCGATAGATCGACAGATGGTTATGTAACTATATTTGCATAGATATATATAGATATAGGCTGTTGAGCCGATGTACTTGTTAAGATTGGTTCTATGATTGTATTCTGCTCTTGTTGGTTAATATAAAGGCTTGTGTTCTCTTTATCTGTCTCGTCTCTTGTGTCTATATCATTGTGTATGATTTACGTATATTATGTAATGTATCTATGGAAACCACATGAACCTTGGGAATACAACATTTGGTTCCGTTTCCAGTTGATACATGAAAAAAAATAGCAGCATGACCTATTATTTCAGAACAGGATATTAGAGATTGGTGGGAGAAAAAAATCGTGAATTATCTGCAGAACTATGCATGACGAAACAAGCTGACGATTAGCCAAGCGAGAGATCGATTCTTCTCCGAGACCCATGAGAGATTTGTAGAGTCCATGCTAACCGCCTTGAAGACGTTTCTAGATGAAAAGACCAGTTGATGAAGTAGAGAGGAAGTTGTTCAAAGCTGATCAACGGAGGATGCATGAATCTATCGGAGTGGTGAGAAAAGATTGCAAACGATTTATGTGAAGAATAGGCGATTGAAGACTGCGTCTCGGTTGATGAAATAAGAAGAAAGTTCTTCACCGAATTAGCTGATCAATTTCTGTGTTCTCTGCCGACTCTATTGTTCAAATTTCTGATCGAAAAAGGTGTTGTGCATATTGTCGAAACATCACCGTCGCTTCTCCCGCCCCTTCCAAAATCCAATTGGAAGGAGAAAGAATGCAAGTGGGAAAGATTTGTAAAGGAGCACAAATGGGAGTTTTTCTTGAACAAATGATGGTCTGCACTTCCCTAGTGATCTAGAAACCTTCGAGCCGACATTGGGGGGGTGATGAAGCATGCTCTGATGTACCTAGTTTGTTGAAAATAGACATATGACAAGATGACATGGCCAGCAGTGGAAGAAAATCCGACAAAGACAGAATTTTGAGTCATAAAAGCACCCGAGATATCCAGAAAATTGAAAGAGAAAAGAGGAGGCAGAGGTGTGAAGAGCTGCGGGAGCAAGCAATTGCGCTCCGGAGGATGTGAGGATTAAATGTCACGACAGATGCATAAGGAAATCTTCCATAGTCAAGTCGAGCCCGCGATGATTTGGTTGTCGAATAAGACCCGTCGCCGATGGATGAAGACTTGTGGGTATAGCTCTCCAAGTTCAGATACCTGAAACGATAACACCTCCTTCTCCATTTCATTTAACACAAAGCATTCGGGTGCAAGAAATTGTCGAGGAAAATCTCGGTCTCCATGCTGGTCAATCGGGGATTTGGAGTCATCGAAGTATAGAAGGCGATGATATTAATAGACTATTGATTCATCGGCCGGAGGAAGGAAATTGGGTGTCTTTCCAACCCAAATTTTCGAATAGAATCTTTCATCTAGTGTAATCAGAGCATGATGAAGCGCCCCCCTACAAATACCAAATTTGAGCGACTCGTCGAGTACATCGGAAAGCCCGAGATTTAGTGAAATCCCGTTCAAGCAAAACTTTCACTGGATTTCAACAGAAGTGGTAGAAGAAGGGAGACTTGGAAATGCAAAAGAAGTTATAATCACTGATTCTGGAGACAGAGAACCAAGTCCAGAGAGATAGTTAATTCAAATTGAGCACCAGGTTTTGATTGTGGAAATAACCCACCCACACCACCATCAAATTCTCAAAATAATACACTAGTAGACATGGCACACTCAACAACACATCTTCCATTCTATGAAGGTGATGAAAAACCGATAAGACACTGGTTTGTGTGCAAAGCAATATGGACATCCAATCAAATCACTAGCGAAGAAAGACATGTTGCGCAGTTTGTTGGTTCATTAAGAAAAAGAGCACTGACATGGTACATGGGGTACATAGCAAAGTCACCAAATGCAACCAAGGCACAAATCAAACAAAGCTTTTTGGCCTTTTTTATGATCGAAGTTGCGACATACCTAGCGGTAGAATGACTCAAGATGACAGAAACTGTCAAGGAGTATGACAAGAGGTTCAAAGACCTCCTGAGAAAATTAGACTATGAAATCGAAGAAAAACTATTAATCAAATGGTTTACTGCCAGTCTAATAAATAAAATCAGAATACATGTCCATTGACAAAGTGTAAATAGAGGGACTAAAAGTAGCATTAGAAATCGAAATGGATGATGAATACCCTCTAGTATTCATGGATAGACACGTCGAAAAATTCCTTGGAAGTATGGAGCATGCTATCTGAAATATGACTCTAAAAGGGCCATAATTATGGTGCACAACATGTCAAACTTCAGGACATACCAAAGACTCTTATCGAATTGAGGATCGACGACAATAAGTTAAACTCATTCAATCCAGATGTTTTTGCGATTTGTGCAAAGAGGATGATTCACATACCACAAATGATTGTCCATACAATCTGAAAAACAAGAAGGAAAGATGGTGTCAAATTTGTGAAGTCATTGCACATGCAATTGAAGAATGTCATATGAACCTGAAAAATCGGTAAAATTACCATGCAGTGTACCAGACAAACTCTTTCGAGCAACATCATGACAGAAATACATCAAATGATAGATTCAAGAGAAATGATGGAAGAAATAACCAGTACAATCAAACCATGAACTACAGATACCTAAGGTATAATGACCGTCGATATGATCGGCGATATGACGACTACAATAGATGCAGAGGATACCAGAGTCATGGTCACAGTATTCGACCTAATCGACCTAGTGTGTGTTTCACATGTCTCAGTGAGAATCATCAGCATGCAGAATGCCCTTATAAGGAAAGAAATGATCTTAAATTTTGTACAAAGTGTGGGGTAGGTGATCACTATTTAGAGGATTGTCCTACCATGATTGAGAAAATAAATAATAAAAATAATGTTCATGTTTTATCTTGTATTTCAAAAAATGACGTGCTTCATATAAAAACTTGCAAATTGTAACTAGGTAAGGCACTCACATTGGTCAAGATAAGCCACATATAAGTAGAGTTGTCGATAAAGAGGATTAACCAAATACTATAAAACAAAAATCTATGTACAAAGATGCATCCGACATATTTCATGACTTAGCAGCACATGAAGACATTGAAGAAAACCGATAGGAAGTTCTCAATGAATTGCTCAGATTAATTTCAAACAAGGAAGCTGTAGGAAAAATGATTGACCTATTGCATAAATTAAAATATAAACATGTCGAGCAAAGACAAACTAAAAGAATTTGCCAACTAAAGCAAAAAGAGAAAAATGATGCTAACCCATTAGTCGACCTCGACATAAACGGATATCATGTATGACAAGTCGTACTAGACTTTGGATCCTAAGTGAATATCATGAATCGTGATACCTGGGACCAACTCGGTCGACCACAACTACAGGAATTAGGCATCTATCTAAAGCTTGTAGATCAAGGATTAATTGAACCGATTGGAGTATGGAAAGGAGTCAAAACCTCCATCAAAGGCATCATGACAACAGTAGATTTCGAGATCATCACTCCCAAGGATGATACGAGCTCTTTTCTTGCCTTGGTTGGTCGACCTTGGGGACAAAAGATGAAGGCCTCGATTTCCTTAGACAAAAGTCGTATCAAGTTGAAAGGCAAAGGGAAGAAGGTTATCGTACCAATATTCCCATCTCAGGGAGAACCATGATCGGAACCTACAGAAATCGATAATGATATTCAATAGATTTACCGCATAGACAATAATGATGATCTCATTGAGCCAAATACCCAAGGATAACTTCACCTTGGAGATCCTGTCTCACTCGGATACAATTCCAATGCAGAACTCTATGACTAGCAAATAGAGAACTATGATTTACATGCGAAAGAATGTTGGATTGTGGAAGCCATCTCAAAGAAGCAAATAAATAAATGTCTCTCAGTATCATACACACCAAAAATATTCGAACGAAAAATGCGAGCACATCCAACACTTGTTCCAGATAGAAATGCACAATTATGTAATTCGACATTAAGGTATAAAGAACGTGATTCACTTGCTGTACACGTCGAACAGGTATCAAAACATGTCGGAGAGCAAGGCCGACTACAAAGTTTGGTAGAGACATTTACTGGTCAAGCTACGAGATGGTGGGACACCCATCAGTTGAAACTCCAAAACTGGAATACGGCATCAACATTTTTTATAGAAAGGTTTGGAGGTAGAAAATTGACAACTCGGGCTGATATCCCTCTATTTACACAAGGACAAAATCCTGAAATCCACATCGACTATTGCGAAAGGGAATGGAGAAAATTGGGCTATAAAGATGAAAGAGATTGACCTCACCTCTTCCGCAGAACACTTGATGATCTACCTAACAATTGGTACAAGATGGAAGAAGCGAGAGAAGAAAATTTCTTCTGGAAACACTTAAAAGAAAATTTCATCAAGGACTTCCAGTTTTCTCTGCAGGATGAGAAGTTGGTTGAAACAAGTAGAAGCATCAAAGAATTTCTGCGGCCAACGGAAACCTTAACACTTGCAGAAAAGCAGAAGATTATGCACCCACCTACTACCTGCTACAACATAAAGTCGACAGAAAGCCAGCATTCGACAAGACTAAGCCTAGAAACGGAGATATCAGTCGGAAAAAGTTTTCAATGGAGAAAGGATCATCCCGACGTGTCAAAGACCATAAAAACAATCTTTAGCACCGAGATTGTCGAAAACGATGAACCCGAAAGGTTGTCAGAAAATGACTTTCCATCAGCTTTCACACAAATCAAAGAAGGTGAAAGACAGATAAGTAGCATTCGTGCACTAGAATGGATGGATGCGAAGAATAAAACAAAGGAAGTAGATATTTCAAATGACGACGGACCAAAAATGGCAAAGATTGGCGATTACTGGAGTGAGGAGAAAACAACAGAAATCTCCAGCATCCTCAAAGAATTTAAAGACGTATTTGCTTGAGATTATAGAGACTTGAAAGGAATTGTGCAGGAAATGGGTGAGATGAAAATTGATATTAAACCAGATGCCAGACCTATAAAGAAAAGCTGCTACAAGCTTGCTCATAAATATAACTATATTGTTAAAAAGGAGATCGATAGCATGCTTGTAGTAGGAATCATATATCCTATCGACTAGTCAGAATGGGAAAGCCCGATGGTTGTTCATACAAAGAAACAAGATCCGACACGACTGAGAATCTGTGTTGACTTTCGTGAGTTGAACAAGGTAACACTCACAGATCCCTTTCCAACTCCTTTCGCAGATGAAATTATTAGTGAATTTGCAGGGCATGAGTGCTACTCTTTCACGGATGGATTCTCGGGGTGCAGCCAAGTACCTATTGCAAAGGAAGATCAGAAAAAGACAATATTCGTGTGTGTATTCGGGTCATTCACGTACAAAGTTATGCCCTTCAGTTTGAAGAATGCACCTGTGGTCTTCTACAGAATTGTCGTCAAAGCATTTAAGGAATATATCTACAAAACCATGGCTGTATACTTTGATGATTGGACAATCTATATAATGCTAAAAGATCATTGCAAAGGGCTTCGACTGATGTTGGAAAGATGTCGATAGATACAATTGTCACTAAATATTAAAAAGTGCATTTTCACGACACCCATTGGCATATTACTAGGCCATGTAGTTTGCAAAGAAGGAATCAAGGTCGATTACGTGAAGATCAAAATTATCCTCGACCTGAAGCCTCCAATTAATCTGAAACAAGTACAGATCCTGTTGGGTCATACCGGATATTACAGGAAGTTTATCAGACATTATTCCAATATGACTTATCCTCTCGAAGAACTTCTAAAAGATGATCGGGATTATAAGCGGATGAAGGAGTGCGAATTTTCATTTAACATGTTGAAAAGAAAAATTGTCGAAGCACCCATGCTCTAATTTTTAGATTGGTCGAATAAATTTCATGTACATATTGACGCATCTGGAATAGCAGTCGACGCCATTTTAACCCAGCCCGGAGAAGATGGCATGGATTACCCTAATGCATTCAGCAGTCAGAAATTGAATAAAGCTGAAAGAAATTATTCTACAACCGAAAGGGAAGCATTAGGTATGGTATTTGCACTACAGAAATACCGTCATTATTTATTGGCTAACCCTTTTGTATTTTATACAAATCATCAAGCTTTAAAATACTTAGTCAATAAACCATTGCATCATGGGAGGTTATGCTGCTGGCTATTATTGTTTCAAGAATTTGAATTTGAAGTAATCATTTGACCCAGAAAATCTAATGTCAGACCAGACCACCTCGCGAGAGTCGACACAGGAAGCGAACTGACGGGAATTGAAGATGACTTACTGGATGCACACTTGTTTCGTATTGAAGCAGTCCCTTCAGAACTTGCGGAAATTGTGCAATTTATCAAGGATGGGTAAGCTCCTGAAGGAATGACTGAGAAAAAGAGGAAGATCTTAGCAATGAAAGCATCCCCCTACACTCTAATCAATGGATTCCTCTATAAACTTGACTTGGATGATATATTGCGTAGATATGCACTTAACCATGAATGATAGGATATACTTGCAAAATCTCATGCTGGACCGACGACAGGACATTATCATGCAGACATAACAGGTAGAAAAATCCTGCAAGCCGGACTTTGGTGGCCGATAGTTCATAAAGACTATCGAGAATTTGTATCTAAGTGTGATAGATGTCAGCACATGGGCCGACCACTCCCAAAAATAGAAATGCCACTGGTTCCAATCAACCCTAGCCGAACATTCAAAATATGGGCTATCGATTTTATTGGACCATTATAAGTGGTAGGAAAGAGGACAGGTGCTCGATATATTATCACTGCTGTCGAATATGTTACCAAGTGGGAAGAAGCAGAACTGGTTGAAACATGTTCAAGCGAATTTGCCGCTAAGTTTATTTATGAAAACATCATAACACGTTTTGGATGCCCCATAACATTGATAAGTGACCAAGGTACGCATTTTGTATGTAAAACCATTGAAGCATTGACTAAAAAATTTGCAGTTGATCATAGAATAAGCACAGCGTACCATCCTCAGTCGAATGGCGCCGTAGAGTCATTCAACAAAACACTTACAAAAGGGCTAACGAAAATTTGCAACACATAGAAAGACGACTGGGATGACAAAATACGTGTTGTTCTTTGCGCATATAGAACAACATACAAAAGAACGACAGGTCAGACACCATTCTCACTTGTCTATGGACAAGAACCTATCGTCCCATTACATTTTCAACGACAAGCACCAACTATTGCAGCAACTTTACATATTGATGTCAAAGATACTCGACAAGAACGGCTACTACAACTGTCAAAGATGGATGAAAGTCGACAGTTGGCGATAGAACATCAGCGAGTCCAAAAGCAGCAACAAAAAGCGTGGCATGATAGAAATATCAAATAGAAGAATATGTCAGTTGGAGATTTGGCACTCCTCCATAATAGCCGAGTAAAAGGGAAGCTGAAGAAGCTGCATACAGAATGGATGGGGCCCTATATTGTCCAAGCATTAAATCCTAATGGATTAGTCCGACTGAAAACACTACAAGGAAATGTTTTCAAGAAAGCGGTAAATGGCGCCTGACTGAAGCGGTACAAGTCATGAATATTCGAAAAAAAAAAATGGTTAAGAAGTAACCGAATGAGAGTACTATAAGCCATCAAGAAAAAAAATAGAGCATGACAAAAGCAGAATGACGAGAGAGTGGCAGAAGAAGGATGGAAAGAGAAAAGAAAAAAGTCCGGCGCACCAACGCTTGACTGCAGAGGAAGCCCTTATTGAAAAACTTGACAGTCAGATTACTATGGAAAATAAGAAATTGGATAAATTAGAAAAACAAGAAGTTTAGTGGATGTCTCAAGCACGAGGCGGCCTCAACAAAATTGGATAAATTCATCCCCGATTCCACCAGTTACTTGCTGAAAGAACAATTATCATATTCGGTCCCTACATGATCCATTTACAGGCTACATCCACTCACGACAAGATGGAAAACTTGTCGAAACTCACAACTCTGACTGTCGACATCCAAAACCTGCTACACACCTGGGAAGAGTTCCAGCACCATCTCTCTATTTCTGCTGAAGTTATTCATGAAGCCTGTCTACAAATACCTGATGATATTGGTTCCAGCTTACCTTCATCATAACTGTCTTAATAACTCTTTTTGCAATTTTGATCTCTCCATTTCTTCGAGACGAAGAAATATTTTGATGTGGGGGAGATGTTGGAGGGGCCTAGGTCAGCCTGTCGACTAGGCCCTCTGCCTGACCACTCTGAAGCATATGTCAACAGGTTATGTAACTGTATTTGCATATATATATATAGGCTATTGAGCCGATGTACTAGTTAAGATTGGTTCTATGATTGTATTCTGCTCTTGTTGGTTAATATAAAGGCTTATGTTCTCTCTATATGTCTCCTCTCTTGTGTCTATATCATTGTGTATGCTTTGCGTATATTATGTAATGTATCTATGGCAACCACATGAACCTTGGGACTACAACACTTATACAGTCGCGAGTTTTCCTTAAAATGTCTGAACCTTGCTTTAGGGTTTGATCTTGGGTTTTTAGGTCTGATTTAATATTTTGCTTTGTTTTCTAACATTTGCTAGACACTCCTATGTCTCTTCTGGGTCTGTTCATAGCCTTTTTAGAAGTCATCTGATGTTCTTAGTTTGATTTCAGTTGCTTTTGGTTTCCTTTATTTCTTTTTAAGACTTTTTTAAGCCTACCCGGGACTTGTCAGTATATACAGTCATGCACGTTTTTCCCCAGCCGCCTGTTGCTCTTATACATACCCGCAGGTGCACCGCGAGTTGTCACATATAACATCCACGAGTATTTCCTGAGTTTGGCCTTTTTCATTAGGGTTTGGTGTCAGTGAGGTTTTTCTTTGGTTTTGAAAGTCCTTGTCAGTTGGTATACCTCTTGGACATTGTTCAAGGTGCTCTGAATCTCTTTTGGAACCTCTTTGATAGTTTCTCTTTGAGTCATTGTGTTTGTAAAGTTTCCCTAGCTTGTTAGCCCATCTTCTATTTGGTGGATGCTTCTTTCTTTTGTTTTCTGATGTTCAGGAACAGTCCGGTTTTTGCACAAAGATCCTTATGTTTTTCTATCTTACGCATCATTTTTTATTTTAGCATCTTATTCCAAAGGCTCAGTTACTTATATGAAGCAACTTTTTGGGTTAAGTCTTTGTCGATCTTGATTTAGGTCTATTTTTTTTTAAGTCCGGGATTGTCTTTCTTTACTCACGCAGATTGATAAATCTCGTTAGTTCATCACTTTCATTTGCATTTCTTTTGTAGATAGAGAAAAGATCAATTTGAAAAAACAAAGGAAATTCTTTTACAAGATTTGTAATTTTATTTTCTGAAGTAGGGTAGTTGCATTGATATTAAATATGAAAACAAAACAACAAAAAGAAACTTTTTATGCTTAGTTTGCTTAGATTTTGTGTTTTGAAAGAACAAACGAAAAGAAAAATTGTGAAGTTTCATTTTTGATATGCACTTTGCTTACAGTCATAAACATGCCACACACTCCACTACACCTTGAGTAAGTAACAACCCATAAAATGAACTTACTTTAAAATTTATTAGCAACATTTCTTTTTAGGGTTACACGACATCAACTAGCTTAGGCTAGGATTTCGGAATAGATCACACTTAAACTTTCCGAAATCATTTAAACCTTCAAATCGTAGTGCAAATTGTTATATAGGTAAATCCACTCTTATGAAAGTATTATAGGAATATCCACTTAAACCAGAGTTAAGCACGAGGTCATGTTAGACTGGAATTGTTGGGGATACCCCCCCACTTTGATTTCAAGCATACACCAGGGTTGATTCGCGTATGGGTGTCCACTAGTACTTCAAGTACTCTTGAATTCTGGGCTTTGCTACCCTGTCCATGCATTTTGGCTGGACCAACAACTGTCCCCCCATATATTTTCGTATTTGTGGTATCGTTAGAATCTTGACCTTAGGGCTCTACATAGGTATAGTGGAAGGCTATTTCGACTGCACCTGGGACAGACTCAGAAGGTAACCCTCTACAGTAAACCCAGGAGGGCGGTTTGGTGATTCAAATGCTTGCACCTAGAGGACCTGCATTGGACACCGTGTAACTGAGCTTCGATATTCTACTAGTTTTTTTTGGGTCCTCATCATTCTAGACTGACTTTTGAGAGTATTATCTTCATTTTCCTGGTTTTGATTACTATAGGACATTTTTAGTGGTATGTTGTTTTCTCCTTAGTCGATTAGTGGCCACTAGGTTTCTATAGTTAGTTTATTTTTTATATAATTGTGGAGGATCAACCTCTTTGTAGGTCACGAAAGTTGCAAAACCTTCCCCCACACACCGTGGATCCTCCACCGCCACCTCGACGCTTGAGGACTGATTCCCATGGTTCATACGAACTTATAGGCATAACGGAGCCACTTGGAGAACCACACCTCATAACTGAGTATCAACAGGTTCATAACACTATGGTTTCTGAAGACATAACCTATCAAGATTTTAACACACCCTACAACCGTCCTTTAATAGGACCTAACTATGCATTACTTGTAAGTGTAGATCCTCTCGGTCAACCGGATTTTAGTTCATATCAGCTTACACCTAGTTAATTTTTCATGGCTAACATAGGGGATGAGTCAGGAGTTCCCCATACTCCTACTGTAGCCATTGTACCGAGGGTTTTCTCTCCTTCTCTTACAAACACATCGATACCTAGCTCCTTGCAGGCTGCCTCTGCTTCGAGCCCTTCGTTCAGTTTCAATACAGGTTCCTTAGGTATGTCAGGCTCTCCAGCTTTGACATCAGCTATTCCTTTTGGTTCCACTGGTTGATCGTCCAATATCCCTTTTTCAGGGATACCTTCAGTACCGTTTACATTGTCTCCTTTTATACAACAGTCTCAGGGTAATCTGTAGTCTGCTCCTTTCAGTCATGGTTTTCCTTAGTATGGAGGACACATAACTCCTTCAACACCTTTTGTAGGATAAATTCCTACTTCGTCCACAACCTTTGTGGGCACAATGCCTATTTCGTATGTTACATCTATACCTGGGTTTAAAACCTTCATAGGTTCTAATGTACATTCATCCAATGTACAAACATCCCATGTACCAGTAGGGAGTATCCCCTTTCATTGTTTGGTGAAGGGGGTGGTAACTTTTTCAACCCACATTAAGAATGGGCTAACACCCCACCACAATGGACGAACACACAAGGAAGCAATCCTTTGCCTTACGGTTGGATAAAATTCAATAATGCTTTCACTTCATAACCGGTGGCTGTGGGAAAACCCAACCAATAGTATACGAGCTAGGTTTCGGGTGGTTCCCTCTACCAAAATCTTGTTTATCAAACGCCATCGGAAAGACATCGTTTTCCATTTCTGGAAACTTTAAACTTTCCAAATCTTTCAAAACTGACAAATGATCCGGTGTGGCACCATCCCACATGGCCACCAGTTCTAACTAAGTTTCCTTCTGACATTCCAAAGTTTGAAGGAAAGACTGGCAAAGATCCTGGTGAACATGTCACTACTTTTCATCTCTGGTGTTCTTCCAACTCCTTGAATGACGATTCCATTATGTTGAGGCTTTTTCAAAGGACCTTGACTAGTGTTGCGGCTAAGTGGTACATAGAACTACCCGCCACAACTTATGACAACTTTTGGGATTTGGAAATAGTGTTTTTGAACCACTTTCAACTTCCTATCTGGTATGATTTCGGCACAGACCTTTTGTTGACTTTCAAGTAGAATAAGGCCAATCACTTATTTGATCACATTCAGGAGTGGTGAAGGAAAAAGAGGCTCATCAATGCTGAAATTCCCCCAGAGTTTCTATTAGAGTGGTACTTGAAATCAATCCTTCCTTACATTTCTAAGGAGGTAGCAACCTCTGGGGTGTCTTCAAAGGAGGAAGCCATCCTTAGGATCCAACAACTTGATTTGGTATATGCTCAATCTGGGATCCTGTATGAGATTATCCCTTACGCGCCAAGATCTAATATAGATATGGGTAAACCTAATCCTGGACCGCATGCCGACGGCATCGTTGGTTCAGTAGACACAACAACATTCGAAGCTTTGACTAAGCAAGTTCATGCTTTATCTGTAAAGCAGTCTACTGTAGAAGAAACTACAGTTGCGACCTCCCCTTCAACAACGTAATCTTTACAACAAGTGCAGACAAACCAAAAGGGTCCTCGGCAACCCAACAACAATAAGAAGAAGGGTAAGAAAGGGGAGGGGAACCATGAAAAACCCCGAAACATTGAGAATTCCAAGGAGGTAAAGAAGGATAAAAATAAATTCAAGTTTCCTTGCAAGTTATGTAAGGATGACCACCTTACGCACCAATGCCCTCTTATGGAAGAAGCCCAGAAGCTCCTCCGTGAGAAGAAAACAGCTATCCTAAAGGACCCATTCCCTCATGGACAAGGCTCAACTTCTGGAAACTCTAGTGTTGGGGGTCAGTCATTTATAAATGTGGTTAACTCAGATATGCTTCTGTAAACCCGAGCGAGGAATTATAACCCGAACTCGTAGAAGAAAGATAAAGAAATTCCTAAATCATCTACTTTTCTCCATATCGAGAGCCTAGTAGAGTCGCTGCTGAAGATTTGTACAAACACTTTCATCTACTTCTCTCCATTAGTTGAGTCAGGTATCAACATATTTCATCAAACACTTTGGAGGAAAGAAACTTACAGCATAGATAGAAATACCAAAATTTATACAAGGTCAAGACCTAGCCAAACACATTAATATATGCGAAAGGAATGGAAATGATTGGGATATAGAGATGAAAGATTATATTCCCATCTATTCCTGAATACACTTGAAGATTTACCAAAAAAATGGTATAAGATGGAAGAATCTAGAGGAGAAACATTTAATTGTCAAGAATTGAAAGAAAACTTTATAAAAGATTTCTCTTTTAATAAAGAAAAATAATACATTAGAGTAGCAGTTGAATAAATTAAAAAAATTATACAACCGATGAGCAATGATCGATCAACACCGACATAAAAAATGTAGTAGACATGTAATAATATCACTACTGGACCAACCTATGGATCGACTCGACTAGAACTTGAAAAGGATAAAACTATAGAAAAAAACTTCAGGTGGAAAATAAATCACCCTAGCATCGTAAAACCTATAAAATATCTAAAGAAAGTCAGCATGGAAGAAAAGACAGAACAAGAAAGAGTTACTGAAAAACACGTCCCCCATGCATTTACAAAATTTAAGGAAGGAGACCGACCAATTAATGAAACAAGAGCACCAGAATGGATGGAGGCACAAATAAAAACAAAAGAAGTCGACATCTCAAATGATGATCGACCGAAAAATGGAAAAAAAATGGAGATTATTGGTATGACCAGCAAGCAATAGAGATAACCAACTTACTAAAAGAATACCAAGATGGATTTGCGAGAGATTATAAATATTTAAAGGGGTTAGTACAATAAATGGGTGAAATGAAAATCGACATAAAACTAGACACCAGACTTATCAGGAAACGACCATACAAATTGACACATAAGTATAAATACATAGTAAAGAAATAAATTGAGAACATGCTAGCAACTGGAATTATATATCCAATAGACAAGTCAGAATGGGCCAACCCCATGGTCATTCATCCAAATAGGCATGACCCAATTAAATTACGAATCTATGTCGACTTCAGAGGACTAAACAAGGTAACTTTAACCGACCCCTTCCCCACCCATTTTGCTGATGAAATAATTAATGAAGTGGCAAGTCATGAATATCATTCCTTCACTGATATATTTTTTGAATACAACCAAGTTCCTATTGCTAAATAAGATCAGCATAAAACAACATTTGTTTGTGAGTTTGGTTCGTTTTCTTACAAAGTCATGCCATTTGGTATAAATAATGCACCATCATTATTTTCCAGGATAGTAGTAAAATCATTTCAAGAATATATATATATATATATATAACCATGGTTGTCTGCTTTGACGATTGGACAATATACTCACTGCTAAGAGACCATGTTCAATACCTTCGACTTATGTTAGAACGGTGGAGACAAGTAAAACTATCTTTGAATATTAAAAGGTGCATAATTGCAACACCAATTGGAATCCTATTGGGACATGTTGTTTTCAAGGAAGGAATCAAGGTCGACTACGCAAAAATTAAATTTATTCTCGACTTAAAACCACCCGTAAATCTAAAACATGTCAAAATACTTCATGGGAACATTGGCTACAATAAAAAATTTATCAGATATTACTCTGATATGACATGTCCCTTAGAATAACTACTAAAGGAAAATCATGAATTTAAGTGGTCACAGGAATGTGCACAATCATTTAAATTACTTAAAATAAAACTCATCGAAGCCCCAATACTAAGGTTTCCAAACTGGTCAATCAAGTTCCATGTCCATATCGATGCTTCTGGTATCACAGTCCGTGTAGTACTTAATCAATCTAGATACAATGGAATGGATTACACTAATTCATACGCCAACCGAAAATTAAATAAGGAAGAAAGAAATTATTCTACAACATAACAAGAATATCATGGCATGATTTTTGCATTACATAAATATTGACATTATTTGTTGGCTAAGCCTTTTGTATTTTACACAGATCATCAAGCACTCAAATATTAAGTAAACATACCTCTCCAAAATAGTCAGTTATGTAAATGGTTACTCTTATTCCAAATATTTGAATTTGAAATAGTAGTCCGACCAGGAAAAATTAATGTTGGACCCAACCATTTATCAAGAATAGAAATGGGAGAATATCATGTCGGGATTGACGACGAGTTTCCCGATGCTCACCTATTTAGATTTGAAGTTGTACCAAATGAGTTGGAAGATATAATGCAATATATGGAGAAAGGTCAAGTTTTGGAAGGAATGACCGAAAATAAAAAGAAAATACTTGCAATGAAGGCTGCATCATACACTCTAATAAATGGATTCCTATATAAATTAGGATCAGATGAAGTACTTCGATGATGTGTCCTAGAGCACGAACGACAAGCTATCATCGACGAATCACATAATGAACCTTTGAGAGGACACTATCAGGCCGATACAAATAGAAGAAAAATCTTACAATCAGGTATATGGTGACTGACGTTACATAAAGATTGCAAAGATCGGGTAAATAAATGTGGCAGATTCCAAAGAATAGGTAGACCACTGCCAAGAAATGAGATTCCCTTAATATCCATTAATCCAAGCTTAACTTTTGAAATATGGGCTATCAACTTCATTAGACCCTTCCCATTTCCTAGCCGACGAACAAGAGCTCGATATATTATTACAATAGTTGAATATGTCACCAAATGGGAAGAAGTCGAACATGTTGAAGCATGTTCCAGTGAAGTAGCTTCAAAATTTATATATGAAATTATCATTACAATATTTGGATTCCCCCTTACTCTCATCAGTGATAGAGGAACACACTTCATCAATAAAACTATATCCATTTTATTGAATGAATTTATGATCAACAACTAGAAGAGTTCAACATATCACCCATAGTCGAACGGAGCTATTGAATCATTGAATAACAAAGATTTGTAGTATTGATAACGATGACCGAGACAACAATATACCTTCTATTTTATGGTCTTATCGAACAACTTATAAATGGTTGACATGGAAAACACCCTTCAAGATCGTCTATGGACATGAAGTAGTCGTCCCGCTACACTTTAAGCAATAGTCACCAATCATTGCAGAAACACTTCACTTAGATATTGTCAAATCCACATAAGACATAAATTTCAATCTAACAAGGCTAGAGGAGAAACGCCAAATAGAAATCCACCATCAATAAGTTAAAAAAAAAACATAAATCTTGGCATTAATGTAATATAAGAAATAAATATATATCAGTCGGTGACCTGACGTTTTTATATGATAGTCGAATAAAAGGGAAACTAAAAAAATTGCATACAACATGGATTGGACCATACATAGTCGAGGAGATAAATAGCAATGGGTCGGTACGACTAAAGACATTACAAGGAAAAATATTTACAAAATTCGTCAACGGTGCAAGACTAAAAATATATAAAACATAGAATCGACATGGCACCGACCAAATGGTTGTATCACTATTTGGTCAACTGTTGTGCCCCAATTTTGTAATTAATTTGTATATTAAGTAGCCTAATTACATTAACTAAAGTAGGTATAGAAAATTAGTTATGGAAAAACTAACTTATACCTAAACCTATATAAGAAGGCTCTAAGACATGGATTGTGGCAGGAATAGTCACAATGCAATGATGGTATATTGGAATAAGGAGAATCAGTCAAGTTAAAGTAGGATGATAAATCAGAAAACCCCACCAAGAACTACCCGACGAATGGAAGCCGAACACCAACATTCAAAGGAGCATTCAAGCCAACATATAATGAGTCGAACACCACGCAATGTATCTTACCATGATTGAACTCAACGAAGAAGTTATGATGATCAAAAATCAAGGCATGAATCAGAAGGCTCTCTACATTTGCAAAGTTGCTGTCAAACAAAAATCCCATAGTTAATGCCATCACCTACCCGACTTGAATGTGCATCGTTTAACCAAGATATAAATGAATATCTAGAGAAAGGTTGGGAACATTTTTGCAAAGACTTGGAATAGTCACAACAAGAACTCAAAATTCCAAAACTTCCAAACCCTATACTTGCACCTATAGTCATGTTCGAGATGGCTCCAAAGAAATCATCTATGGTGACTAGAGCCATGAAAGCAGTAGGAAAATACAAAAGGGAAGCCGAAGAAGCCGCCATGCCTCCTTTGAAGGCTCGACTAACATAAATCAGAAAAGCATGCATAGAGGATCACCAGTGGAAAAGACACTGGAAGGAATTGCAAGAATGAGGTTTATAGAATGACAAATGGACCAAAGAAACAAATAAGTTGGCCATAGAAAAAATTTGGCACTACCTGAATGCACCCCTTTTAGATAACTTTGATGGTTTGAAATACTTGATTGCTTATTACATTGTTAGCACATACCACAAAGGAAAGATATAGTTTGATGAACTAGTTGAAACCAATGCTACACTTATTGCACTTATTACTAGATTACCAAATAAAGGGTCACAAGTACTAGTTGGCATCAAACCAAAGCTAATTCAATAATTCACTAGAACCCCTAAACAAAAGAACTCAAAAGGGTTAGTAATTAACAAAATACTGTATCATACATACAAATTCTCTACTATAATAGTATCGATATGCTTCACCAATACCGATCGACCATCAGAAATTAGGCTCGACATGCTAGAAGTTGTAAAACCCATAGCCACAGAAGCCAAAGTATTCAATTGAGCTGAATACTTAGCCATAGTCGTCAAAGCGACATGCAAAAAATGCTAAGAGACAAGATCAACAATTCGATACCCTTCTTTACTTATTTGGTTAGCAATGTATAAGATAAAACCAGTTGGATACCCTTCCTCTATTATAAAGTCAGGGTCGTTGATGAATAGATTTAAGATATTCCAACCCCACGACTGCCCAAAGGGCCTTAAAGTCGCTAAGTTATGGATTGAAAATTAGTTTCAAATCCTCAAGACTACCTCATCAAGATGGTGGGTCTCATAGGCCATATGTCAAAGTCTACCGATGACTACACACATCCAACTCAAACTCGACTACACAAAAGTATCGTTCCTGAAAGGAGAAACAGGGGATAAAGCCGAGTTAGACTACTATCTATCCATCTAAGAAATTTTCAATGACTTGGAAAAAAATCAAATACAGTTTACCATATACCAAATTTTGCATGGAAAGAAATCCAGGAGTTTCAACAACCATTGTCTGATGGAGAAAAGGAAGAAGCAAATTAATCCAGACTATACTTAGACATTTTTGGTCAAACTGACAAAGAAGAAAACCCATTGGATATCATACTATTGAAGAATCAACCTAAGCTTCTAGAAACAGAGGAACCATTGGGAGAAACAATATAAGAATATGAAGCACAAGCATAGGTAGAGTTGGAACCCAACTTATCCAAGTAAAAAATAGATGTTGTTGCAGAACAAATATACACAATGTAACAAAATTTCAAATCTAAGGAGTCCAAGAAGAGGAAGATGGTATTATATGCACCAAGTGAGGATGAAATACAAGAATGACATGGAGAAGCAGAACAATTACTCAGAGACACAGTCCTCAACAAGATCATTGTTGAACAACAAATTGAAAAGAATCTGACTAAAAAGGCCAAGCTTGCCAAGGTAAGTGCTTTGCAACCGAAAAAGCTAAAAATTTGAATGTAATATCTAGTAGAAAACCCTTTTCTAGTTCCTGATAATTCCCCTCCTTCCTCACCGATTCCTGTCGAAGAAATTCTGACGGAGCAAGTCTATGTTACAACTCTCCAAGACCCAAAATTCCATAATTTAATTGATGTTAGAAAAATAGGATCGCAGAGCAATAACAATAAACAGAAATGCAAAAATAATCACACACACATTACAAGAGAGACACAGATATATCGTGGTTCACCCCAACTTGGGCTACATCCACACTGAATTTTTCAGTCCTTATTATTATTACCATCCAGCAAGGTGAAGGGATACAACCTGCAGCACAGCTGCTGCACTTCCTCTTCACTGTCTCACAGTATCTCTCTTGATCTTAGAGATCTTTACAATGCATAAAACCTAATACATCTTGCCCTAGCTGTATTACAATGTCTTTCTTTTATAGGGGAAATACAATGGGAAAATACCACGGGATACTCAAAACCATGGGCCCGCAAAACAGCTGGCGAAAACAACCCCAAAAATTTTTCTCAGGGGCATTGTCGTGAACCCCCATTTCTCGGGGGCGCTGCCCCTGCACCCCTGTGACTTGGGGGCATTGCCCTAAACCCCTAAAAATGAAGAATGGGTGTACAGTCCTCCGAGGTGCATGGCTAAGACAATATCATCTATGAGATTGGAAGATATGGCTCCACAACCAACAATCTCCCACTTGGAGACTGATCATAGCAACTCCACCGCTACTGGACTTGGAAAATTTCTCCTCTTCACCTTCATGCTAGAAGGTCAACTGAAACCAAGCAAGAACTCAGTTTCTCTCTAGTCACTACCTTTGTGAACATGTCTACAGGATTCTGGCTAGTATGTATCTTTTCCAGCTTCAACAGTTCATCTTCCAGAACAGAGCGTATGAAATGGTACTTGAGCTGTATATGTTTAGTCCTCGAATGGAATGCTGAGTTCTTTGCAAGATGAATGGCACTCTGGCTGTCACTATACAACCTGTTTATATCCTTCTGCTTCTTACCGACTTCCTCCATGAACCTCTGCAACCAAATCATCTCTTTACTAGCCTCTGTAATAGCAACATACTCTTCTTTCGTTGTTGAAAGTGCAACAACCTTCTGCAGTTTCGAAATCCAGCTTACTGCTGTTCTGCCTACAGTAAACACATACCCTGTGGTGCTCCTCCTGCTATCCTTCTCACCTTCCATATCTGCATCAACATATCCCTGTAGAACAGTGTTTGAACCTCCAAAACATAATGCCTAAGTGGTGGTACCTCTCAAATACCTGAGAATCCATTGTACTGCCCTCCAATGTTCTTTACCTGGATTGTTCATATATCTGCTCACAACTCCCACTGCATGTGCAATATCTGGTATTGTGCACACCATGGCATACATCAAGCTGCCAATTGCTGATTCATAGGGAATCTTGGACATGTAATCTATCTCTTCCTGTGTCTCAGGACACATTTCCTTACTTAAAAATAAATGGCTGGCCAAAGGTGTACCTACTGTTTTTGCATTCTGCATTCTGAACCTCTCCAACACCTTTTGTATGTACTCACTTTGAGATAGTGTCAATTTGCGATTTTTCTTGTCGCTTGTTATTCTCATACCAAGGATTTGCTTTGCAGCACCCAAATCCTTCATCGCAAATGAATTAGCTAGCTTCCTTTTGAGTACATTTATATCTTGCATGTTAGACCCTGCAACAATCATGTCATCCACATACAATAACAAGATAATATATCTTTCATTGTCTAGCTTCTTGAAATAAACACAGTGGTCATAATGACATCTACTATAACCTTGTTCTGTCATAAACCTGTCAAATTTTAAATACCACTACCTTGGAGCTTGCTTCAAGCCATACAAACTCTTTTTCAACCTGCATACCAAATCCTCCTTCCCTTTGACTTCATACCCTTGTGGCTGCTGCATATATATCTCTTCCTCCAAATCCCCATGGAGAAAGGTTGTTTTTACATCTAACTGCTCAAGATGCAAATCTTCTACCGCCACTAGAATTAAAATAGTCCTAATAGAAGTCATCCTAACAACAGGAGAAAATATTTCATCAAAATCTATACCTTTCTTCTGTGCAAACAAACCCCTTTACAACAAGTCTGGCCTTGTACCGCTTCTTGCCTCCTTCTTCTTCCTTCAACCTGTAAATCCATTTGTTCTGCAATGCTCTTTTACCAGCAGGCAACTGAACTAGATCCCAAGTCTAGTTTCCTACCAATGAGTCCATCTCCTCATTCATGCCTTGCTCCCACTTCTTTCTAGTTTCCACCTACATTGCTTCTTCATAACATTTTGGTTCACCAACATCAGTCATCAACAAATAATACATTGAAGGAGAGTATCGTTCAGGGAGTCTACTTAACCTGGTATATCTTCTTGTAGTTACAGGAGTTTCAGGTACTTGTTGTTGTTCTTGATTTTTTGGCACCTTTGGAACTTCATTTTTTTTAATTTCATCAAGTACTGTGTACTCTATGGTTTCCTTTTCCTGTTTCTTTTGTTGCAACTGATCTTTATACATGGCCTTTTCATTTAATATCACATCTCTACTCCTGATGATTTTGTTATTTTCATAATCCCATAAGTGATAACCAAATTCATCAACCCCATATCCAATAAAGGTACATTTCTTGGATTTAGCTTCAAGCTTTGTTCTATTTTCTTTATCAATATGGACAAATGCTTCACAACCAAACGTGCTCAGAAATGAGTAGTTTACCTTTTTATCTGTCCATGCCTCCTTTGGAATACCACCATCCAAAGCACTTGAAGGTCATCTATTTATTAAATAAACAACAGTATTTATAGCATCCGCCCAAAACTGTAAGGAAAACCCTACATGCAGTCTCATACACCTTGCACGCTCCATGATCGTTCTATTCATCCTTTCTGACACACCATTTTCTTGTGGTGTTTCTAGAACTGTCTTCTCTCTACGAATCCCATGTTATGAATAGTAACTATCAAACTCCTTGCCGCAGTACTCACCTCCATTATCAGATCTGAGACACTTCAACCTTTTCCCTATCTCATTCTCAACCAAAGCTTTCCACTTCTTAAAAGTAGAAAACACATCAGATTTCTGTTTGATGCAATAAACCCAAGTTTTCCTAGTTGCATCATCAATAAATGTAACATAATAATGAGATCCACCAAGAGATTGTACCTGATCCGGTCCCCATACATCTATATGCACTAGCTCTAACTTTTCATTCTTCTTCTGTTTCCCAACCCTGAGAAATCTGACTCTCTTTTGTTTTCCATAAACATAGTTTTCACAAAATTCCAAACTTACCTGCTTCAAATCTGGCAGCAACTTCTTTGAGTGGAGAATCTGCATCCCCTTCTCACTCATGTGGACAAGCCTATGATGCCACAATGCTGTATATGTTCCTATGGAAGCTAAAGAGATAGAATGGTCGGTATTATGAGGACATAAATACAACGTACCTATCCTGTCTCCTTTTTCTATCACCATTGATCCTTTAGTGATCTTCCACCACTTTTCTCCAAATGTAGATAGACAGCCACCATCTCCCAACTGCCCTGTTGAGATCAGATTTCTTTTCATAGCAGGAATATGCCTAACATCTTTTAATAGCCAGTTAGTTCCATTCTTAACTTTTCTCCATACCTTACCCATTCCAACAATTTTACATGGCTCATCATCACCCAATAAAACATGTCCAAAATCAATAAGAACATACTCATGAAAGTATTTCCTATGGGGTGTAGCATGACATGAAGCTCCTAAATCTACTACCCAATAATCACTAGTATTATCTAATGCAAGAATCAAAGCATCTTGTAACACATCACCTGCTACATTTGCTTCCTGGGTAGTTTCCTTTTATGCATCTCCTTTCTTCTTTAGAGATCTGCAGTCTTTCTTCAGATGTCCTTTATTTCCACAGTTCTAGCACTCTATTTTTCCCATTCTGAACTTGGATTTGCTCGTTTTATACTTGCCACGATTACCTTGTCTCTTTCCTCTCTCCTTTTGTCTTCCCCTGCTCTCCATGGTCAATGCATTACCTGATGTCTCATCTGTGCTTTTTCTTCACATTTCCTCGCTAAGAATAACACCAATAACATCATCAAATTTCAAGGTGTTTGAACCAGAGACAGAGTTACTTAGAGCCATGACCAAGCTATTCCATCTTTCTGGCAATGAACACAAGATTAGAAGATCCCTAACCTCATCATCAAAGTTCGCACTTATAGAACTTAGCTGATTTGTAACCATATTAAACTCATTTAAATGATCAATAACAGATCCACCTTTAGACATCTTCATATTAAATAAACGCTTCATTAGAAATACCTTGTTGGAGGCCGAGGGTTTTTCATACAGCTTACCCAGTGCGCTAATCAAACCCTCTATTGTCGTTTATTTTGAGATATTGAAAGCCACCGATGAAGCTAGGCTCAGCCGTATTGTTCCCAGAGCCTTTCTGTCAAGAACCTCCCATTCTTCGTCCTTCATGGCCGCCGGCTGCTTTGCTCTTCCTCCCAACGGTAGGAATAGATCCTTCTCGTATAGACAGTCCTCCATTTGCATCTTCCATAGCTGGAAGTTTTGGCTATTAAACTTCTCGACCTTAAACTTTCCTTCTTCCGCCATTGCTCCCACTAGAACCAGAAACCCTAGCTTCCTGCAGGTTTATCTGCCAAATAGGCCTTTGGCTCTGATACCAATTGTTAGAAAAACAGGATCGCAGAGCAATAAAAATAAACAGAAATGCAAATATAATCACACACACATTATAAGAGAGACACAAATATATCGTGGTTCACCCCAACTTGGGCTATGTCCACACTGAATTTTCCAGTCCTTATTATTATTACCATCCAGCAAGGTGAAGGGATACAACCTGCAGCACAGCCGCTGCACTTCCTCTTCACTGTCTCACAGTCTCTCTCCTGATCTTAGAGATATTTACAATGCATAAAACCTAATACATATTTCCCTAGCCGTATTACAATGTCTTTCTTTTAAAGGGGAAATACAATGGGAAAATACCACGGGATACCCAAAACCATGGGCCTGCAAAACAGCTGGCAAAAATAGCCCCAATTTTTTTTCTTTGGGGCATTTCCCCTGAATCCCCATTTATCGAGGGCGTTGCCCCCAAACCCCCATTCGCGGGGGCTCCGCCCCCACACCCCCGTGACTTGGGGCCGTTGCCCTGAACCCCTAAAAATGCAGAATGGGTGTACAGTCCTCCGGGGTGCACGACTAAGACAATATCATCGATGAGACTGGAATATCTCGCTCCACAACCAACAATTGATTCCTTTCCAGATAAATTATCCAGCTGGAAAAAGATAACAACCACATAGGTTATCAGAGAGTAGACCTCACCGCCTTAAACCCAAGCGAGATCACTCCTTGGAGTCAGAATTTCTAATAAATTGCTAAAAAAATCCAAGGAACTAAATATAGTGGGAATGCACCAAGTTACTGTGGAAAGAGTTTCCCAAAAACATATGGATTCACCAATATTTACTCAATCCACAATCACTACAGTCTCTGCTAGCCAAGCACTTCCACTAGTTTAGTTGCTACCCTAACTTCTTTGACACCGTCGACAATGAATGTTTAACCCCAACATGTCAATGGTTCCTTTAACCCAGATGTACACAATGCTCCACCCTCGACTGTGTCGCCCATCCCTAACTTTCCTACTCAGTCAAACTCCATCCCTCCTATGTCTTCTTTTCTTGTCTCGTCTGTTCCAAGCTCGAATTTTCTATTGACATCGGCTCCACCCTCTTCTATTTAGACTACCTCCACCACTTCTGCACCATTTACTACCCCTCCTCTACCTAGTTAGAAATCAGTCAAACCAACACAACATAAGAAGAAAAAAACTAATAGTCACAAGGGAATATTCCAAGGATTGCTCTTCAGTCAATAACATATTCCTCAAGTGTCCTAGTTAATTTTGATCCTGTTGTAGCCAAAGACCATGAACTTGAAAATATCATGCAAGCCATGATCAACTAACAAAAGAAAAGATGGTCCATATGTTGCAATCGATTTAATACTAAGAGTGGGCGATGAATCCGTATTAGCGCAATTATTGGAATATTTTAACCTTTTTTAAACATATTAGTCCTTAATTAATCTTTATCTTATGTTATACATCAGTAAATAAACATTCACACATTGTTAACAATCAAATTAACACCCTTAACCAAGTGAAGGAAGAAGCATATTTTTACTATGCGCCCGCAACATGAAGACGGAAGACAAGTACAAAAGAGAACAGTCCTCTTTGATCTAATCACTACTTCCATAACTGGAAGGATTGAGTGAAGAAAGAAGAACCCTAAACAGACAAGGTTCCGTGATTGAACTGCTCAATTGAAGGCTCAAATCTAGTCTCCATCAATCAACAGTGAGAAGAAATGCGCAAGGTTGCATTAATTGTGCTTGAATCCTGAATTTGTGACAAAAGCCTAAAATACTATGGAAAGTGAGTTTTTGAGAAATGAATAATCAAAAAACAAGAAAATGAATAATCCCACATTGAAAAGAGAAACTTGAGAGCACATTTCCCAATGTTATAAAACAAAGACATTTGGGGAATGGTAAGAGGAGGAAAAAGGAAGAGAAAAGGCATGCTGGAGAGATTTGGAGGATTGGAAAGCTTGGCATCTTCATCAAAAGCAAGGATGGAGAAAGATAGCTCAACGAAAAGGAGAATGAAGGCTTCTCAAGCAAGATTGTAAGTATCTTTTCTTCATTGCTATTAATGAAATGATTCAATTTTCCTTCCATTTAAGAGTTTGAGTTTTTCTTATCAAGTTTAGTTTGAATTCTAAAATGGATAAGATGTTAAGGAATGTTAGTTAATTGTTTCATATCTGACATTGGAACTCACCTTTTCATAGTATTATAGCATTTTAGTGTAGACACATCCCTACCTTAAAAGATATTATCAGATTGGAGACCATACTGGTTGAATTTTCTTGAAACTTTCTTCATATTTTGGTGTTCTAACCATTCATATCTACTCCAAGTTTTCCTTAAGATCCCTTCAAGAACCTATGTTGTAGGTTTAGAGGCTCCAAACCGGCCTAGATCCATTCCTAAACTCCCAAAATCCTTCAAAATAGAGCCAAGATCTCAGTCTTTCTTGATTTAGAATACTAATGCACTCTCCCTGTGTACATAGAGCGTTGAATGTTCCATTGAATCACCTTGTACACTAGAAATGTGTGCCACTGACTCACCCTACCTGTGTACAAGGTGTGCGCCACTTACTCACCATGCCTATGTACAAGTTGTGCCACTCCCCCTTTTGACGCTCTGCTATGTTCTAGAAGGTGTGTTGGCCGGGTTTTTTTTTTTTTTGGAGCCTAGTTCTTCCCTCTTTCCTCTATTTAGTTGATCTTTTCTTCTTGGATGGGCTTAGGAACCCTTGATACCAGAGTTTACACCTCATTTTGATCCTCCTTTTCTCAAGATTTGGAATATTTTTAAAGAATTTTAAAGCTTTCTTGTTTCAAATTTGCAAAAATGGCTAGAACTAGTTTTGAGATTTCATTGTTTTAGGGGCACATTTAGGCTTAATTTTTGTACTTGCAGACCTTAACATTGATTTAATACATGTTAAGATCATTTTACCACTAATTTGGAAAAAATTGGGAGGGTTTGGTTCAAGATATTCAGATTTGGAATTTCCCTCCAAAAACCTTTAAAAATGGCCTAAATTGACATTTCTTTCAAATTTTTCTTACAATTTGTGGTAGATCCATTTGCTTAAGGTCATATTTTTATTTTAGATCCCTAATTGGATAGGATTAGGACTGATATTTAAATAATTTTGATTAATTTTGTAGTTTGCAAATAGTGAAAATTGAAAAAACATAAATATTTGTTTAAAGAACCTTAAGGCCCTTTAATTTCTGAATCTCATAAACATGCTTATCTAAAACATGAAATCAAATCTCACTTCTAACATTTGAAAATATCATTTGAACACATTTGCATTGAAAAAAAAAGCATTGAACATTACACTTTGAGACATTTAGAAAACAATTTCCCTCCAAAACCAAATACATGTAAAATTAGTCACAGCAGATCTAATGAACAAGTAAATCAATCACAACAGATGAACATAGAAAATATGGTGCAAAACTGTGCAAAACATGCAGCAGTGCTCTCTATCCCAGAAAGGGTGAATGAATTACAATACAAACTGTCACAATGACTGAGCAATTCGAATTGCCTAAGAAGGTCATTCGAATCACAGAATGGAGTAGCTTGACTCTGTCTAGGAGTCCTCATAAATCATCGGTGGTGCTCATCAATCACAACAACCAGTCATCCAGGTGTCAAACTGAGTCTAACTGAGTGTAATAAATGTAACTGAAGTGTGTAGCACTGATATAGGATCTGGAGGCTCAGTGGGGGCGCATGGGAGGCTAACTGGAGTCAGAACAAGTCACCTAATCGAACTGGAGGTCAATCGGAGGTGAAACAGTCAGTCAGGAGTGAAACTAGCCTCAAATCAGGGAGAATCGGAGCTAACTGAATGTAACTGGAGTGAATCTGCAGTGGTAGGTGAACAAGTGCGCCCTTCTCTGGCAGTAGGTGAGAAGAGGGCGCCTTTCAGCTTAGGAGGGCTAAAACTCTGTGGTAAGTGGCTCCCGGGTGCTAGAAGAAGGTGGATAAGGTGCTGGAGGCATCAAACTGGTGACTGGGATGCATGCAGCTGCATATCCTGAAATAGATCATGCAAGATCCTGAAGTAGATATGTATCCTGAAATAGATGATCCTGAAATAGATATGTATCCTGAAATAGATGATGTGGATATCCGAACACCCCCCCTCAAGCTAGACTATGATGTGCCAACTAAAATAATGTGGGGCCCTGGTAACTAAGACCAAAGGTCACCCCAATACAATAATCCAAAAAAATGCTGAAAATAAACTAAGTGAGGAAAGAGGGAAAACCTAGTGGGAAGAAAGCCCCCCCTCAAGCTAAAGCATAATAATGAATCAATCTGTCTCCACCATGATGGAACTCACCCCCAACAGTGAACGGAGGTAAGAGAACTTCTTCTCAGTGAAGCTCTTGGTGAAGATGTCTGCAATTTGCTCATCAGTAGGGCAATATTGCAGAATGATGGTGCGGTCATGCACCAACTGTCGAATGTAATGCATATGAATCTCAATGTGTTTGGTCCTCTGCCGCTGAACTGGATCTGTGGAGATATTGATAGCACTTTGATTGTCACAAAATAGGACAGTCGAAGTAGTGCCACCAAAACCAAACTCGGAAAGAATACCCTGCAACCAAACTGCCTGAATGCAGGCATTGACTGCCCCTCGATACTCTGCCTCTGCTGAAGAAAGTGCAATGGCTGCTTGCTTTTTGCTGGACCAGCAAATAGCACCATGACCAATCATGAAAACATAACCGGAAGTGGACTTCCGATCAATGCTATCACCTGCCCAATCTGAATCAGTAAAACCAATGAAATCTAGCTCAGAATCTGCAGCATAATGTATTCCAAACTGTCTCGTACCTTGCACATACTGCAAGATCCGCTTGGCTGCTCGCCAATGAAGCTCATGTGGCTGCTGCATATATCTTGACACGGCACTCACAGCATATGAGATATCAGGCCGTGAATGTGTCAAATAAAGTAGTGAACCAATCAACTGTCGATACATACTGCAATCTGCAAGCGGTGTGGAATCTCCCTCCTCAAGACTGATTCCTGAGAGGAATGGGAACGGGGCTGCCTTACATTCAGCCATATTAAACTTCAATAACAGGTCGGAAGCATATTTTTGCTGAGATATAGTGATCCCATCAAAATTTTGAGCTATCTCCAAGCCCAAAAAGTGACTCAACAAGCCCAAATCGCTCATGTCAAAAGCTAGATTTAAGGCAGATTTTAGCTTGTTTATTGAAGTAAGTGTGCTACCAGTAATAAGCAGATCATCAACATAAAGTACAATAACCAACAAATTACCTTTAACTCGCTGAATATAGACATTCGGATCAGATTTGCATCTTTGGAAATTCTGAGAAAGAAGGAAGGAGTCCATCTTTGCGTACCAAGCTCTTGGGGCCTGTTTTAACCCGTACAAAGATTTCTTCAATCTACAAACCAATGATGGATCTGATGTATAACCCTCTGGCTGCTGCATATAGACCTCTTCAGCAAGGTCTCCATGTAAAAATGCACTCTTCACATCCATATGATGCACTTCCCAGTGCTTGGATGCGGCAATAGCTAAAACAAGGCGGATGGAATCCATCTTTGCAACCGGTGCAAAGGTCTCTGTGTAGTCCACTCCTTGGACTTGGGAAAAACCTTTTGCCACCAACCTTGCTTTATATTTGCTGATAGTGCCATCAGCAGCAACTTTAGTACGGTAGACCCATTTACACTTCACTAATTTTCTTCCAGGTGGAAGAGAAACTAGCTCCCATGTATTGTTCTTTTGAAGAGAACTGTACTCTTCATCCATGGCACTTTTCCATCTCGGATCTCGATGGGCTGAATAGTATGATTGGGGATCTGAACCAGCCATCAAATAACAAATCTCAGGAAGAAATGGATCAGCAATAGAAAGAGCCATACCTGCCCTTTGAAAGTCTCCTCTTGTTCATCTCGGATCAGCAGGATTTCCAAGACTAGAACCAGCAGATTGTAGAGTGTTTTGGGCCCACTTTGGTAACTGAGGGGGATCTGAATGGTCGGATTCCGAACCTGATATGTCATGATCATCATATGCTGCTACAATATCATAAATATCAGAACTCATACCTTCATTATCGCTGCTCGAATCTTCTTCTGGTGAAGGCGGTGAATCGGCAGTTTTCTCCTCAACTAGTTGCAATTCTTGAAGCGGTTCTTCAAACTGCACACTGCGCTCTATGAATATCTTTTTAGATCTGATATCCATGAGTTTATATGCTTTTTATTCTTCCCCATATCCTATCAATATGCACTCGATACTTTGTGGATCCAAATCTCGTCTTTTCTCAGAAGGAATTCTAGCCCATGCAGTAGAGCCAAAAACTCTCAAATTTGACACATCCGGTTTGTGACCAAAGAATGCTTCGAAAGGAGTCATACCTTTCACGGATGAATGTGGAACACGGTTCTGTATATATGCAGCAACATTGATTGCTTCAGCCCAAAGATTTGCAGCCAAACCTTTCGATTCAATCATGCATGTAGCCATCTCTTTCAGTGACCGGTTTTTCCTTTCCGCTACACCGTTCTGCTGGGGTGTATAGGGAACTGTATGTTGGATCTTGATTCCGCTTTGGGCACAAAGTTGCAGCAACTCGGACTTGATATATTCCCCACCATTATCAGATCTAAGAGCTTTTATCTTGCTCTCAGTGGTGGTCTCAACAGAAGCCTTAAAATCCTTGAATTTTCCAAGCACTTCTGACTTGTTTTTGAGAAAGAATACCCATGTAAAGCGGGAAAAATCGTCAATAAATGTCAAAACATACCTTGAACCATTTAATGACATATGGGGCAGCGGACCACTGATATCAGAATGGATCAATCCCAAAATAGTAGAGGCTCTGCTAGCCTTGCCGCGGTCGAATCTGTGCTTGGGGTGCTTCCCAATAATGCAACCGGTGCATATTCCCTTCGAGGAACGGAGTTGTGGAAGCCCATCTACCATGGATTTATTTGATAGCAGCAGCAAATAATTATAATTTAGATGTCCAAATCTTTCATGCCAAAGCCTACTAACCTCATTACCATGTGTGCGAAGAGCAGTGGGCTTTGCAAGCGAAATAAAGTGCGAAAACTCATAACATTTTGCAGTGTGGTTTGCCTTTCCAACCGCAACTAGTCTTCCACTTTTGATATCAGAAATTTAAACTGTATTAGGGCTGAATGTGACTTTCTTTGGATCACCAGTGTGTGTCATTTGATACACAGAAAGGAGATTCGAAGCTAAGGAAGGCACATAGAGAACATTCTGAAAGCATCCATGATCTACATGAATCGTACCTTTTCCCTTTGAAGAAATTTTTGAGTCATCTCCCAAATGGATGGGGATGGAGCTGTTTGGATCGAATGAGGAAAAAGAATCAATATTTGCAGCCATATGATTTGATGCACCCGAATCTATCAAGAGAGTGGGCTTTGAAACCGTTTCCATGAGTGCTTGTCCTCTTTCATGATCGTCATTCCGATCCTTCTTCCTTGCACCGTCAGGAAGGGTTATGTTGTTCTTTTCCAAAAGGAGGGCCATTTGATCTATAGTCTTCTTCATACATGAACTTTCGGGATGAAAGCACCGGTTACAATAAGTACATTTAGATTTTTGGTTACCTTCTTTGCCCTTTTGCTTGGATTTCGAACTGGATGGTGCATCCGTTTGCTTGCCTTTGTCTTTTTGCTTGTGAGGCTCGAATTTGGGCTTCTCCTTCTTTAGATTTCCTTTACCATTCGAGATCTTGGGTCCTTGAACAAATAGGGCTGAATCTTTGGAGCTTATGGACCCCATTTGAATCAACTTGTCATGCTCTTTCGTAACGGACTCAATGAAGGCATTCAAGGTAGGCATCTTCCAATTCGGGGTAGTTAGCCGACCGGAATTGAAAGTAGAGACAAATACCGAATAATTTTTCCCAAGCTTGCTTAGAATGGAGAGGATCAACTGTTTATCCTCTTTGATAACACCACTGTTCTTCAATTGCAAGTTCAAGTTCTTGAATTTTGTGAAGAATTCATTGATGGTCTCGAAATTCTCAGGATTAAGGCCAATCAATTCATTCTCTAATTGAAAAGCCCTAAGCTCATCCTGCTTGCCGAATAGTGTTTCAAGTTGCTCCCATATGGCTTTTGGAGTCTTCAATCCGCTGAGATGGAAGTGAAGATCCTTGGAGATGGAGAGACAAAGAAGACCGTAAGCTTCATCAATCTTGTTGTAGTGTTTGGTTCTTTCTGCTACATTGTTTGGCTCCAATTCAAGACCAAGAGTGACTCGGTAGTAACCTTTTGAACGTAATATGATCTCCATATCATCTTTCCAATCAAAATAATTGAATGGGGTGAGGATAGGATTTGAAGAAGAGTATTCCATTGCAAGGATTGAGTCAACTGATGAAGAGGAAGCTTGCATGCAGACTATAGCGAATGCAATTGAAGGAGGAAACCTTGCATGTAGAAAATAGCGAGTGCACTTGAAGGAGACAATAAACCTGCAAATCACATCAAAACAACCACAATAAGGTCGAACAATCCACCCTTTGAGAGTTGCATCACACCTGGGATTGGATTTCAAGCAATGTTGAATAGGTCCAATGTATCAGATCCAGGAATTATGTGGTAACTCAAGCTTCTGGAGTGGTATTGGAATATTTTTCAAGCTTTGCATGCACAGGAGCGAATGCCCTTGAGATATCTCATGCCAAACTTTTTGCAATTTTTTTTTTTAGCAATTCAGTCAAATCTTCTTGTATAAACACCTGTAGAAAAGAGATCTTGTCCCTGCAATGGCTCTGATACCATGTAAAATTAGTCACAGCAGATCTAATGAACAAGTAAATCAATCACAACAGATGAACATAGAAAATATGGTGCAAAACTGTGCAAAACATGCAGCAGTGCTCTCTATCCCAGAAAGGGTGAATGAATTACAATACAAACTGTCACAATGACTGAGCAATTCGAATTGCCTAAGAAGGTCATTCGAATCACAGAATGGAGTAGCTTGACTCTGTCTAGGAGTCCTCATAAATCATCGGTGGTGCTCATCAATCACAACAACCAGTCATCCAGGTGTCAAACTGAGTCTAACTGAGTGTAATAAATGTAACTGAAGTGTGTAGCACTGATATAGGATCTGGAGGCTCAGTGGGGGCGCATGGGAGGCTAACTGGAGTCAGAACAAGTCACCTAATCGAACTGGAGGTCAATCGGAGGTGAAACAGTCAGTCAGGAGTGAAACTAGCCTCAAATCAGGGAGAATCGGAGCTAACTGAATGTAACTGGAGTGAATCTGCAGTGGTAGGTGAACAAGTGCGCCCTTCTCTGGCAGTAGGTGAGAAGAGGGCGCCTTTCAGCTTAGGAGGGCTAAAACTCTGTGGTAAGTGGCTCCCGGGTGCTAGAAGAAGGTGGATAAGGTGCTGGAGGCATCAAACTGGTGACTGGGATGCATGCAAGTGCATGCAGCTGCATATCCTGAAATAGATCATGCAAGATCCTGAAGTAGATATGTATCCTGAAATAGATGATCCTGAAATAGATATGTATCCTGAAATAGATGATGTGGATATCCGAACAATACAAACTTTAATTAGTTAATTTTGTTTTGGATCTTTAGTATTTTCATTATGTTTATGCATAATTAGAGAATATTGTAGGGTCATATCTCAATTTTCTTGTGATAAGTTGTGTCTGAGCCACCATATCCTCTTTTCTTTCACTTTCGGGTGGCCTTGCAAACGAGAAAGTGGATCTCAAGTGTAATAATCTAGAATTTTTTTTTTCAAGCATTGTTTCTCTGAGCCACTATATCCTCTTCACTTGGGCCTTCATGTGATATTGTGAACGATAAAGTGCATCTCAAGTGTAATAGAGTAGATTTTAATTTTCACATATAGTTCTCGAGCTACCGTATCCTCTTTTCTTGCACTTTCGAGTGGCCCTGCAAATGAGAAAGTAGATCTCAATTGTAATAGTCTAGAATGTAATTCATAAGAATTTCAAAGGGCTCTGTGTATCCTCTTTGCTTGCACTTTCGGGTGGCCCTGCAAATGAGAAACAAAGATCCCCCGTGTAATGTAAATAGATTCATTTTCACTAATATATTTATTTGGTTTACAGTGATTTTTGAAAATCAGTTATTATCCATATTTCAGAAGAACTGTTCTTAAATATCATAAATCTACCAAATAATTGTGCATGTTTGAAAGGCACACATGAACCTCTAACTTTTCATTAGTTTAGAACATTCTTCGAATTAAAAGGTAGCATAGTGAGCATATTGCATTGTTTGGTTCATATTTTTCGAGTCAACACACCATTAGTTTCACATCCACTTCTGAAACTAAGCAAACTTCCCTTAAAATTGGCGCGTAATCTAAAACTAACCAAGATTTGATTTTTCATATCAACAACAAGGTTAGGTTAGTTCCCTGGATTAGGTTTAGAGAGTTAACACTCCTAGGCTGCAAAAAAATTGAAACTAGAATTGATTACTAAGAGAATTGAATCATTTCATATTATGTCCTTGAAGAAAATGGCAACAGTCGGTCCTTGTCGCCCTTGAACACATAACATAATTTGGTATCCATCGTCTGTACACCATCTACATTTTCCTTAGGAAACTGTACCAGTATTTTGAATAGATCTCCACTAATGGGTTATCCTTCCCGTCACCAATGGAGATTTCTTTAATGCATCTGGCATTGGAGGATTTCATTAAGGTCGGTTACTCAAATTCCTATGTTTCCAAGTGTCCATTCTACGTCGTGTTATGTGTTCAAGGGAAGTTAAAACAAAGTTGAGCATTCCTCAAGTATTCTTGACCAATCATGTCGACCTTCCTTGTGTTAGTGTACAGTGTTGGATCTCGCAGTTATACCAAACTATATCATACTATTGATCTTTTTTTCATATTGGTTTATGTGGGATACATTAATGCCCTCGTTTCGATGGATCTATTCCTATCGACACCAAATTATCATCTAGGAAATCGATCTAGAAACCCAGGAGTACCTTGGATCTTGCAGTCATTAGTGGCAGGTTTCCTCGCAAATGACAGTGGGTGTACATAAATGACCCTGATTATTTGATTCTACAAGTGTTCAACTTCAAAACATCTATTCACACTTGCTAGTTTGTACTCAGTACCCTAGAGTCCATCATCATTATCAATGGGTCTCTTCGCATATGTTAACAATATACATCAATGACTGGTAATCAGATGGTGTTTTATTATGCTCGACATCAGTTCATTTATTCGCATGATATAAACTCGTACTATCGTCGATTTGTATTGAACACCTTGGGGAAAACAGTGGTATCACTCATCGATGCACTGCCCGAGTTGCGCAAGATTAGACTACCATGTCAGAAGTTCGATGACAACCTTGTTCTTTCATTCATCGAAGTGGATGTTTACACTTCTGGAAAATTTACTTTTGACATGGATCCACTGTGTATTGTTCGTGGCTGTCACCTACCCAAATTTCTGAAAATTATTATTTTATTTGCAAAATACTTTATGTTAAATTTAATTACAAAGTTTTGTAATTATGATCAGTTTTGGATCAAGGATGAATGTAATTACTGAATATTATTATTTAAATAAATTAATTAGAGGACTGTTACATGAGTGTTCACTAACCCACTAGGAGGAATGGAAGCTGTTGGAAGGTATGGGACAAATGGCAGCATTTGCATCACACCACTAGCTGTTGGTTATGGGACAACTACCCCTAAAAATGTGGCATTATCCCTCAGGTGGAGGGAGTGAGAAGGCAGCTCATTTAATGACCCAGTAACATCTGAAAAGGCCTAGGCAGCCTATAAAAGCAAATTCGAATTGAGCAGGCAGCTCTTAATCAATATTTCTGCAGAATATTTTCCTCATGTGCATCAGGTGATCACTGAGAGATTCGAATAGGGAGGCTAGTTGTGAGTGCAATCTTGAGTCTGCATATTTCTGAGAAGAACTAGAGATGCTGGTGCAGGTCTATTGGACTGCTAGCTATTGAAGATTTAGAAGTTATTTGCTACTACAAGGAGAAGTCCTAATTTCTAGAGTTTCTTCGTCCTAGTGGTTCAGTGAACAGGCTCGGGGGTTCTAAGGCAGTAGTTGACTGTTTTTCAGGAATTGGTTGGGTGGAACAGTCTTCTTGGGTTGTTTGTTTCCCTACATATTTACCAGGTTCTACAAATTTTCTATTCATTCTCAGTTAGTAATTATGTTTCCGTATAGTTAGTAATTTTTGGTTTACTGTTTCGAAAAAGAATTTAATTCTAGATTAGTTAAATTTTGAATGTTAAAGTTTATTGATGATTTGAAATCGATAAACCAATATCTATATTTTTCCACATGTTGTTTGTGCATCGTACTCTAGTATAGATACATAAATTAAGAATAGATTAGAGGATAGGCAAATGCCATTAATTCGAATAGACAAGTGCAGTGATTGATTTATGTTTTCATTTCTGCCCTATAACTAATAGTAGTAAATAATTTACAGTACTTATTACAGTATAGAGGAGACTCTATTGTTTTCATGAAAAACAAATCTAGCTTATGGACTGTACAAGTACATTGTGTTTATTTACCTCTATCTTTTACATAGTAATTCAATACAACTAATGTTCTGTACAGTATACTTAGAAAAAAAAATATTATTGTTGTAACAACTAGAAATGCAAATTATGATCATAAGGCACAATTTTTCAGTCATCTCACACAGTCTTCATATTTTTTTTATACCTTCATAGTTCACATACTTATTGTTTTCTTTAACCTCTTTAAACATTTCAAAATTTATTTTCTAGCAATACTGAAAACATGTTAAACCATATTTCTTTTCCTTCCATCTTATTCATCTATATTATAAGCTATATATATATATATATTATAAATTGTTTATATTATTTCAAAATAAACCTGGTTTCTATCAAACCCTAAGTTAGATTTTCAAGTTCCATTTTATCGTTTTACAAATAGAAACCATTACATTCTATACAGGCTTTGGATCAAGCCAAAGTTCTTTTGGAAATCCTTTTTCAACAGCACATATCACAAAACTATCATTTAAGACAAAGTTTTACAAACCCTAGTGTGAGTCGAAAATCACGATATCAACTTTCAGCATTAACACAGACTTGATTTTAATTCTTGATCTTAGTTCCAATAAGACACATTGCATGCAAACAACGAAAGTACCCAGTTGGGGTATAGCCCGATATTTTTCTTACATAGCAAAAAAAAAAACTGACGCTATTGTCGCCATATTTACCCAAGCTTCCACTACAGTTTTCACATTCAGTAAACAAGTGCGACCGATACCCATTATTACATAGAAATCAACCAAGTAACATTTGATACAAACAACATTTTAGCTTTTCGAGAGAGCATACTTTTTATTCATATTTCAGGCAAGCCACAACTCCTTTACCCTTTCACATTGACACATTTCATCAGGAGGAATGATCAACATTTTCACTATTATAGAATTCCAACTTCAAAGAAATCAAGTCACCATGCCTAGAACAAAAGAAATTACAACATGATTCTCAAAACAAAATCATAACAAGGAGACTCCTAAGATCAAACATTTGAAACCAGTTCTTAAACCCTCTGTGTAATGAGTTTTACATTGCCCAGAATCGACGAAGACAAGTATCAAGGTGTAAAACCAAGTTCCATATAATCAAACGAGAGTTGCAACAACAAATAACATTTGAATTTTAAACAGTGCTTCGAAGTTCTTCCATAACAACTACGATGAGTCACGGTAGGACCAGCTACACAACTCTTGAACCTCATTTAACCAGTCACAGAGCAGCTACAAGGGTTTGGAAGACCTGGAGCTTACCGGTTGAAAGCTCGCCAAATTTGCAAAACCCTTGCTTGATTTTTTCCTCATAATATGCAACTGACACAAAAACAATGGTTCAGAATTTAGATAACCGATACCCTTTCAAACTGAAAAATGAAATACATTAAGAGAATCTTTGTTCACTACAATAAAATCTTACCTTGCTAAAAGCTACCAAAGCAATCCACTTTCACCACATGAACAATAGTTTTCCACGCTGGTAGACAAAGACAGGAAAACCCTTTGACTATTGTCACCTGGGTGTATCTTCCACACCTTCTAAAACAAATAATTTCTAAAAACTATCAACTTGACGAATACATGAACCAGAGAACCAAAATCTCATTACAACGCCATGAAAATGGTTTAAAACCTTCAAATCCAACCCTGAACCATGGGTCTCGAGGTCAAACCACTTAACAAACCTCCTACCAAAATTTCAGCAGCCTGTTGGCCATATAGGACCAAAAACAATAGAAATGTTAAACAGTGTTCCAAATTCATATACCACATCAACGATAGATGTTAGGGTTAAGATTTAACGGTTCAATCTCATTGAAATCAACGTTCATGATCTTGCCAACGAGATTGCATTGGGTTGAACAACCCTCGCAATTAATGCTAAGTCATTTCACATGCAACACATTTGCCACGATGGATCACAGTGGAACGTTTTCACATCTAGCTCGGAGAGTATCAACTCACAACTGTTGCTAAGTAGTCTCGAATTACAACCATTACAGTGTTCATACATTACGTGGAGTGGTGGCAATCCTTGTCATTGGGAGAGTTCATTTCAAACCTTTAATGCAAGATCAAAACTCGATTCGCTTGTTAGCTTGAGCCTTGTGCCATTAATGAACCAACCGTTCGCCACCCTGTGACATTGAATGCATGTCAGTGCCCTCAAGTCTTACGATATAGTCCCTTTGGATATTCATAAATTTAATAAGTTATCGTTAGGTTTGCATAGTAGATATAGGTTCTAATTATTTGATCACGAATTAGAATATCAAGACTTAAGTTAGCCATGTTAAAAATCAAAATTTCATATGATTTTAATTTGGTGAACTATTATATAGAACAATGATATTATTGCAAATTCATATTATTCGAAATGTTGCAAACTTTCCTATATAACATATAGTATGAATAGTTGTTTTTATAAATTGCTATGTAGAATGTCAATCACAAAAATGAGATGGTTAGTAGAATAACCATAAGTCTTTTATCTCTTTTTGAAAGACAAATAATGTAGGAGTTACACTTTTGATTTGGTAACAAAGCCAATGTTGTATCTAAACTATGCTTTAGCCTTAAACTCCATACTTTGACTCCTATTACATTGTTTTTGACGATTAGTAATATAATCACGACACTAATACTTTACAAGTATTTATCATCCTAAGACGATGACGAAACCAGCTATAACAACTACAAGAATTACAACAACAAGGCTTTTAGCATGATGACGTAAATGGACGATTCTGTTCTAAACATTGTGAAGTCGTCAGACAACATCTTAAAACAGTAATTATAGCATTGAAACCCATACCTACTCACTTCTGGTGAGATGTAATAGAAATTATAACATTATATTTAATTATGACGTTGAAACTGGATTACACGTACTTCGTTCTTACCTGTCGTCTGCACATAGGACAATCATTATGCTTTAGCGTTGCAACTAAGTAAGCTCCAGGGTACCTCGTAGGACACCCTTATGTAGCAAAGTCAAACTGTCAGTATCATTGCAAAAAGAAAACAGTGTCGTATCAAATTTTTGCTCTATTAGTACTTTTGTTACCATAATTACGACAACTATTAATATGTTTAAGTTGTCACTGTCACTTTGCTGCTAAACAAATTTGAATTATGTTTAGTACTAACATCTGTTTAATTAATTGTTGTTACAACCAACATTTATTATTCCGTAATCATAATTTATCGTAATAAATACTACTTTTGAAAAAATTTAAATTTTTATGAAAATTCGAGATGTTACATGTGGTATCAGAGCTCATATTCGAACACTAGGCCTGAAAGATGTCCAAACACACGCAATAGAAAATTGTACTAATTTGAAATTTTAATTATTATGTTATCCAGAAATCATTTTCAATTACAGGTATGGAGAACTCAGCTGAACAATTAGACAACAGATTTCAGCCAAACAGTCACAGTTCGGGACAACACTATGTAGCAGAAGGTCACGGTGAACTAAATAACAATTGGACAGAGCTATTACGTGCCTTTCATGAATTAAAAGCAGAAATCAGATCAATGAAACAAGATGATGAAAGGATTCTGCAAGCACAGGAGCATATAAACCAAGTGCTGTTTGAACAGAGCCAAACTGAGGAACAAGAGAAAGATAATGAAGATATTTCCAAAGTTGAGGATCTGCCTCATGCTGATAAAAACAAAAAAATGAAAATCAGCAAGGTGAATGACAGTTCAACCTCATCAGGAGATGCTATTGAAACACGCAGAAAGAAACGTAACTACACCAGTGATAGCAGTGAAGGAGATTTCAAACCCAGAAGGAAAAATCAAAAGGAATATGAGCAGATTTCTAGGGAGTTCAAAAAGAATAGACCTCCAACTTTCAATGGAGAAACTGAGAAGGGAGAGACAACTGAAGCTTGGTTGTTCGGTATGAATAAATACTTCCAGATTTATAACTATTCAGAGTCTTTGAAGGCAAAAATGGCTATATATAACTTGACCGGAAAGGCGGATATTTGGTGGCAAGACATCAAATGAGTAAAAGGCATCAAGGATAAATATGTAAGTTGGAGTACATTTAAATGATACTTTAAAAAGAAGTACTTGTCTGAACAATACTATGAAGAAAAATCCAAAGAGTTCTACGATTTGAAGCTGGGGGGTATGAACATGAAGGAAATGAACAGTAATTTTTTGAACTTACTACGATTTGAAGTTGGGAGGTATGAACATGAAGGAAATGAATAGTAAGTTTTTGAACTTGCTAAGATATGTACCATACCTCATAGAAGAGAGACCAAAAATTCAAAGGTACTTGAGCTGTTTACCTTTCAGTATTAAGGACAAAATCGAGTATGACAATCTTAAAACCTTGGAAGAGGATACGAGAAAGGCAGTTTTTTGTTATGACACAAATCAAAAAAGAGAAGGAATGTCAAACTGGAAAAATCATAAGCCCAACAATTTTGAGTAGAAAAATAAAAATTTCAGATTTAGTGGAAATTCTGGATTTCAAAGGAAAAATTTTCAGAATCAGAATTATCAAGGAAACAACTCTAGAAACAATTCATAGCAGAATTCTATAGCACCCAGAAATGCACCTAATAATGCCAAGACCAGTGAGCCAAAGGCACCTATCAAATGTTTTGAATGCCAAGGCCCTCATTACACATCAAAATGTCCCTTGAGGAAACAGAAAGCAAACAACATCAACTCTATACAGGCTGAACCTACGGTGGGAGATGTGGCAAGGGAAATGCCCAGAATCAACACAGCACTCGAAAACAGGCAAGCAGATCATCAAATCTCCATGGTAGAGATTGAAGGTATGATACATGATCTTCCTGTTATTGTTTTAATTGACCCAGGTGTTATTTTAAGTTATATATCACCAGACATTGTGGAAAGTTTTAAACTGAAAACTGAAAAGTTTAGTAAATCATGGCTAGTTAGGCTAGCAACTGGAACAAAGAGGAAAGTATCAGATTTTATAGAAAATTGTGTTTTGTCCATGAATCATTTACAAACAAAAATCAAGTTGAATATTCTACCTTTAGGTTCTTATGATATTATAGTTGGGATAGACTGGTTAGAAGCCCATCATGTCATCCTGGACTGTTATGGGAAAAGTTTTACATGCTTAAATGATGAAGGGAAAACTGTAGAAATAAAGGGCATCCCAAGGAAGGTAACCCTTAGACAGATTTCAACCATGCAAGTTAAGAGGGAAGTTAGGAAAGGATGCCAAATGTTTGCAGTAAACATGGTAAATGATGAGTGTATGGATAAAGAGGAAAAACTGAAATTAGAAGACATACATGTCCTAAGGGATTTTAAAGATGTATTTCCTGAGGAGATTCCAGGATTACCTCCCAAAAGAGATTTATATTTTACCATAGAGCTAATACCAGGAGCAGTACCAAATTCGAAACCCCCCTACAGAATGAACATATTGGAGTTAAACAAATTAAAATCACAGTTGAAGGAGCTTATTGACAAGAAGTATATTAGACCTAGTGTGTCTCCTTGGGGAGCACCTGTCAGCTTTGTTAAGAAGAAAGACGAAACCTTAAGACTGTGCATAGATTATTGCCAGCTTAATAAGATGACGATCAAGAATAGGTATCCATTGCCCTGCATAGATGATCTATTTGATCAGCTGCGTGGAGCAATAGTATTTTCAAATATTGATCTAAGATCAGGATATCATCAAGTACGGGTTAAGGATGAAGATATTTTCAAGACAGCTTTCCGAACTCGGTATGGACATTATGAGTTTGTAGTCATGCCATTTGGCTTGACTAATGCCCCGGCTGTATTTATGTGTCTGATGAATAATATTCTGCATAAATACTTAGACAAGTTTGTTGTTGTGTATATAGATGACATTTTAGTGTACTCAAAAAGTAAAGAAGAGCATGATGAACATTTACGGATTATCTTACAAGTACTAAGAGATCATCAACTATACGCCAAGTTTAGTAAGTGTGACTTCCACAAAGACAAAATTCAGTATCTAGGACACATAATTTCGACAGAAGGAATCTCGGTTGACCCCGACAAGATAAGGGCCATTAATGACTGGCCGGTTCCTAAAGATGTGTCGGATGTAAGATCATTTATGGGCATTACGGGGTATTACAGAAAGTTTATAGAGAAATTTTCAAAAACTACCAACCCCATAACTTCCTTGCAGAAGAAAGGGAAGAAATTTGTTTGGGATCAGAAATGTGATGACAGTTCTAAGGAATCAAAGGAACTATTGACAACATCACCTATCTTGAGGATAGCTGACCCCGACAAGGATTTTGTAGTTTGTACAAACGCATGCAATGGTGGACTCAGCAGAGTCCTGACACAGGAAGGGCATGCGATAGCATATGAATCTAGAAAACTGAAAGTACATGAAAAGAACTACTCTACTTATGATTTAGAGTTATTGGCAGTTATCCATGCCTTAAAAATGTGGCGTCACCACCTTATTGGTAGGAAATTTACATTATTAACATATAACATGGGTCTGAAATATTTATTGGATCGGACAAACCTGAACGCTAGACAAGCTAGATGGTTGACGTCTTAAGTGAGTATGATTTCGAAATTCAGCTTATTAAAGGGAAGGAGAACATGGTTGCAGATGCCTTGAGTCGTAAGGAAAAATTAAATTTCATTTCAGCAATCAGTACTTATTCAACTGATTTGGAAAATCAGATTCTGGAAAAGAGTGAAATAGATGAAGAATACATAAAAATGAAGGAAAAGATAGCAAACAACAGTTCTAAAAATTGTATGGCAGATTTCAGCATGAAGGAAAATGGTATATTATTGTTTAAAAACAGATTGTATGTACCAAACATACCATAAATAAAATTTATGATATTAAATGATATGCATAAAAGTCACTATTATGGTCATCTAGGTTATCAAAAGACCATTACTATGCTGAGAAAAAAATATTATTGGCATAGAATGAAGGATGAAGTAGCAGAGTACATAGCTAAATGTTTGGATTGCCAAAAAGTGAAGGTTGAACACCAACATCCTGCTGGATTGTTACAAGCGTTATTGATACCAAGCTGGAAATGGGAAGTGATCAGCATAGACTTTATTACAGGATTACCTAAAAATCAGAAACAACATGATTCAATCATGGTGGTAGTGGAAAAACTCAGCAAGGAAGCACATTTCATACCCGTAAAGACTACTCATAAAGCTCCAGATATTGCAGAGATCTTTATGAAATAGATTTTTAGACTACATGGAATACCGAAAGTAATAATTTCAAATCGTGACTCGAAGTTTACAGGAAACTTCTGGAGGTCACTGTTTAAAGGATTGAACACAACTTTAAGTTTCAGTACAACATTTCATCCACAGACGGATGGACAGACAGAAAGGTTAAATCAAGTTTTAGAAGATTTATTAAGAATGTATGTTAAGGATCAGCCTGGTAAGTGGGAAGATTACTTCACTTAGCAAAATTTGCTTATAATAATCATTATCATGCATCCGCCAGACTTAGTCCTTTTGAAATTCTTTATGGTAGGAAATGTAATACACCTGTTTCGTGGAATGATCCAGTAAATAGAGGTTTTTTAGGATGTGAATTATTGCAGGAGTTATAACTAATTGTGAAATAGGTGCAAGGACATTTAAAAACTACCCAAGATAGGCAAAAGAGTCAAGCGGATTCAAAAAGAATTTATAAAGAGCTGCAGGTTGGTGAACATGTATTCCTCAAGGTAAGACCGAAAAAGAGTTCACTGAAATTGGGGAGCTGTGCCAAGTGTTAAATTTTCAGAATTTACTTCAATCTGATCTAGGATCTTAACTGAGAGAACAACATGTACAACAAATCTACAGCATATCAATCATGGACACAATAATGCAAGCACACAAGAGACAAAGAGTTTACTTGGGGAAAACCATAAAGGTGAAAAACCCCAATAACTTCCTCAGAGATAGATAGAGTAATGATACAACCAGAATACAAGAGATAGTCTTCTCCTAGTAGCAGAGCCTCCTCCTCCACAAGTGTGCCAGTCTCCCAAGTGTGAGTGAGAGAATAGAATGTGTAAAATGAGAGAGACACACTCTCTATTTATACACTAACTTGACTTGACCTTTACTCAACTAGGTCGGCCTCAGCTTAACCACTTAACATAATGCTAACTGGGCCGACACCCAATAGGGTGGTCTAATAACCCTTTGACCCACATGGCCAACCCCCAATAGGGTGGTCTAATAACCCTTCGACCCACATGACTTATACAGGGCCAACCCCAACAAGGTGGTCTAATAACCCATCAAGTATAAGTTACAACACTTACAATATAAATGACGACACTTCCATATAGAGGAATAATAACATCTCTATAGGAATACAAACACTTCCATATAGAGGAATAATAACGTCTCTATAGGAATACAATATACATATATGTGAAATACATTCCGAAGTTACATATACATCAACACTCCCTCTTAACTAGGAAGGTATTTCTTGACACAGGTCTTCTAGCACAAGTCTTCTTCTTTGGATCATTGTCACTGGATAATCATCATCGAGTCATCGTCATTGTCACTGCTGCTGCTATCTCAATCAATCTCTGAATCTACTCGTCATAGGAAGTTCTACAGAGCCAGTCCTTTTTCATACTAGATGTAGGCCCACCACCTGCAGGTCTTCATCATCACTGGCCATACTGTGGAATCCTCAGGACTTATTACGTGCATCACAAAACCTGGTTGCAGCATCCCAGGCTATTATGAGCACACAGCTCTACCTGTCGGATCTCCTAGGAGCACATTACATGTGACCCATCACAAAACCTGGCTGAAGCATCCCAGGCTATTACGAGCACACAACTCTACCTGTCGGATCTCCCAGGAGCACATTTCATGTGGTCCACCACAAAACCTGGCTGAAGCATCTGAGGCCTTTTTCATCCTGTCCAGATATCCCAGGAGCAAATTACATGTGGTCATGGAAAAACCTGGCTGAAGCATCTGAGACCTTTTTCATCTTGTCCAGATCTCCCAGGAGCAAATTAAATGCCATAGGACAAAACCTCGCAAGAGCATCTCAGGATGTTACAGGTACACAACTCCGACCTGAAGATCTCCCAGGGCACAAATTACATGTCCTCCCAGAGCAATGTCTCGAAAGAGAATCCTAGGATGTTATGGGTACACAACTCCGACCTATAGGATCTCCCAGACATGCTCATCTATACAACCCGATCCACGGCCACAAAGTATCATCCTGATACTCATCATACATCATCCTGATGTACACATGATCATCCTGATCATCATCACTTCAACATCCTGCTGCATGTCATCTGGAGCAACATCCTAAAGCTCGTCATCTATGATCATCCTAATCATTCACTGCATCCACCTGATGCATACCAAGTATCTACCTGATACATATCATCATACATGATCTACCTGATCATACAATGTATCCACCTGATACATACACAGATACATGATCCACACAATGTATCCACCTGATACATATCAACATACATGATCTCAGTATCCACCTGATACATATATAGATACATGGTCCAAGCATCCAACATGATGCATATACAAAATACATACAAATGATCCAACTGATCATATCCAACATCAAATATGATGCATAATCTTACTTTCTGGATTTTGATTAGAATTTGCTTTGAAGAATAAGCAGTCAAATAAATGCAATGCCTTTGGACACTTTTCACTTTGATCATTATCTTTTACCATGCTTTATTTCTGTAATTGAGGTATGTAGGATAGTCATCATTTCTCTATCTGGTGTTTCATGGTTGAATGACATATCATAATAACCTGACTAGTTTCGATTTCTCATGGACCCTTTTACAATCGCCTTGAATATGAATTTTGTTTAAAACTATAAGTTACAAGGTGGGTGGTCTTGTCATCAAGCTAGCCCATTAAGTTCATAGGTGTTTAAAGTGGAATGACATCTTCACATCAAGCCACCAGACTTGGAAGATGACTTTCAGTTCTTCTAGAAGGTGGAAGATCCTATTACAGGTCGGTCCATTCATGATCCGCAAAGCACTGGTGAGTAACATTATCACTAAATGGTCACCAAGCCATGGTAATGCCTTCTGGCTTATGCCAAAATAAATTGTCTCCTTTTTATGAGATTTTGTTATATAAAAGAACAGGGGGGTCTTATCGCAAGCCAGCCCTACTATGATCATAGGTTTGACCTTGGAATGGAATTATCACCATATGGTCACCAAGCCATGATGATTTCTTTTGGCATTACAACCAGAAGACAAGGAGCCTCGTTTCCGAGCTAGCTTGACCAGTTTCTGGATTAGGCCTATGAATGGCGCTATTTCATCTGATCACCAAGTTAGTACAGTGGTCTTGTATTAAAAAGGTTTTATGTCTTTTAATTAAAAAATAAATAAATAAAAAATGAATAGATATATAATCCACAGAGGATCGCTGATTAATTAACCGAGGTGATCCGTAATTAGGATATCCATGAGCATTTCTAAGACTGTGCCTAGGTTCAACACAAGCTGGTTTTCAATGATCACATCATGGTAAAGATTTGGTATTACCCTCTAAATATCCTTATCGAATGAGTGTTATCTTTAAAATGGTCATTGTTGAGATCTATCCATTTTCATGTTCATTGCTTGTTGGTTGTTATCTTTTGAGCATCTTCTTTGAATTGAGTTTCAAGAAACTGGTTGTTTGACATGTTGTCTTTAGTTGGATTTGATTGCAGAGATAACTGGTTCTTCCCAGCTAGTCACCATTTGTTGTGGCCACAATAGATCCCATGCTTAGCCAAGCATGAGAGCCCCTCCAACTTTAATAAACTCAAAGGTATTTGGGTGAGTCATCTTTAAATCTTTAGATTTTGATTTTATCTCTAAAAATATTTACCCATGCCTTTGATCTACTTGTTTGTAAGGGTTTGATTATTTCTTCCAAAATGTTTCGGTCTGAAAAGAGCCAAAATTTTGAGTATTTTTTTGATTGTTATCTTCATCCTGAAACCTGACTTTTGGAGAGCCTGAAACCCGCAACCCGACAGATGCGGGTTGCGGGACTATTGTTTTATGTTTTTATTTTGCTGATTCCGAAATCTGCAACCCAATGACTGCGGGTTGTGGAATCATTCTTTATTTAGATTGAAAATAATTACCCCGAAACCCGAACCCTGCAATGGCAGCATTCAGCTTTTAGGATTGTGGTTTTTCGTTTATTTGGTGTGTGCTCCTGAAACCCGCGGCCTGTAATTTTGGAATGTGACTTTCGGGATGGTTATTTTACATCACGGTTCAATGTTTCTGAAGCCCGCCACCCGCATAGTTGGATTTCGGCTTTCGGAAATCCTTTTTACCTCCGTTTGTAGACCTGCAACCCGCAAAACCGTACGTTCTGGTTTCGGCTTGCGGGATCTTTGAATAAGAACTTCCTGGAAATTTTTGAGCCTGATTCCACGTTCCACTCTAGTTAAGCTCTGTCATCCGTCTGTTATAATCTCGCGGTCATGTCGATTTTGGGTAATCAGTTAAGTCAAGTTTCGCCACCTTGTCTTTTGAAAGCTGGTTCTGCCAACCGCCATGTCTAAACTTGAGCTTGACATCTTGTCATTTTTTTGTTCTACATCTTAATGATTGGATTTGTTACGTGCGAAGAGTTTATAGCCCGTGTACTGGAACTCTTAGTCAAGACCGTTTTTTGCACATCAGCTTTGCTACCATAACCTTCATCTCCATTATTAATCACCGGTCATAATTATTGATAGGAGATGGCTTATAATGATGTGATTGTAAAGGCAGTTCCAAATCATGCAAGCAGTAATTGAACTTGTACTTCGCACAGGATTTGATCCGACTGGCACATACCTCAGCTTTTGTCATTACAATTGAAGTAATTACAATGAATTGATTGGATAACTGTAATCATTGCAAATTGCCCCACTCGATTATCATCGACCTACTTACTGGCCTTTAAATAGCAATTAACATGAAAGTTCCAGTTCATCCATTGCCTTCTGAAACAGGAAACACTCTGTTGGCATTCTTCTTACATCCTTCTATCTGAGACTCATTCAGAATGAGCAGTTTTCATGCAGATGGTGAATTTTCTAACGTTCATATTGAAAATGAAGAGCTCTACCCCTTGTTATATCAAGAAATTTTTTCACCACCATTTGATGCAGGTGTTCCTGATCTTAGCAACGGTAGCAGTGAAGAAGATTTCAAAACTTTGTCTGCTTACATTCACAACCCTGAAAAGCAAAGGAAGGAAATTCTGGAGGAATCAACTAATCTTGATACTGATGTTATACAGGACTTTATAATCAATGTAGAACCTGACGTGCCGGCTACCATTCCTGAAGTAAATCCTCTAATGGATTTCTCTGTTTTTGACAGTGGGTTATCCGACCCTGAATTTCCTACAACGGATGCTCTGTAAGCCACACCACCTGTCGATGCGAGTGAGCAATCTATGATTAATTTTTTATGGTGCCACGAAACCTTATCAGATTGAAGAACAAGTCTTTCTTTCATGTAAGGTGGCGGAAAATCTTTTGAGTTTAAAAATAGCAAAATTTTTTGGATCGATGGTTAGACCCGATTTTGTAATCCCTATTCTGTAGAATCTTTCTTTTTGGAACTCTGATGTAAATTTAGTATAAAAGGAGGAAAGTTTCTCTTAGGAAGGGGTTGAGAATTTTGGAATTGCAATTCAACAGGAGTTTGTACTGAAGATACTCTGTTTATCAGAGTCATTGTAATTTTTGTACAAGACTTCTCTATTCAGGAAAGTTATCATTTAATTCACCTCCTATTGTTCTTCAAATTTCTTTGGGAATTGTTGTGTTAATGTTTCGAATTCGTCATCGGTTATGTGTTTAATCCTTTGCAGGATGTTCCTTAATGCATAAGATCTCTCATATTGATTTTTTTGTATGTTTGGATTATGCTCAAAACTGTTCTATTAAATTTCTTTAATTAAACGTTCTCCTTTTATATTTCTGCAAATGATTCGATGCAAGCAAATATGTTTAATCAAATGTTAATTTTTCAATTGACACAATGATTACAGATCGGATATTTGAATAGACTTAAACATTTTGAAGAATTGTCACTTAATTTATTAAATTGATAAAACTTTAAATTAACAAGTGAAGAAACCGAAGACGTTTCTGTTCAAGGTACTTAATCACTTGTTCATCACACCTCAACTCTAATCTGCACAACATCAACTCTCCCATTAGGTCAGATCTGACTTAGAATAAGTTCTTTCCTTAGATAGGTTAGTTAACCAACTTTCATACTTTGTTTTCCATTATAGGAGAACTGATCTCCCAAGATCAAATCTTTTACTCATAGAGTGCCAGCGGAGGCCAAATATCCGTGGGTGATTACCACACCAAACAACTCAAGGATAGAATTTCCCTTGCGCAGAGTCTTTTGAAGCCTTTGGCTTGGTTTTCATCCCCTGTTGTGTGCCTTGGAACCCATTCCAGCACTTCGCACTTACCCTGCACCCCCGAGGCATCAACAAGGCCCTCTGTTTATTAAATACACAACAGAATTTACAACATCTGCCCAAAACTGTAAGGGTAACCCTGCATGCAATCTCATACACCTTGCATGCTCCATGATCATTCTGTTCATCCTTTCAGACACACCATTTTCTTGTGGTGTTCCTGGGACTGTCTTCTCTCTACGAATCCCATGGTATGAACAGTAACTATCAAACTCCTTGCCGCAGTACTCACCTCCATTATCAGATCTGAGACACTTCAACCTTTTTCTTGTCTCATTCTCAACCAAAGCTTTCCACTTCTTAAAAGTAGCAAACACATCATATTTATGTCTAATGTAATAAACCCAAGTTTTCCTAGTTGCATCATCAGTAAATGTAACATAATAATGAGAGCCACCAAGAGATTATACCTGAGCTAGTCCCCATACATCTGTATGCACAAGCTCTAACTTTTCATTCTTCTCCTATTTCCCAACTCTGAGAAATATGACTCTCTTCTGTTTTCCATAAACATAGTTCTCACAGAATTCCAACTTACCTACTTCAAATCTAGCAGCAACTTCCTTGAGTGGAGAATCTACATCCCCTTCTCACTCATGTGGCCAAGCCTATGATGCCACAATGTTGTATCTATTCCTATGGAAGATAAAGAGATAGAATGGTCAATATTATGAGGACATAAATACAACGTACCTACCCTGTCTCCTTTTGCTATCACCATTGATCCTTTAGTGATCTTCCACCACTTTTCTCCAAATGTAGATAGACAGCTGCCATCTCCCAACTACCCTATTGAGATCAGATTTCTTTTCATAGCATGAATATGCCTAATATCTTTCAACAGCCAATCAGTTCCATTCTTAACTTTTATCCATACCTTACCCATTCCAACAATTTTACATGGCTCATCATCACCCAATAAAACATGTCCAAAATCGCCCGAAACATAATCATGAAAGTATTTCCTATGGGGTGTAGCATGACATGAAGCCCCTCAATCTACTACCCAATAATCACTTGTATTATCTAATTCAAGAATCAAAGCATCTTGTAACACATCACCTGCTACATTTGCTTCCTGGGTAGTTTCCTTCTGTGCATCTCCTTTCTTCTTTAGAGATCTGGAGTCTTTCTTCAGATGTCCTTTCTTTCCACAGTTCCAGCACTCTATTTTTTCCAGTCTGGACTTAGATCTTCCCTTTTTAGAGTTGTTGTGATTACCTTGTCTCTTTCCTCTCTCCTTTTGTCTTCCCCTCCTCTCCATGGTCAACGCATTACCTTATGTCTCACTTGTGCTTTTTCTTCGCATTTCCTCGCTAAGAATAACACCAATAACATCATCAAATTTCCAGGTGTTTGAACCAGAGACAGAGTTACTTACATCCATGACCAAGCTATTCCATCTTTCTGGCAATGAACACAAGATTAGAAGAGCCCTAACCTCATCGTCAAAGTTCACACTTACAGAACTTAGTTGATTTGTAACCGTATTAAACTCATTTAAATGATTAGTAACAGATCCACCTTCAGACATCTTCATATCAAATAAATGCTTCATTAGAAATACGTTGTTGGAGGCCGAGGGTTTTTCATACACCTTACCCAATGCACACATCAAACCCTCCATTGTCGTTTCTTTTGAGATATTGAAAGCCACCAACAAAGCCAAGGACAACCGTATTGTTCCCAATGCCTTTCTGTCAAGAACCTCCCATTCTTCTTCCTTCATAGCTGTCGGCTGCTTTTCTCTTCCTCCCAATGGTAGGAATAGATCCTTCTGGTACAGATAGTCCTCTATTTGCATCTTCCATAACTGGAAGTTTTGGCCGTTAAAATTATCGACCTTAAACTTTCCTTCTTCCACCATTGCTCCCACTCGAACCAGAAACCCTAGCTTCCTGTGGGTTTATCTACCAAATAGACCTTTGGATCTGATACCAATTGTTAGAAAAACAGGATCACAGAGCAATACCAATAAATAGAAATGCAAATATAATCACACATACACATTACAAGAGAGACACAGATATATCATGGTTCACCCAACTTGGGCTACGTTCACACTGAAGTTTCCAGTCCTTATTATTATTTCATCCAGCAAAGTGAAGGGATACAACCTGCAGCAGAACCGCTGCACTTCCTCTTCACTGTCTCACAGTCTCTCTTCTGATCTCAGAGATATTTACAATGCATAAAACCTAATACCTCAACCCTAGCCGTGTTACAATGTATTTCTTTTATAAGGGAGATACAATGGGAAAATACCACGGGTTACCCAAAACCATGGGCCCGTAAAACAACCCCAAAAATTTCCTTCAGGGGCTTCTTCCCCCTCACAACCCCCCCCCGTTGGGGTGAGTGTACAATCCTTTGTACATATCATATAAAGCTGGGGTACAAACACAACTAAATAATAATATCTCTAAGTCTGGAGATCAGGCTCCACAACCAACATATAAACCTTTGGAGGCGATTTGAAACCCCCTCCGTAGACACCTATGGGGGCGGTTTTGAACCCCCCCTAAAACTCTCTCTTACAAAATTCCAGGGGTGGTTTTGAACACCCCTAAAAATCCCTCTTACAAAATTATGGGGGAATATTATAATGCCCCTCATACAGACCTACAAGAGAAATTTAAAAAGCCCCTCATAGACTCCTACAGAGGCAGTGATAAACCCCCTTCATAGCAACTTACAGAGGTGGCGTGGAACCCCCCTTGTAGCAAAACACAAAGATGGTTTGAAACCCCCCTTGTAGCCACTAATATAAATCATCATAAAAAATATTTTATTAGATTACCAATATTGCAATATCATTAGGGCATGGAGGAATCGAACCACCAACCTCATGCTTGTAAGGTAGGCGCTCTTCCATTAAGCTAGAACCCTTTAATAATTGGGGAGAGGATCAATATTAACACCTGGATTGCATCATTTGGAAGTATTTATACGCAAGAAATAGGTTTTAATGGAAGATGACGTTCAAGTTTTAGCCCCATCAATTTGCACATGCTCCCAAGTTGCTCAACTTCCAACGGTGATATTTTTGGACTCTTCTATTGTGGTTTTATTTGTTAGAGATTTTGTTTTTTGGTATTAAACCGATCAAGCTCGCGACTCAGAAATTACTCTGTGATTATGTGGGGGAGAAATAAGCAATGGTTACAATGGAAGTAATATTTTCCTCGAGCATACAAACTTGTCAAAGTAGCCGAAATGAATACAAGACATGTCTCACTAAGCACACAAAAACAACAAGCATCACACACCGGTTTCATGAACATTATAGGATGCATTGGCAAGTCATAAAATCATGCAAGTAATGCATACAAGGTTCACGCAAGCTACATGAAGCACTGATAGGATATAAAATCATTTACACAATGCATATAAATTTCACACAAGGAAAGAAAAGCACAAGCAAGGATAGGACTCACTTATTCACAAACTATCACTAGCCTAAGGAAACAATTTTGACACTACACTAAGCAATGCCAAGAGGTATTTGAAATTGGGATGATAATGGTCATTTCATGGCTTTCATTCATATCCATATCCATGATTGGAAGAAGTTGTAATAATAATTTTAATTCCATATATAAAATCAAAATCATAAACCATGCCCAAATATGGCCATACAAGCATTCGAGAAAATGAAACCATGGATTGCAATGTATCTTCAAATTTTATTTCCATCATCATATCATGCCGGAGTAAACTCATACATTCAATAAAAAATATACAACTTATGTATCACTTTGCATCAGGACCAAATCATGTAAGCAACCAACTTGTCTTCATAACCACCCATCATAGCCAGCCCCTCAAGATTATATAAGAGAGGTCCATTGTGATAGCAAGGAGAAAATATAGTTTAGTTCACTCAACATCATTCAAGTATCCACTGGAAATATCTTATAAAACCTTTATATTCCTTGTTTGCACAGCAAAACTGCAAATGACTAAATTGGCACATGCAAAGTCGAATTATGGAAAAAATGGGTTGCTTTTAAAATCTATGAGACAAGTTGAGAGTCACAGGTATGGAATATGGAGTGTCTTGGTTCAAACCGAGCCTCATATGAAGACAATAAAATTTTTCAAGGGAATACCATATTGGGTATTCTAATAGGACAAACAAATGGCTCACAAAACATGCAATTCGAGCCAAAATACAAGGTTCATATACAACATATTAAATATAAACCATAGCTATAGAAATCGACCTTCATGGATTTGAAAGACAACTTAATATGCCAAGTTTAAAAGGAACACTAATGGGTAAAATGATATGGTAGTTGTAACCATTGTGATGGCTTGAAATAACAATGGAAATGCATGCAAAAAGGCTTCTTTCACATAAAAACAAAGACCATAATGGAAAAATATATCCAATATCCACTAATGTCAATAAATCAGTTTGTTAAACAAACTCAACTAAACCTGGGAAGTTTAAATCTCATTCAAAAAAACCCAAGAAGTTTTGAATACATTTGACCAACCCGCAGAAGTATTCAACTATTTAAGTAACCAAGTTGCTTTTTCAAGAGTGGCATATTGCTCAGTTTAAGGCTTTCATCAGGTCATGTATTGTAGTTTTAAATGTGGTATGTATCTTGGTTTAAGGCCTTCATCAAGCCATGCACAATAACATAGAACATGCACACAAAAAACATGGCAATAAAATCTGTCAAAAATGTAGAATGGAGGTTCAATATTGTGACTTCATGGTGCATAGATGAGCAAAACACATAAGGTCTCATATCCATTGAATATCAAAGTCATTTATAGTTTCTCAAAAGAAGGCATGTACGAAAGAACTGTGGAATATGATGATTCATAAACACATATGCAAAGGAAATTTAGCTTTTTTTAATTTCCATGTTGTTATTTTGATATCATGAGTAACCCTTATGGTTTCCCACATAGGGCAGAAGGATAAACACAAGTATTTTGAACATTTGGTTGTTTCTCTGAATTACTTTCCTTTCAGGAAATTCAGAGAAGACATCCATATACTATTGTATGTAAATATTTTAGATAAGTAATATAAGAGGAGAAGAGGAATAAAATGTTTGTCAACTGAAAAAATCTTATATAGGATTGAGAATTGAATTGTTTAAGTGGGGTGGAAAGCATTTCCTCGAGTTATGGTCAGAAATGAAAAGGAAAGCAGAGACCATGGATGGTGAAATTAATGGACAGGGATTCTCGGAGAGTGGAGCATATCCTGCACTATGGAAATGTAGCTTTCACAAATAATGTATGATGGAAATGGGGGTGGAAAAGGTGGATATTTTGGCAAAAGGCTTGCAAGAATTTTATTTTATTTTATTTATTTATTTATTTATTTATTTATTTATTTTATTTATTTATTTATTTTTTATTTTTTTTATTTTTTTTTTTATTTTAGCATTTGCATGGTTTTGGAATGTTGAATGATATATATGGAATAAGACAAGGGATATAAATCAATATGATGGATGATAGTTTGAGGGGTAGAAGTTTAGAAGTTTTATTTCGGAGTAAAAATCTACTAGTTGGCAGTTTACAAGTTCAGACTTGCCTCTGATGCAATCAGGAATCATGCTTCTAGGACCAATTCCTGATCGCTTCCTTTGTGAGAATGAATTGGGAGTGAAGTGGGGGGATCTTCCCCGATCCATAGCTCCAAATAAAAAATCCACTTATGTCTAATCAAAGCGATTTAGCCAATGTTTTGAATTAGTACTCTAATAACACTAAGTAACCAAAATTACTTTGACAATTCCATCCCCTAATATTCTCCTCATTTGATGCAATAAAAACAATAATGAGTTGAAAGAGAACCAATTCTAAATATTTATCCCAATATCAATAATCAAATTGCATCATCTATTATTAAATCAACATAAGGTCCCAACCAACTCCACATTCCAAATAGAGACAACATTCATATGCATGGGGCATCACAAATACTAATCTCAGCCAAGTTATATATCTTGTTGCTAGAAATGATGCGAATAACAAATCGATCTAAAATTTAGATACTATTTCTCATGAGCCACTAAAGGTTATGAACATTAGGCCACATATGCATTATATTTAAGACATACCTTATTTAATACTTTAATTACTAAGTATTAGATGAAGTGTTGTAGCAAACAAACTCTAAGTTCAATCTGCTATGCAATAACCAATTTCTAATTCTAAATGTTTGTAGATCATCTTAAAAGAGGAAATCTTGGTGATGCTCACCATGCCAGTGATCCTTTTATTACCAAGTTTAAGCAAGCCATAAACTTATTAGCTTTGCAAAGTTTTCAAATGCTAAGTGATACCTTTTTTAAATGCCAATAAGTGAAGGACATCTATGGTTTCCAAATGACAACTAAAGAATAAGAGAATTGTTGTATCCGACCCATAAACACTTAAGAGAATACTTTAGATTTCATGAAAATGAGTATAAAGGACAAATAAAATTTTTTTGGAGATCTAAATGAGGTCCAATATCAACCTTATATGATCAAAACTAAGACTTCCTTTAATCAAGAAATAGACTATATGTTAACATTTCCTCAAAGAATATGTAAACAAGGTTGTTACTAACTCAATAATATTATTCTAGGCCTGGTTTGTTTAAATGTTGGTGAATAATAATAACAAAAAAGAAGGTTTTACAACAATATATCACTTTGTTGTGCTAAAAAACCAAGGCAAAAGTTTTATCATAATATGCAATCAAACTCTTGAGGCAATGGGTTGGTGTATGGAATTCTACCAAAACATAGTACTTTGTTTTAAAATTGTTCTATTGGATAAGCCAAATTAGGAATCTTGTATCCATGAGATATTAATAGTAATATGATCCTTAGGCAGGGAAATGTATGCTTCATTGATGGTTATGTTTGGGGGGAGGAATCACGAGGAAGAGATAAATAAAGTTACTTTCAAATACATTTTAAGTAATGAACTAGGGCACCTCAAACTTCATTCAAGTTTCTTAATCATACATGCCAATATCATACTTTATAAGATGAATTAATTGATGATCAAATTAACATGTGAACTTGTAACACTGTCTACTAACTCGAAATCATTTTCCAAAAGGATGACTTTTTGAATGGTAATTAGCTTGTCCAATAGCCTCAACAATGATGACAAGGTAGGTCCTAAGATTCACTATAAAAATACTTGCAAGTATTAATCTCAACTATGATGTGATTTACTCATCAATGAGTAGAGATATACAAGTAATGATTGATAATTAAAAAGGTTTTCCCACTAAAGTAAATCGTTTTATATCATGATTATGCTTATGGAAGATTGTATCAATATTCATGTATGCCAATCGAATTTGGCCTAATTTGCATCACCAAGTCAATTTAAAAACATAGTACTTAAACTCAGAACTTTCTACTTCTAGCAAATTCTTGGAATGACCAGGAACAATAGTTTTCTTTTTCCCTTGCTTTCCCTAGCATGCAAACACTTTTCTATATGCATATTTGAATAAACAGATCAAAATCAAACAATTTTCATCTCCTAAGGTTCCTGAACTCTTTCCATACTTACTCAACTAGGGCTTGCTGCTTCTAGCAAATTCTTGGAATGATCAACAAAATAGTTACATGCTTCCTATCCTTTCTCTAGCAGTGAAACCCTTTGCTATAACCTCAACATTTCTGAATCCTTTGGAAATCAATTTAATTAGAGAAACATGTGGAATCAATTTTTCATAAATATATTCAACCCTTTCACAGCCCCAATCTGGATCCCTTAAACAACCCATTAATACCATTCCTTAAATATACTAACCAATATATCATGTAAAATATATACTAGAAAAGGTAGAGTAGCCAAGACATCTTGTAAAAGGTATACATATTAGCATATCGTCATTATCTTTTATGCATGATGTTTTAGATGCCTTTGTGTGTCTATTTTAAACTCTTGAATTTTCTTGATTCTATTGATGTCAGCTCTCTATTCTTGGAGATTTTGAAACCTCTAAATTTAAAGATGTTGAATTCTCTGTTATTGTAGACATTGAATCCTTTTGTTGATGTAGACTTTAAATGTTTTGTTGATGCATATTTTGATTATTTTGGTGCTATATGTTTATATTTTTGTTGTTGTTGTAGACTCTGAATCCTTTGTCATCATAGGAAACCAATCAGTAATAACAACTAGATTATGTTTCTTGTACTCAAATTTATGAGGAGGTAACAACCAGTGCCATTAAGATCAACTGAAAAACAATGCTTAATTCCTTGGTTTTATGTTTGGAGTGGCTATGTCTTAGAGACATGAATCCATTTCTTTGATTTAGTCTTACAAAACCTGAAATCAATCGGAATTATGCCTACCTACATAATCTACTACCCCTATATGGTTTATTTGCTAAGAATTACAAATTGATAATATGCCATTCAACAAGACTATATGCTTAGGAAGATTGATTTTATCTGATTTCATATCAACCCTCTCCATGCTTCAATATATGCCAAATAAAATCTCAATCTTCGATTTTTGAGCCTCATACTCTTAAGTTTCCGCAATATAGTAGCTTCATCTTTTACACCGACCTAATAAATTAGCACACAAATAGTTTGTGGGTGTTCCTTGGAAGCAAAAAAACTAGGTTAATCATCAATCATGGCCATTGAATTCCTACATAAGAAAAATACCCAGCAATAGTTCGAGTTGAAACAAGGATCACAGTTTACACAGTGACATGGATTCACCTCTTATCCTAGCCTATAAACTCGGCACAAAATTAGTGGGTGTTCACTAAAAGAAAAAATCATCCCAACTATCAATCATGGTCATTAAATTTTTGCATAATAAATAAAACCCAACTACGGTTCCTATTTGAACAAGGGCATATATTAGAGTCTTGACTCTTTGAGGGTTTTTCTTAATAATCCTATTATAGACAATTTGTGAAGTATTGGCATAATAATTTTAAAAACATTAATTCAATATGTTTGTGTATATGATATAGTCTGGTGTAATATTCCCCCTTAGATCTGTGATTAAATTTTCCTTCCTACTGCCAAAATGTTTTAGACTTCCTTGGTTGATGGGTTTCGTCAAACACTTGACCATTTCACTTCTGTGTTTTGATAATTTGGAGTTTTATATTTTTCAGGTTAAACATAATGTCAAATGTGAACACCAAGGTGCCAAATAGATATTTATGTAACAACAGACATAAAATACCCAAGAAGAACACAATTTCATTTAATGACAATAGACATTGCATTCCAAACTTACTCCAGACTTGTTGTAGGTGTGTGACATTTATAGCAGTAGTCAAAAACTACAAATAACTCAGTTTTACAATGGAAAATTCAAACCTGATATGCACCATTAGTGTGCCATCATATTATGGATGTATGCGCCATCTTCTTTATGCATGGGAATAGTGACTTGAAGCCAAAGTGAGTAGTTGTTTTTTTGTAGGTGATAGATCCCTTTGTTCATGTGCACAACTAAAGTTTAGACCATGAAATGGTGCCTAGATCTCAATATATTTTCCCATTAATGAAAAGCACGGCTCCAAATCCCCTCCAAGATGAAGTAAATCTGTCCTAGTGCACCCAAGCCACTCGCAACACACCCAGTAACAATGTAATAGCTTAAATCTTCCCAAAACAGCCCATGTATCAGTCCTGTGACCTCCTTGTGAAATTATTGTTCACACCAAGATCTACTCAAGAAATTACAAACTCTCACAAATTGCCTTGCAAAAACTAGTCATAGAACACTAAAATCAGTCATGAATATGATGCAAAAATTATAACTCTATTGAATAAGTCTACATCAGCCAAACTTGGGAAATGTAATGGTTGTTCATATATATAATTAAATCATATATTTGAAGGCTAAAGATTCCATTCTAAATCCTCACAAAAGCAGGCTTACTAAATATATCAAAAACCCCCTAGGTGTAAAAAGTGCTTTCCAAATCACCTCAAAATCTCATGAATTTGTAAAGTAGTGATTGGATGGTGATGTAGGATGGAAAATAATCCTAAGTATAGAATTGCATAAGATTAAACATCATGGAGGATGAGTTGTCCAAAAAACAATTAAGGCAAGTCAACTAGGTTTCACCTTTTCACAAAAAGTAGTAAAAATCAATAAAAGCAGGTAAGTGCCCTTCTATTCTAGGATTGGATAAAATATACCAGAATCTCAAAATATCTCAGCAAATCTTATCCAAAATATCAGAAGATGCTCCCAAGTGACTCAGGAGAGCTTTTGGTCCACACAATTCATTGATTTTGGCCAACTACCTAGTCTAAGACCTAGGAATTAATCAAAAATGACTAATAATGTTATCCTAAGTATTAAATTGACATGGATGGGTTTTAAAATACTCCAAAACCCCCCCTTAAGCCTGAATTTATGTGCTAAAAATCAGAAATAAATAGGGCCCAACAACTTGGCATGGTCACCCTTTAACATACTTCCTTGTCCACAAAACAAGGAAATAAGGAAAACCTCATGGGAATAACCTCCTCTCAAAAATGGACATAACAAAATTAAAATATTGTTGATCAATCCTTCACTCCACCACATGTTCATCCATCCCGAGCAGTGATCTCAGATGGATGAAAGTCTTCTCAGTAAAAGCTTTGGTGAAGATGTCTGCAATTTGCTTAGTTGATGGGAAATATTGCAGATCAATGATGTGGTCATGCACTAAACTATTGATGTAGAGAATATGGATCTCAATATGATTGGTTATTTGCCTCTATACTGGATCAGTTGAGACCCTTATAGCACTCTGCTTTTCACAAAAGATGACTGCAGGAGTGCTAAAGGAAATCCCAAACTCTGAAAGAATACCCTGCAACCACACACACTGAGTTGCAACATTCACTGCTCCTCTGTATTCGGCCTCTACTGAAGATAGTGCAATTGCACTTTGTTTCTTAATTGAACAGGAAATAGGTCCTCCTCCAAGCATGAAAAAAAATCCAGAATTGGACTTCCGATCTAGGTTATCACCATCCCAATCTAAGTCAGTAAATCCAAGAAGATCTAGGATAGAATCTGCAACATAGTGAATTCCATCAGACTTGGTGCCTTGCACATAATGCAAGATTCTTTTTTCATCCCTCAAATGAAGCTAATGTGGTTGCTCCATGTATATTGATGCCACACTCACATCATAAGCATTGATGCCACACTCACATCATAATCAATATCAGGTTGAGTATGAGCCAAGTACAACAAGCTGCCAACTAGCTGCCTATACAAGGTGTTGTCAACCAATGGTGTAGAATCTGCTTCTTCAAGTCTTACTCTTGAAAGGAAGGGAGTCTTTGTAGGATTGAATTAAGCCATATTGAAATTATTTAGAAGGTATGAAGCATATTTTGACTAAGATACCTTAGTTCCAGACTTGGATTATGAAATCTCAAGCCCCAAAAATTGCTTAAGTATTCCCAAGTCAGTCATGGAAAAAGCTTGATGCAAGGAGGCCTTTAATGAAGCTATTTGATCAATAGAGCTACCTATGATTAGTATGTCACCAACATATAACACAATAATCAATATGGAGTCATAAATCAGCTTCATGTACACATTTTGTTATATTTTTTATAATTTCATTCAATATTATTTAGGATCACTAAGAGAATAAAAATCGCAAGAGACAATGGACACAAAGCATTTCACCGGGGAAAACCAAGAAGGTGGAAAACCCTGCAACTTCCTCGGAGATAGAATGAGCACCAATACAAAGATCACAAATATCAAACCCCAAAAGATAGATGTCTCCAGTAGCTACTCCTCCTCCACTTGTGCGCACTCCTGTCTCTCAACTATGTGAGTTAGATGAGTGAGTGAATGAGTAAAATGAGAGAGTCACACTCTCTATTAATACAACAACTTACCCTACCTTTAACCCTAACTGGGCCGACTTCCTAAGGAATCCTAATAACCCATCCACATGACTCATGCAGAGCTGACCCCACCAAGGTGGTCTAATAACCCATCAAATATAAGTTATGACACTTACAATGTAACTTGCGACACTTGCAAATACAAATGACGACACTTCCAATTGGAGGAATAATACATCTCCGTTGGGGATACAATAAAGCAAAAATGTAATACATACAATATACAAGTGGATATCTTCTGAAGTTACAAATACATCAACACTCCCTCTTAACTAGGAAGGTATTCTCTTGACACAGGTCATCAATACATGTAGGCACAAGTCTTCAATTATGGAGCTGGATCATCGTCACCGGATCACAGAGCATCGTCGTCACTGCTGTTGTACTCATCATCTTGATCACTGGTGCTATCTCTCAATTCTTCTAGTCATAGGAATTTCTACAGAGCCAACCCTTTTTCATGTTGGATGTAGGCCTAGCCTCCTGTAGTTCTTCATCATCTCTGCAAGCGGGCCATCCTTTGGAATTCTCAGGGCTGATTATGTGCGTCAACAAAACCTCGAAAGAGCATCCCAGGACTGATTACGAGCTTATTGCTCAACCTATAGGATCTCCCAGGGATCTATTACATGTGACCTCCACAAAACCTTAAAAGAGCATCTTGCGACCTGCAAGATCTCTAAAGAGCATTCCAGGACTTTTACATGCCCAACACAACCTATGGGATCTCTAGGACTGATTACATGTGAACTCCACAAAACCTTCAAAGAGCATCTTGTGACCTGCAAGATCTCTAAAGAGAATCCCAGGACTTTTACATGCACAGCACAACCTATGGGATCTCCAGGATTGATTACATGTGAACTCCACAAAACCTTAAAAGAGCATCTTGAGACCTGCAAGATCTCTAAATAGCATCCCAGGACTTTCACGTGCACAACACAACCTATGGGATCTCCAGGAATGATTACATGTGAACTTGCAAAACCTCGAAGAGCATCCCAGGGCTGATTACGAGCTTACTGCTCAACCTATAGCATCTCCCAGGGATGATTACATGTTATTGCACAACCTATCCACGGCCACGGAGTATCATCCTGATACTCATGATCACACTGATCATCTTCGCATGGAGCATCATCCTGATGCTCATGATCATACTGATCATCATCATATAGTGCATCATCCTAATGCACATCATCATCACATGATCATCCTGATCATCATCATACATAGCATCATCCTGATGCATGTCATCATCACATGATCATCCTGATCATCATCATAGCATCATCCTGATGCATATCATCATCACATGATCATCCTGATCATCATCATACAAAACATCATCTGGAGCATCGTCATGATGCTCATCACACAACACTTACATCCACATCCATGGGAAGGATCCTCCTACCAACATGCTTGGAATGGCTCCTGCAAATGTTTCCCATCACCTCCTCCTCGAAGTATCTTCTATCTGAATAACACCAAGCCTCTCTCTGAAGTACTCGAACCTCACTCTGGCTAGTGGTTTGGTCAACACATCTGCAATCTGCTCATCTGTCGCAACATACAGGAGCTTCACTACTTCTCTTTGCACTATATCCCTGATATAGTGATATTTGATCTCGATATGCTTTGACTTGTCATGGAACACTGGGTTCTTTGACAAATTCACACAACTCTGGTTGTCACAGAAGATACAAGTAGCATCAAACTGGAGATCAAATATATATGATGGTAGCTTCCTTAGCCATACTGCCTCGCAACTGGACGAACAAGTTGTGACATACTCTGCTTCGGCTGTACTCAGTGCTACGTAGGATTGCTTCCTACTAAACCAAGAGATCACACCTAATCCCATACTGAAGCAGCACCCTGAAGTGCTCTTCCTTTCTACAGCACTGCCTGCCCAATCTAAATCAACATAACGCTCTAGCTTAAACTTTTGATTCGCATCATACTTGAGCCCATAATCAATCATACCCTTTAGGTACCTCACGATATGCTTTTCAGCAATCAAGTGAACATGTCTAGGATCCGTCAGGAACTAGCTCAAAGTGTTCACAGCAAATCAAATATCTAGTCTCGTGTTTGTCAAGTACATCAAGGACCCAATCATCTGACGATACATCATGGCATCAAACGACTCTGATGAAGCATCACTCAATAGCTTCAGGTTCAATGCCATAGGTGTCGCATGGCCTTGTAGTCCATCATCCTGAACTGCTTCAAGATCTCTACTGCATACTTCCCTTGTCCAAGGAAGATTCCATCTACACTCTGCCACACCTCCATACCTAGAAAGTAATGAATCATAACCAAGTCCTTCATCTCGAACTCGGCATCAAGTTTCCTCTTTGTGTCGGAAATCAACCTATCCTCACCTGTCACAAACAGGTCATCCACATACAGTAGGAGTATCACTGGATTTCCTTCCTCAACCTTGTAGTAAAGGTTGGAATTTGCTTTACTCTTGGTAAATCCCAAACTGGTTAGGAAGTTGTCTATCCTGCCGTACCATGTCATGGGTGCTTGTTTCAAGCCATACAAGGCTTTCTTTATCTTGCACACATATGACTCCCTGTCATGTGTCTCAAAACCAAGTGGCTACTCCACATACACTTCCTCTTCGACTACACCATTCAAGAAATATGTCTTGACATCCATCTGGTGTATCTTCCATGTCATCATTGTAGCCAGAGAAAGTACTATTCTAATGGAAGTGTATCTGGCTACAGGTGCAAAAGTTTCTTCATAATCTATCCCTTCTTTCTAGGAGAAGCCACGAGCCACAAACCTTGCCTTGTATCTCTCTATGCTGCCATATGCAACATGCTTGATCTTGTAAATCCACTTGGAAGTCACAACAAACTTCCCTTCTAGTCTTGGGACCACATCCCAAACATCATTCTTCATGATCAACTATTATTCTTCGATCATGGCATCCTTCCATTAATGCATCCCTGATCTTGGGAACTTCAGATTCTTCAATATCTTCAATAGGTAGTTTTCTTGAACTTCGTCACTGTAAAAAATGTTGTTGTTCTTCTTTTGTAGGTGATTGTACACGATTTTTCCTACAAGTCAAATTCAATTGCATGATTAGAAACTTCTCATAGTTTTTAGATCAAAATCTTACACATAAGTACAGATGTCATGAGTCATGCAATTATCTTAGCCAATGATTCAATACAACATTCATCCATATCTCGTATTGATACGGTAACTTTCTAGATGCCTTCGATCTCTACCAGAACATTGTTAAGAGTGTGCACAACTCCCAACATGTCAGCAAAGAGGTTTCATTCTAGATAAGTAGCAATGGAATGTTGTACAGTACCATAGTCCACTTACCCATTACTTGTATATTAGAAGTATCTTGTTCATTAATGCAAATTTTCTAAAATGCATAATATACATCCTAAATCTAGGAACATAAGTATGTACATGACTGAACAACATCATTTAAGTAATCATATATACAGGGAATAACAATTCAAATACTTATCTTTGTTTGGTTGTTGGGTGGACTCCCTCTCAATCTTTGCTTCCTTGTAGGAACTACTGGAGTGTGCTCCCTCTTGATCTTTGCTTCCTAGATTATCTGTCCTGTACATATACAACTGTCCTTGCTGCTTCTGCCCATAGATGCATAGGAAGATCTTGGTCATGAAGCATTTCCCGTGCTGCTTCCATGATTGTTCTATTCTTCCTTTCTGCAACCCCATTTTGTTGTGGATTGTAAGGAGTGGTCAACTCCCTCTTAATCCTTGAATCAATGCATAACTTCTTGAAGTCCCCTGAAGTGAATTCACCGCCATTGTCGGATCTAAAGGTCTTGATCTTCTTATCAGTTTGGTTTTCTATCAAGGCTTTGAATTCCTTGAACTTATCAAACACTTCATCTTTGTTCTTCAAGAAATATACCCAAGTCTTCCTAGAGAAATCATCAATGAAAGAAACATAATATACATACCCACTCAGAGAACTAGATGACATCGGAGTGGATAAACTCCAAGATTCATTTTGCTTTGCTTTCACTGCTTGAAAATGCCTTCTTTGTGTTCCTTCCTTTTCCACATCCTTTGCAAACACCTTCATGCTTTGACTGGATTTCAGGAAGACCTTCTACTACTTTGCTTTCAATTGGTAGTGCTCTATAGTGCACATGTGCAAGCCTTCTATGCCAAAGTTCACTTGGCTCCATGGATTCATGTACCATGGCATGTTCAGGTTGTCCCTTCAATTTGTACAATCTTCCCTCTTATTATCCAATCACTACTGCATCATCTATGGTCTTACCTTTTGGACACATAAGTACTTGGCCATCCACAGATGAAACTATCATCCCCTTTGCATCCAAAGATGATATGGAGAGAAGATTCTTCTTGAGTCCAGGTACATATAGAACATCTTTCATCTTTAAAGACTTCCCAGTGTCTAACTTGTAGGAGGCTTCACCACTTCCTTTTATGGGGTATTGATAGTCATCCCCAAGTTTCACCTTATGAGGTGACTCATGTTCAGAGAGGTCCATAATAGATTCTTTAAATCCTGTCATATGTTTGGAAGCCCCACTATCAATAAGCTAATCATTACACCCATGTGTAACAATACCTGTGAGAACAGAGATTAGAACATATTCTTCATCACTTGAAGAGTCTTCACTTTCTACCTTAGTCTTCTTCCTGGGAGGTTCATCATCCTTAGCAGCATGAGCATGATATCTCTTCTTGTTGTTGTTGGAGCCCTTTTTGTTCTTGGGACAATCTGAGGCATAGTGTCCCTTCTCATCACATGTGTAGCATCTAATGTGAGAGTGACCTTTTTTCTTTTGATGGTGGTGAGAACATTTCCTGTGATGAGGTTGCTCCCTCTTGAACTTACCTTTCTTGGTGTGTGTTGTGAGAGCTTGGTATTCACTTCCCATCTTTTCTTCTCGGGCCACAAGTCTAGCTTCTTCTTATGAACATTCCTCCCACAGTCTACTGAAAGAGATCAATTTATTTCTTGCACATATACCTTGGATGAAGGAGTCCCATGACCTAGATAGGCCATTGTTAACACCCAAAAAGTGCTCACTAGCTCATTTCCCTATTCACATGACCCATTTATACACTTTTTCACCATCAGAGCCTCTGAAACCAACAAAAGGTCACCAAAAGACCTGAGTACACCCCTTTTTCCATTAAAAAAGATTATTTTTCCCAAAAAAGCATAAAAAACCCTCAAAAAGGGTCCAAATTCCCAAAAATATTAAAAATGGAATTAAAATATTATTTTTATTCAAAAAGGAAAAAGGAGGGAAAAGTACCTAAACCATATTGGTCAATACCATTTGGTTTCCACAAAACCACAAATGGTATTTCCCACCACCAAAACCTATAAAAAGGTGGTAGGGGTTCCTCATTTCACATCCATCCATTATCTCATCCTTATGCTGCTGAAATCTCCCCTGAGCATTTTAGCCATTGCAAACCACATTGGAGAAGAGACCATTGGAGATTGGAGTTGCTCATCCTTGGAGCCATTCAACCTCACCATTAGAGGTATTAATTCCGCAAGCACTTGCTTGCCCCATTCTTTCAATACAAATTTATTATTCTTATATGTTCTTGTTCTTGATTTTAAATTATCTTTGTTATTTGCTTAATATCTTTGCTTAGATCCATGAATAATCTTGTTTAATTAGTTTATGGTTATTTATTTCCATTGAAACTGCTGCTACTAGTTAGCAGGTTCCCATAGCACTAAGCCTGGTTGCAAAACCGGGCTAACAGTTTTTGGCGACTCCGCTTTGGTTTGAACTATAGATCTCTAGTTTTGCCTTTAATCTTAGTTTTTTATGAGTTTTTAACCTTTAGATCCATAGATCTGCCATCTTAGACAGCAGATCCATTGCTGCTCTGAGTTTTGGCCCCATAAACAGCCCGAAATTTTCAATTTTCAGGTTCGTTTCTCGTTTTCCGTGCACGGCTTCCGCATCGCGGCTTTTTGCCAGACAATCGCGCGGTCCATCGCAACTTTTCTGCGTTTTTTCACGCGGTCCATCGCGGCTTTCTGCCAGCCAGTCGCGCGGTCCATCGCGACCTTTCTGCGTTTTTCCGCGCTGCGCACCGCGGCTTCGCGGCCAATTTCCGCGCTGCCCATCGCGACTGTGCGGCTAAAACCCGCGCGGTCCATCGCGCCTGTGCGGCCAAAACCCGCGCGGTCCATCGCGACTGTGCGACAAAAAACCCGCGCGGTCCATCGCGGTTTTTCTGTCAAAACCCGCGCGGCTGAATTTTTCATTCGGCCATCCCAATTTTGAAATTTTTTTTTACTGTACTTTCTGCCCATAGCACATTTTTTACAGTATTAAATTCTGCATATTTGACAGCTTTGAAAAAAAATTTACTATTTAAAGTGCATATCTAGAAATCTTTTTAAAAATTTTCAAGAAAGTGAAAGAAAGACTCATTTTGCATTTTCATCTAGATTCAAATTTTTTCCTATTTACTTCTTTAAAAATCTTGCCCTTAGCAATTTTTTTTTCTTGAAACGAAGAAATCCATTTATTTCTTTTAAAAAGAAGTCTATTATTTGCTTTCATAAATCCAAGAAATCCTTTGTTTTTTGAGCTATTTTTTGAAAAGCATTTAAATTCCTTTTTAGTGAAAAAGCCATAAATATTTGCTTTTTATTTTCGAAAAATCCTTTATTTTTTGAAAATTTCCTATAAAGCATTTAATTTTTTCAAAGTTCAGTTTACAACACCTCACGTGCACTCACACGATCACTTAATCGAAGTAAGCCTTAAAAACGTACCCTAATTTGAACACACTTTTAACCCCACTTGGGGAACACTAAAAGAATTCTTGTAGCTAGGTAGTATTGGGGGGATAGGTGTTCCAATAACACCCCTCAGTTCTTACATCTGAGACATAGAAGTTGTCCAATTAGGGAGCTAAAATCTCTTAGTACTTTTTGGCGCGGTCACAACCGGTTTGTGGGAAGGCCTCTCCCTTAGGAGGGTTGAAGTCGCGAGGATGGTTCCGGAAGCCTGAGTGGAATACCGAAATCCATTCAGTAACCGAAGGGCTACCATTCGCAGTTCTCGGGATATCCCTGTATTGGGATATTGCGATCAAAGGACCAAACGACAGATTTACCTTTTCTCGACGCGTCATGAACGGAGTATCCTAGTAGCCTGTCTTTAGGATTGATTACCCGGTGTCCCTCCCGGTAGGGGGATATCTAGCCGTTGTCTCAACATTCATATTGTCTGACTTGGATTTCATCACCTTGCAGAGGATATCGTCTGTTTGAGTCACAATACTTTTAGATTAGGTGTTTGCATGATATCAACCTACCTGTGGTCTAGTTACACCTATTTTTTCTAGGAGCCGCTTGCATGTTGGTATTCTGACCAGTTGTTGCATTCCTCCACTTATTGTAGCACAGCTGCTAGAATAAGTGCCTTTTTTGAGGATTGATTTTTGGCCTGAGAGCCTTCTTTTTTCACTCCCCTTCTTACACCCTTGGTTGCATTAGGGTTTTGAGTCTTTTATATATATCACCACCTGATACTTAAATAATTTTTTTAACCAAACACATATTCTCACCATTGAGAATTTTAGACGCTCTCGTCGTCTACAGGGCGAACTCCCTGAGTTTAGTCCACTTGGCTCTCCACGTCACGGACGCAGAGCCTTATCCCTTGATTCGACACATCGTCAATCAATTAGGCAGTCATCCGATTCTGACACACCTCACTTCACCTTTGATTTGGAGGTAGAATCCGAAAACCCCACAGAGTTACCCCCAACCACCATTATGTCTGGAACACCCTTTGATCCACTATTTACAACTACCATAGGTCAGACATCCGCAGACCCTTCTGCTGTAGTACCATCCACGGCAACAACCACCCCTCTGGGTATGCCCAATACGGGTAACACTCCACATTTAGGAATTCCTAACACAGGGCCACCACCTGTCATGGGTATACCCAACATGGGGGTCATACCCCCTTTGGTTTCCACAAACCCCATCCCAGGAATCCCTATTACGATTCCCAACCCAAGTGCAACCCATGTTGCACTTGGAAGTGCTATCCCAAGAATCCCTAGTGCGATTCCTAACCCAAGTGTAACCCAAGTTGCACTTGGAGGCGCTGGCCCATACCAGACTACACCTATTGGAGGCCATATACCCTCCATACCTAGCATACCTTTAGGCGCTACTGGACCCCTACACCATACCACTATGGCCAGGCATGTCCCAGTTCCAGTCACCACATCTGCTAGTCTACCATACATGGCAAGTCTGAACCTGCCAGATTTAGCTAGGCTCACAAATGATCCCATCAGACATGATCCGGCGTGGCCTCAAATGCCCACCAAACTCCCCTCTGACATCCCTAAGTTTGAGGGTAAGGCAGGAGAAGACCCCCAGAACCACATCATGTCCTTCCATTTATGGTGTTCCTCCAACTCCATAGTGGATGACTCAATCCGCCTCCGGCTTTTACAACGCACCTTCACTGGCTCCGCAGCCAAATGGTATATCGAGCAGCCCCATGGGACGCATGCCACTTTTACCTCCCTTGCCTCGACTTTCCTACAATTCTTTCAGTTACCTATCCGCTATGACGCGGGCGTCGAGATCCTACTGTCTTGCAGACAAAACACGTCCACGCATATCACTGACCATATTCATGATTGGCGTCGGCGCCGAAGCCTATGCAAAATCAAATTAGACGACCGAATCTTCCTAGATTGGTTTCTAAAATCCCTCCTTCCTCTCATTGCGAAGGATGTAGCATCTGAAAGACCCCAGTCTGAAGAAGAGGCCATCCTCAAAGCCCAACAGTTTGATCTCATCTACGCCCAGTCGGGTTACCTATACACGATCATACCGGACGCCCCACGAGGCGACTCTGCACACGGTGACACACCGGGGGCATCACATGCCGCTGATGGCATTATTGGCCAAATTACACCGCAAGCAAAACATTTCAGTATGATGAGCACCATGCCTACCCCAGACCTTTCTAGGGCTACATCTAGTTCCGGAGCGACAACTTCTTATGCTCCAACAAACCAGACCCATCACGTTCATGGACCCTCTTGTCCACAACATTGTTATGGCCAAGCGCCATCAGCATATGTACCTCCTACATACTATGCTCAACCTACGGTATAGACCCCCATGCAGTTCCCACAACAGCCCATGCATTACCCACAACCGGTTGCACCAGCTAACCTCACACCTCCACCAGCTCAGGGGTACCAACAACCCCAACAGGCAACTGGACCACCTCCAGCTCCACCTGCATACTATCCACCGCAACCTGCTCCCACACCTGCGGCTCCTCAGAATCCCCCCAATGCTCAAGGGCATGTGTATGCACAACAAAATCAGCCCCAATACCAAAATAACCAACGCAACCAGGGTGGGCAACCAAACCGCGGAAGAGGACGCAACCGTGGAAACAATCAAAACCGTAACCAAGCTCCACAACCTACCCATCCTCCGCAAAACAATAACGCGGCGCCTGCTCATCAGAATCCTGATCGACCACCTAAGAAAGCCAAAAACGCTAATTTACGAACAAACCATCCTTGTTCCATTTGCGGTGTCTATGGTCACTATACCCACGCTTGCCCACATCTGGAGCGAGCTCGACAACTATGGACAAATGACGCCCATCGTCAAGGGCAGGCAGCTCCTCAGCCGCCACCCAACCCCCCACCACCTCCACAACAACCTTTGGTACTACAAAACCCTTTTCCAACACAAGGAGTGGTGAACACTCAGCAATTAGCCCCCCCACAGGGCAACGTGCAACCACAACAAATTACTTACGCAGCTCCGGACCAACCCATGTTTGATTCAGGTACCCATCATTTATTGATGATGTCCACTGCCGACGTCAATATCCAAACCCGTCGGAATCAATACGGACCGACTTCTGAAGCCCCTCCCGCCTAAAAGGATACTAATGCTCATCCCACTGATCAGACATTGCGTATACCTCAGGTTCCACTCGATGGCGCTTCTAAAGCACCTCGCTTCCCCCTTCGCCGAATCAACAATAATCCAAATGCTCGGGCTGCATCGAATTACAACATCGTAGACGACTTAGCCCAGTCTCCTGCAGCCATGTCTGCTTTAGAAGTTTTGAAAAACTGTCCTTCACAGCGCAAGACTTTACTCTCTGCCATTGGCGCCATTGACCCCAATGATTCACAGCTGATCGCATTTGATTCAGACCAGTCTGAACCCCGCCTGCCTTCCTCTTTAGCATTCCAAGTTTTCGTTTCTGTTCGGAATCTTGTCATCCATCGGTGCATTATCGATGAAGGGGCCTCCACATGCATCATGTCCACATTCGTTTGGCAGAAGTTGGGATCCCCTACTCTCCAGCAGTCCACCACTGCATTACGAGCTTATGACGGCCGTTCGGCTCAACCCCAAGGTCTTTTAGCCAATGTCCCTGTCCAGCTGGCGGGTAAAACCGTGCTCATTGACATTGAGGTCATCAATGCCCAACTAGACTATAACCTTTTACTTGGTCGCGGCTACATGTATGCCATGCGGGCTGTTGCCTCATCCGTATTTCGCACCATGCAGTTCCCCCATGAGGGACGCGTGGTCAAGGTCGACCAGCTCACCTATTACGATCACAAGGCCCCCGCCACACCGGAAAATGTTCTCCCCATGGTTGAACAACCTGTTTGTGGTGCAACTACCTCATTCATTTCCTCGGTAGGACCCATACTTTACTCCGAGGCGCCGATGACCTCTACATTCCAGGCCATTCCACCACCATCACCGGAGACCCACGTCGCTAACCTCTGTACTCTTTCACAGAATACACAAACATCCGGTAGTCAACCACCATTGATCCCCAGTCACATTGGTGTTACACCCATCCACACCATCCCCTTCCTATTTCCTCCTTCAGGTGTAGTAAGCGCCCCGGTTATGGCTACCCTTAGTCTACCCGGGTTAACATTGGGATTACCCGTGTGGTATATTCCGCCTCCCGTTCGACCGCCGACACCAAACGTCATCCTCCAACCAGTACAACCTATTGTTACCACAAATCAACCTCCTCCGGGTGTCGCAATCCCTTCGTCGTCAACAAATCCTCCCCCTCCATTCGTCAGGCCCACTGGGGGCAGACGCCCACAACCATACACTGCGGTTCCCCCACCCAAGGCAGTTAAACCTCCCCCCGTATTCCGTGCTCCTCCAAAATGCTCGCTGTGCGATGAGTTAGGCCATCCAACCCATCAGTGTCCACAGTTACCTGCATTGCAGGAACACATGCAAATGTTGGATGACGACCCCAACATCCTGGTGGTCAAACTAGATCCAAACCCTATGCCTCGTGATAAATCACTGCGTACCAACCACCCATGTGCGATATGCGGTATTTACGGCCACTACTCCCACAACTGTCCTGACATCCTAGACTACAGAGAAGCTCTCTACGAGATGAACAATTTGGACCTAGAGACAGCACCCCCTACTATCGAGGAGATCTACCCTCCCGCATCATCCTCATCCGGAGAGATTAACACCATCTACATGATCTCTTCAACTACCACTACCTCATCACTCGATTTGACCACTCAAAGCTCCCGCAATGACGAAGAGGTTCTCGAGACTCCTACTACCTTTGATTATCCCGGGGAAGACATGCACCATCGTCCATACTTCCTCCTGGAAGAGACTTCATCCACCACCGCTACCCAATCCGCGTTTGAGTCCAAGGATTTCCTTCCTACTAAAATCGACTGGTTAACGGATCCCATGGCCGATATTTCTCCCGTCATCCACATTGACATCTCTGACCCACTTGGTGCCCTTCATACCTTCACATTAGGAACCTCCCACAGTGAGCATGAGATCGTAGAATACCAACAACTCTTCCAAGAATTCACTGATGTCTTTACTTGGTCAGATACCGAAATGCCTGGCCTTGACCCCGCCATTTATACGATCTCCACTGGATACCCCTCTGTCCGGTCGGCCCCTTCCATTGATCCCTTTGACACACAGGTTCAACCCTTTCAAATCGACCAGGAAACCACATGTCCACAACATGGGGGCAGGCCCAAAACCTTGCCTACTCATCATCATCGTGATCCTCGTCGGAGATACTGGGGGCATCCACCCCACAAAGGGAATCCCCCATCATCATATCATCACTTCAGTATGCCACCACGACCCACAGCCTCATGGTATAACACCCCGCCAGCAGTTGCTCAATGCCCTATTGATCTCTCTCTGAGACAACATCTGCACCACATTGACACCTCTGAGTTAGGGGGCATAATAGATTACCTCGACCCTGGGATAGGGGGCATGATCAATCATTTTGAACCTTCCCCATCATATCTATCTCAACACCTCAATGAGCCCATCGTTCAAAACAACACATATGTGATTCACAATCACAAACCCCATGCACATAGCATGGGGGCAGGTCATTAACCCTACTCACTTTTTCATATTCGTGATCTCAACCATTTTTGAGGTCGCGTGTCACTTGTATATTTCAGTTGATTTGATACACCTAGTATTTTGCCCCCACGGGTCATCATTTCTCCCCACCACTACATCCTTCGCTTGGTGGGATCACCTTTATTTGTAGCCATTTTTTAACCTAGTTCTTTCCTTTAACCATTCCGGAGTCCTTATGACCTCCGTTTTTCGCACCATTTGCACTGCCGGATTCATATTTCCGTGCCCGTGATGATGCTTGAGATCATTTCTCGCTCTCACCAGGACCAATATCAACATTGTGTCCCGACACCTTGTCGCCCCAGTTTGCGTACCACTTCGGCTGCTCGTCGTTTTTGATATATTTGTTATCATCGGATTCATTTTTTCGAGCCCGTGATGATGCTTGAGATCATTTCTCGCTCTCACCTTTAGATTTTTCGGGCATTTTTCCTCGTGCCCCCCTCGTCACCTCGGTTTGCGTGCCACATCGGCCGTTCTCCGTTTTCGACGTGCCTTATATCGCCGGATTCAGTTTTCCGCGCTCGTGATGATGCTTGAGATCATTTCTCGCTCTCACCTTTAGATTTTTTGGGCATTTTTTCCATGCCCCCCTCGTCGCCTCGATTTGCGTGCCACATCGGCCGTTCTCCGTTTTCGACGTACCTTATATCGCCGGATTCAGTTTTCCACGCTCGTGATGATGCTCGAGATCATTTCTCGCTCTCACCTTTAGATTTTTTGGGCATTTTTTCCACGCCCCCTCGTCACCACGGTTTGCGTGCCACATCGGCCGTTCTCCGTTTCCGACAATCCTTATGTCACCGGATCCAGTTTTCTGCACTGATGACGATGCTTGAGACCTTTTCTCGCCCTCATCAATCCATTTTTGTTCAGTATAATTTTATCCCTTTTTCGGGCCGAGCAACCCCTTTTACGAAAAAGGCACTTAGGGAGTTTCTGTTAAGCTCTTTTCTGACTCCTAAAACAATGAAAAGATCGCCGAGCAATCTTGCTTCCTTTCATGCTCACTAAACGTATCTGAAAGGGCATCTACCTGGTATCGTCCATTTTTAGCGAATCTTTATATCGTCGGATCCAGTTTTCCGCGCTCGTGATGATTCCTGAGATCATTTCTCGCTGTCACGTCCTGATTTTCAGGGCATTTTTTCCATGCCCCCCTCGTCGCCTCGGTTTGCGTGCCACATCGCTCGTTCTCCGTTTTCGACGTGCCTTATATCGCCGGATTCAGTTTTCTGCGCTCGTGATGATGCTCGAGATCATTTCTCGCTCTCACCTTTAGATTTTTCGGGCATTTTTTCCACGCCCCCTCGTCACCTCGGTTTGCGTGCCACATCGGCCATTCTCCGTTTTTCGACAATCCTTATGTCACCAGATCCAGCTTTCCGCACTGATGACGATGCTTGAGACCTTTTTTCGCCCTCATCAGTCCATTTTTGTTCGGTATAATTTTATCCCTTTTTCGGGCCGACCAACCCCTTTTACGAAAAAGGCACTTAGGGAGTTTCTGTTAAGCTCTTTTCTGACTCCTAAAACAATGAAAAGATCGCCGAGCAATCTTGCTTCCTTTCATGCTCGCTAAACGTATCTGAAAGGGCATCTACCTGGTATAAGTTTACCCCTTTTCCGGACCTCGTAGACTAATTACGAAAAAGGTATACTCTAGTCACATCGGCTAGAAGAGTTCTCCATCCGCATCATTTTATGCTTTTTCGGGCCTTGGAGACTAAACTACGAAAAAGAACACCAATAGAGTCCACTTACCACTTTCAGACTCTCTAAACATGAAAGCAACCATGAGCATGCGCCGTCCTGGGCTCACAAAATCCACAGGACCGTACCATTTCAGAGCACACTTTTATCCCTTCTTGGAGCTCATTAAAACTACGAAGAAGGAATCAATGGTGCCTCTTGGCGCTACAACACATCATGTCTACTCACATAGCAGCTTCCCCATTTTGGTCGCCTTTGTTCAGAGTATTCTGCAGTATGTCACCCTGAAACTCCCTCGACAGCTACCATTAGCTTCACCCCCCCAGAGTCAGTACATACCCTTCAGTCCCTAAAAGATGATCCCCACACCTACAAGTCAGTTCCCTACGCCGCCAGGTCAACCATGTCATCATGCTCTGAACAAAGGAAGTTTGAGTCTACCCATTTTTTGACCCAGTTATTTCCCATCCCCACAAGTATGTCAGCCCTATCATCAGTACTACATCACTTCAGTTCTACACCTCGTACTCCTATCAAGGAAACATCATTGCCTTGTTACTTGCTGGTCTCCCTCTGTCGACGACGACCACATTGATTCCAGAGGATAGACCTAGAGGTCCCTGTGTCTTGGACTCATTACCATTTATGATGAGTGCCTACGAATCATTTCGAGAGGAATCCTCAGTGCCTCTCCGAATGATTGTTTCTCACATGCTCGACTTCAACACCTTGATCGCATCGTTGAGACTCGCACAGGGTATTGGTCCGTTCAGTTATTAGTCGAAGACCCCGGATACCACCTGACTCCTCCACATTTGAGAGTCTACCTATGGATACAACCAGTTACATTTTTTCGATAGATATCCGGGTTGCGTATGGCGACAGTATTCCAGATGGCTCACAGTCATTGAGTTCATACAGATGTTGGACACCTTCAGTTTCAGCAGTTCAACGGTTATTCCAGTGTATCAGTTATTGAGATCAGCCATGATCATGAGTATATCCCACAATAATGTCCCCTCTGGACCATTATGATGTACCAGTATATTTCTTTACGTATTAGATCCCCCTTCTTGGGACTAATTGTTTTGTATATGTCTTGATACGAGCATGGGAATGCCCGCCTCGTCCTTTATCAGAGATTATACCTCATTCATATTGAGGCCTTGTAATATTTTTTGTTTTTGCAGCTTCCAAGGGCCGTGGCTCCAGTCTCCAAACGGTCTCTTCTCTCCCCTAAAACCCCAGAAAAAGACAAATGAACTATGATGTCTATCGGCCATGCGATGAGCTCCTGCCCTCACACATCAGGGGGCAATCTGTTAACACCCAAAAAGTGCTCACTAGCTCATTTCCCTATTCACATGACCCATTTATCCACTTTTTCACCATCAGAGCCTCTGAAACCAACAAAAGGTCACCAAAAGACCTGAGTACACCCCTTTTTCCATTAAAAAATATTATTTTTCCCAAAAAAGCATAAAAAACCCTCAAAAATGGCCCAAATTCCCAAAAATATTAAAAAGGGAATTAAAATATTATTTTTATTCAAAAAGGAAAAAGGAGGGAAAAGTACCTAAACCATGTTGGTCAATACCATTTGGTTTCCACAAAACCACAAATGGTATTTCCCACCACCAAAACCTATAAAAAGGTGGTAGGGGTTCCTCATTTCACATCCATCCATTATCTCATCCTTATGCTGTTGAAATCTCCCCTGAGCATTTTAGCCATTGCAAACCACATTGGAGAAGAGACCATTGGAGATTGGAGTTGCTCATCCTTGGAGCCATTCAACCTCACCATTAGAGGTATTGATTCCGCAAGCACTTGCTTGCCCCATTCTTTCAATACAAATTTATTATTCTTATATGTTCTTGTTCTTGATTTTAAATTATCTTTGTTATTTGCTTAATATCTTTGCTTAGATCCATGAATAATCTTGTTTAATTAGTTTATGGTTATTTATTTCCATTGAAACTGCTGCTACTAGTTAGCAGGTGCCCATAGCACTAAGCCTGGTTGCAAAACCGGGCTAACAGCCATTCAATGTGTTCATCACAATTTCTCCATTCTCCACTACTTCATCCACAGCTTCAGGTTGTTCTTTGATTTGAGAGACCTTAGTAAACTAGGATTGGATGGTCTCTCCATTCTGGATCTTTACACCTTTCAATTGGTTCCGCAGTGTCATCTTCTGATTTACATTCTTTCCTTCAAACAACTTGGTCAAGGAGTGTTGTAGGTACAACAGATCCCATGTTCTAATGGAACACAGGAGCCCCAAAAATTTTAATGCAAAGGTAATGATTTATATTCCTTCGTCCTTATGGGTTTTTTCATCATGTTTGTTATGGTTTTATGCCTTTACATTATTTTCATCTAATTAGGATTTTTTCCCTTAGAAAATTCCCATTTTTTTACTATTTTTCTGCAAGCTGCGGGAAGCCTTGAATTCTTCCAAAAGGGTATTTTTCATCCCACAAGCCCGCAATCCCACAATTGCGGATTGCAGGGCACTTTGTTTTTCCTTTTGAAATTCCTGTCATCCCGCAAGCTGCGGATTGCAGGAAGACCTTGTGAATATGTTGTTGAACTTTTCGTTCCGCAACCCGCAACCCGCAATTGCGGATTGCGGATTGCGGATTGCGGAAAGGTTATTTCAAAAATTGTATTCATTAACTTCACGCATTCCGCAAATTGCGGGTTGCGGGATGCGGGAAGCAAACAAGCTGCGGATTGCAGGAAGACCTTGTGAATATGTTGTTGAACTTTTCGTTCCGCAACCCGCAATTGCGGATTGCGGATTGCGGAAAGTAACTTAAATAAAAAAGTGCATTGTGTGTTTCCGCAACCCGCAATTGCGGATTGCGGAATGGTTATTTCTTATATGAAGTTTGTTTGCATCCCGCAACCCGCAATTTGTGGATTGCGAGAAGTTGATGAATAAAATTTTTGAACCTTGTAGTCCCGCAACCCGCAGTTTGCGTATTGCGGAATTATCTTTTGATTCAATAAACGCAGTTTCGCACTTTGCAGTCCCGCAACCCACAACCCCCAGTTGCAGATTGTGAATTGAAGAAAGTTTGTACATACCTGCGAAACCGACTCCCACAATTTTCAAGAATTGATCTCAGTTGTTGATTGGCTTTTGATCCGACGACTCAGGTTTTACCCGTTCAATTTATTAATTAGGTCATTTTTCTTACTTTTCGCTATCATTTTCGAATTTGGAAATTATCATGCTGCTTAATTTTTACTGTGAGTTTTTACCAGGGGTCCTTTTCCCGCCAATTACAGCTGAAACAGGTTGGTTTTCTCTATTCATTTGTTCATTTATTTACGGTTTTTTATTATTTTTGGATTGTTTTTTATTGTTGTTTATTCATTCGTCAGATTTCTCCACTCTGCAAAAATGTCACGCAATACATGCTCTAAGACCACCCAGAGAGACCAACTGAACAGGGATCCGAATTTTGGCATCTTCTCAGACACTAGTTGCAAAATCACTGAAACCTACCAAGTGGACTGGGCTAAAATATATTCGATATTCGATAATGACGACCTTTCCGACATTGAGAATGACCTCCAAGCCTATGAGAAAATTAGGAACTCTTAGCTCCATGCAATTGCTACCAGACCTTCCATTTTACCTTATACAGATGCAGTTAAATGGATAGTACAACATGCTAACCCTAAAGACCGCTCATTCAACGACAGTGTGGGTTCACAATTAACCGCTTTCCATCCTGAGGTATTTATCAAGGCATTTTCCCTTAGACTACCTATGCAGATCCTTAACATTGCATTCCTGGATTTTGCTAATACCAGGTTTAATTTCAATGAAATGATCAAATCATGGATGCATAAACCAACCAGCTTCATGTGCAGGCCTGATAACTTATACCCAGTGTCATGGTTTAAAGAACCCTACTCACTATTAGCAGCTATGCTTTCCCGGCTCTATGGTCTTCCTAATTCCTCGATTTTTAAATCTGAATGGGATCAAGTGGCTCATCATCTCCTAACTATAGGTGAATCTTTTCCATGGGCCTCTATTTTGTCGTTTGAACTCAAAACAACAATCGAGAAGTATCCGAAGTCCCCTGCTACACAGAAGCCCAATTTCTTTCTTTCAGCCTATGTGTTAGATGTTTTCTGTGTTGAGTTTCAATATCCCAACATGGGATGGAATTGGACCCCCACTGCTCCTCCTGTTCACATATATCATTCTGCATTGTGGGAAGATAACTATGTGCCTCTATTATATGACATTTGTGATCATTTCCTTTGGGCCATTTATCTCAAGATATTCAAGGAAGATGCACTAGCTTTCTCAACTGATGCCAAGCTTTTCATTGCCAGGATTGGAGATTGGTATGTAGGGGAATCCTTCTCCTATGTCAGGATTTGGGGAAACAGTGTTGTTAACCTGCTGCCTAGAATTGCTCCAGACAGGCTGTTGATTGAGGAAGTATCATATCAGACTATGGTAGAAGGGGTTTATCTTAAATGTACAGGTCCCAAGAGGAGAGGTTGTCCCAAATTCCCCTTGAACCTTGGACCTTTTGCTATCCCTTCTTCCACCTGGGCTCAAGTATTGGGTAACAATATTGCTTCTTTGAATCTAGGATATGCTCCAGAAAGAAGACATGCTCCTAAACAGTTCCTAGATGCCCACTTCAAGCAAAATCATATGAGGATGAGCTATGAACATGAAGATATCCTAGATGATTCCATCTACTTGGGAGTTGACACTTTTTCTGAAGTCCTGGAAAAAGCTAAAAGCAAGGATGAACAAAGCCAGATTTTGCTATATCAGAAAGAGCTCAAAGATAAGGTTTTCAACTACAGGAAAATGGAATTCTATTTGATTGAGCAGGTAAGAACGGAAAGGGAAGAGAAGGAGGCTCAACAAGCTAAAACCCCTCTCATGTTGACTTATCCTGATGGTGATAAAGGCAAAGGACCTATAGAGGAGCCTCCATAGCTGAAGATTTCTAAACAATATAAAGAATTAATCCAAAATGCCCAGCAAGCAAAGAAGGAACTAGCCCAAATTACTTTAGTGTTGCACACCAAAGAAGTCAATCCATCTAGCTCAGTTGGTGATGTACATGTGATTGTGGTTAGCAATACAACAAAGAGATAGAAGCTCATAACTGCTTCCTCTCAAATTCCTACTTTCAATATAGATAGTGATGAAGAGGGTGAAGTAATTTCTCTTGTACCTGTGTTACAAGAAATCACTGAAGGTTCACAGGAAGTCACAAATTTGTTGGACACCATAGCTATGGATGAACCTAATTCAAGTTAAGGTATATCTCAGGTTTATGCTGTTATTGATGCAATAACTTCAGCCACACCACTTCCTTCAGTAAAACTTCTTCCTGTCATAACTGCTAAGGTAATACCATCAAAAACCATGTCTCAGTTGTTTGATGCATTATTCACTTCTACACCTACAGCTTCGACAATTCCACTCCCTATTTTCCCATCAACCATTGCAGAAGTCCAGTCTTTGACTGTCCTCCTGCAATCACCCCCATCTCCTTCATTACCCTCAGCCACTGATGTTCATAATCCCTTCTCTTCTTCTTCACCTTCAGTTGTTGACACCCAAGTTTCACCACATGAAATTCTCACTTCCATTCCTTCATCTACCATTGAAACACCAACTAGTGAAGCTCTCCCTTCTTCTCAAACCACATCTCAGGTTGTTGTGTCTATTCCTGGTCCTAATGTCACTCAGACACCTCTTTTGGTTACAAAAACAGATGTGACCACATCATCCACTGATATGGTAGATACGTTTGAAGATGATGTAATTGTTCCCCTAGGGGACTACTTTTATAGCCAAACAACCAAGGTAGTTATAAAGAGAGGAAAGAAGAGGAGAAGAGATCATGGAGGGTTGGAGGCACCCATTCCTGATCAATTCATTTGGGAAAAGCAGTATGATGATATCCAGGAAGAAGCAGTTGATGCAGCTGTAGCCTTGGGTGCTTTTGTAGGAGAAAATTTTGATTCAGTTAAGACCTTTAATAGAGAGATTGAATTGAAAAGGGAAGAGCTGAAGAACCTTCAAGAGCAATTGAAAAAAACCAAGGAAGAGCATGAGGTTTATGTTCAGGATCTGAGGAAGCTATTTGAAGATTAGTTGGAAGACCTGCAGTTGCAGAATACTTCTCTCCAAGCTAAACTAAATGATGCAGAAGCATAAAATGATGTCAAGGAGGAAAGAATTGTTGTACTTAAAAGGCAACTCGAGGATGCAACTACAAGTGCAGCCTCCTCGGCGTTTTCTAGGTTTTCACATAAAGAATTCAAGGACCTAGCTATTCATGTAAACCAGGGCCATCATAAGCTTCTAGATGACCTATTCATTACCTTAGGTGAAATTCATGAAACTTATATTGCTTTCGAGAAGATGTCTGGTACCTTGAGTAAGCAAGTAGAAAAAACACAGCAAGCTTCTAAAGTTGTAGAAGACATCATGGATTGGCAAAAGTATATTGAGGATAAGCCAACTGACATTCCTGAATTAGACAGTCTCAAATTGAGGAGGATCGGGACTGTTGTGCAGGCTTGGGAGAATGTCATTGAAATGGTAGAAGATACTATCAACCAGGATCAACCACATTGCAGAAGAAGATGGCATGCCTCAGATGATCTCATGGAGAAATTGGAATTCCCTGCAATAAGGCTTATCGAAGATGAAGATCCACCAAGATTGATTATAGAGCAGGTCGAAGCCCATTGAGATGAATTCAGAGAGAAAATCATGCAGATTGAGCACATCCGAATTGAAGATGTGGATTGGTTGATTAGACAGCCTGTTTCCATGGAAAGTGAAATCTATGTTTTTATCCGCATGTGGCATAAATTGGCCAAGAATGATATTGAAGGATCCACATGTGATGCCCAGCTGGGGCTTGAATCTCCTCATTATCCAGATATAGATGAATTGATGGAAGTTTGGGACAAGTGGGAATATTTCCTTACTAAATAGGATATTTTGATTCTGTAATCCATGTTTAAGGGGAATTTATCCTTTGTACTATTTTTGTAAATTATTATTTAAGGGGTAGATCTCTCTTAGGTAGGGGATGATCATTTTGGGGTAGAAATCGACAGAAGAAGACTGGAGATACTCTGTTTTATGATGAGCTTGTAATTTCTTACAGACTTTCATTAATACAGTAAAGTTATTCTCTTGCATCATCTTTTGTTCATTGATCAAGTTTATTTGATAAATATTGATTTCTACTTCAAGTTATTGTATATGTTGTTTAATCTTTTGCAATTATTATTTCATGCAGAGATTTTTGATCTGGATTTCTCCTTATGCTTGATCTGTGTATGCATAATATTTTAATTGAATTTTTTCAACTAAGATGTTTATCAATTTTTGCAAATGATTTGCAGTGAATTACAATCTATGTTAATTTTTCAATTGACATGTTGGTTACAGGTTAATCTTGAATGAGCTTAAATACTTAATATTGCATTCAATTAATTTTAATTAATTGGTTGTAACTTAAGCAAATAAGGAATTGATCTTCTTTACATTTCTGTCAAGTGGATGAACATACTTATTAATTTCACATCAAGTTAATCTACATTCAAACAAGACACCTTTTAGAGTAGGTCTAACTTAGCTTAGATTTCCCTTTCTAGGTAGATTTGTTTCAAACTAAGTACACTTTGTTTTCCTTCATTGGAAGACATATCCTTTTAGGATCAAAACCACAAGTGCTAGCGGAGGCCTTTGTATCTGTGGGAGATTACTATCCCAAACAGCTCGAGGATAGGGTAATACTTGCGCAGGATTATCTGGAGCCTTTGGTTAGGTTTTCTTCCTCTGTTGAGAGCTTTGGAACCCATTCCAGTACCCTACACACCCAAGGCCTCAACAAGGAGTCAAACATCTCCTTAGGTGTCTTTAGAGAAGACACATGTGGTATGAGATGGTATTTTATAGAATCGAAAATGATTCTCTTGGCCTTGACCAAGTTCTTCTTGTGTAAGGGCTTAGCCTCATCTCCCTCTGGAACTGGAAGCTCTTCCCTTATGTAGGTGTCCAATTCATTCTCTTCTAGGATTAAACCAATCCTATACTTCCATGCTCGGAAGTTATCAACCCCTTCAAGCTTATCCTCAAGCTTGGTTTGTTGAGACATTACTGAGAAACTCAAATGGAAATAAAAGATTTAGGTCTTACCACTTGATTTGCTGAAACTGGATCTGGAGCTGGATTATGGTTTGTCAGAGAAACCCTAAAAATTCAAACTTTGAATTTCAAACTTTTGATTGGATGTAAAGATGCGCCTTGTTGAGTTGATCAAGCTGGTATACTTCAAATTTTAAATCTCAAAAATTTGACGCCTCAAAATTGACTATGAAACTTTCGAATCTGCAGATTCTGGTTTTCTGGTCAAAATCCCGAACTAGGGTTTGATAGAGCCCGGGGTTCTGCCCAACCAAAAAGTTTGATCTTGGTCTCTAAACTTCGATTTTTCTTAGGAGCATCCATCCGTGGTCTTAGATTCCAAAAATTCCAACTTTCTCAGAAACCCTAATTTCCCGCAGCAGTGACAGGCCAAAAACTAAAAAAGCTCAGAATTGAATTCTGACTTGACAGAAAGATGTGCCCTAGATAGGAGAGTCATTCTAATCTCCTGCCATTGATGAAATGTGGAGAGAAACCCAAAAAATAAGAATCCCTAGCTTTCGTAGATGCGCAGTGTCTTCTTCTTAGTACTTCTTTGATACCATGTTAGATTTTCGATAATTTCATTCAATATTATCTAGGATCACTAAGAGAATAACAAGCACAACATAACAATCACAAGAGACAATGGACAAAAAGCATTTCCTCGGGGAAAACCAAGAAGGTGAAAAACCCCGCAACCTCCTCAGAGATAGAATGAGCACCAATACAAAGATCACAAAGATCAAACCCCAAAAGATAGATGTCTCCAGCAGCTACTCCTCCTCCACTTGTGTGCACTCCTCTCTCTCTCAACTATGCGAATTGGATGAGTGAGTGAATGAGTAAAATGTGAGAGTCACACTCTCTATTTATACAATAACTTAACCTAACTTTAAACCTAACTGGGCCGACTTCCTAAGGAATCCTAATAACCCATCCACGTGACTCATACAAGGCCGACCCCAGCAAGGTGGTCTAATAACCCATCAAATATAAGTTACGACACTTACAATGTAACTTGCAACACTTGCAAATACAAATGACGACACTTCCAATTGGAGGAATAATACATCTCCATTGGGGATACAATAAAGTACAAATGTAATACATACAATACACAAGCAAATATCTTCTGAAGTTACAAATACATCAACACATTTGTATCACACTTGCATCTAGTAAAAAATTGTGACAAGAGGAAGTTGTCCATCTTGGCATACCAAGCTATGGGAGCTTGCTTAAGCCCATACAAGGAATTCTTCAAATAGTACACAAGGTTAGGATCTGAGGTATACCCTTCTGGATGTTTCATATAGATATCATGCTCAAGATCCCCATGGATTAAATCTCTCTTGACATCCATGTGATGCACTTCCCAGCGCTTCGATGCGAAAATTGCCAGAACTAGTCTTATCGAATCCTTCTGTGCAACTAATGAAAAAGTATAATTGTAGTCAAGAAAATGGACTTGGGATAATCCATTTTCCACAAGCCTTTCCTTATTTCACAGCTGCACGATCAGCTGCAAATTTGGTCTTGAATATCCACTTACACCTTACCAATTTTATGCCTGGGGGAATCTTGACTAGCTCCCAAGTTTCATTCTTTTGCAGTGAATGGAACTCCTCATCCATGGATACCTACCATATTGGGTCATTTGAGGCTTCCTAATATGTATAAGGATCTGAATCAACCATCATAAAACAATTCTCAGGTAGATGAGGATCATTCACAGAAAGAGCACTCTCAAATTGTGATCTAGTCCTACTAGGATCCTGAGGATTCCCCACAAGTTCACCAGCTGCTTGAAGAGTCTTAGCAGCTGACTTAGGCCTTTTAGGTGAACTTGTATCTGTAATAATATGGTATTCATCATCAGAAATATTAGAATCAGAATTATCATGAGAATCTTCACTTACTCTCACAGGTGGTGGTGCAGAAGGTTCTCCAATTTCAACAGATTGCAAAGGCTCTTCTTCAAATTGAACACTCCTCTCAATGAAATATTTTTGAGTGGTCATGTTCAGAAAATTATAGCCCTTGGAGTATTATGAATAGCCAACAAAAATACATGGTTGGATTTGGAGTTGCATGGCCCTCCTCTTCTCAAGTGGAATTCTAGCCCAAGACTTGGAGCCAAAAAACTTAAAATGAGAGACATCAGGTTTGTGTCGAGACCAAGATTCAAAAGGAGTGATTCCTTTCAATGCTTTGTGAGGAAATATGTTATGTATGTAGGATACATATTTGATAGCCTCATCCCAAATTCTTGGAGACAAAGACTTGGCCTCAAGCATGCATGTATCCATCTCTTTGGGAGATTTGTCCTTCCTCTTAGCAACACCATTTTGCTTAGGTGTGTAGGGAATAGTGTGTTGCATCTGAATTCCAGTAGAAGAACAACATTGTTGAAAATAAGATTTGAAGTATTCCCCACCATTATCATATCTAAGTACCTTGATATTTCTACCAGACTGGTTCTCAGCTGAGGCTTTGAAAAGCTTGAACAAGTTAAAGACTTCAGACTTTAACTTGAGGAAGAAGATCCAACAATATCTAGAAAAGTCATATATGAAGGTTAGGATGTATTTTGCATTGTTCAAAGAATCATGGGAGAATGGACCTGATATGTCACTGTGAATAATCTCAAGGGGTGCTGAGGTTCTCTCAGTTTTGGCTCTTTCAAACTTGTGCTCAGGGTGTTTTCCTAGGATGCAGCTTTGACGGACTCCTTTAGAAAACTTGATATTGGGAATCCCTATGACCATATCCTTCTCATGAAGTTGAGAGAGATACTTGTAGTTGAGATGACCAAATCTATCATGCCACAACTTGCTTGATTCATTGGAATGAGTAAGTAGAGAAGAAGGTGATGGGAAAGGCACAAAATGAGAAAATCTATAGACTCTTGAGCTATGGTCAGTAGTACCTAAGGCAACAATTCAGCCTGTGGAGATCTCACAGATTTCAACATCATTAGGTGTAAAGACAAAAAATTTGGGAGACCTAGTGTGAGTCATCTAGTAGACTAACAAGAGGTTTGTAGCAATTCCTGGGACATACAACACATTAGTGAAGGAACCAAACTCTAGATCAACACTGCCTTTACCTTTGCAAGTAGTTTCATAATCATCACCCAACAAAATGGTTGGACCACCAGAAGAATCAAGAGAGGAGAATGTATCTCTTGTAGACACCTTATGATTTGAATCTCCAGAATCTATGATGAAATTGGTAGGCTTGGATGTGCTTTCCATAAAATCATGCACTCTCTCCTTGTCTTCAGAATTGTATCCTCCTTCCTTCTTTCTTGTGCTCTCGGGAAGAGGGATGTTAGCTTTCTCAAGGACATGATCCATTTGATCAATGTTATTCTTCATGCATGAGATCTCAGAATGAAATCCCCTATTGTAGTAGGTGCACTTAGCCTTCTGTTTCTTCTTCTGAGGACTCTTCTTGGAATTTGAGAAGTCTTCTTGAGCTATCTGCTTGTCTTTCTTCTAATCAGGTGGTTTCTTGAAATTGGCCTTCTTCTTGCCTTTCAACATATTTGAATCTCCAGTAGCCAAACACTGATATTTTGATGGATTTTTATTGCTCCCATCAATACCATCTTGTGTTTCTCTTGTGTGAGAGATTCCATGAATTCTGCCAGTGAAGGACTCTTCCAATTCTGGTCTGCTAGTCTTGTAGCATGAAAGGTTGAAATAAAGACTGAGTAATTTGGGCCAAGATTGGAGAGGATGGCCAAGATCAATTGCTCATATTTATTTTCATTTCCAAACTGCTTCAATTTAATAACAAGAGACTTAAACTTTCAGAAAAATTCTTGTAAGGTCTCAAAATTATTTGGACTCAGTGAAACTAGTTCATTCTCCAGTTGGCGGGCCCACAATTCATTTGTCTTTCCAAATAAAGTTTGTAGCTTTACCCAAACTTCATTAGGAGTGGTAATACCATATAGATGGAAAAGACGATCCTTGTATGTTTTGAGACACAAGATACCATAATATTCATCTCTTTTTTTGTGCCACTTTACCTTCTCAATGATAGTAGTAGGCTCAGTTTCAGTTGCCATAGTCACCCTGTAGAGGCCTTTTCTCCTCAACAGGATCTCCATCTGCGCCTTCCAGTCAAAATAATTGAATGGAGTGAGGTTTATTTGATGTGACTGATCCATGTAATCTCTAAAATGAGCTTTGGAGTGGTTTGGGTGCGCCCCTGGATGCTAAGTTGCGCCCTCTAAGTGATTGAATGTGCCCTTTGGACGACTGGATGCACCCTCTCTCACATTGGTTTGATCCTGCAGGAAAAAAGAAGGAGAATAGAACAATTTGATATCTCTAATTCCATGAGAAATTATTTTTCACACCAATATCTACTCAAGCAATTACAAACTCTCACAAATTGCCTTGCAAAAACTAGTCATAGAACATTGAAATCAGTCATGAATATGATGCAAACAGTATAACTCTATTGACTATGTATACATCAGAAAAACTTAGGAAATGTAATGGTTGTTCATATATATAATTACATCATATATTTGAAGGACAAATATGCCATTTGAAATCATCACAAAAGCATGCTTACTAAATCTATGAAAACCCCCCTAGGTGTAAAAAGTGCTTTCCAAATCACCTCAAAATATCATGAATTTGTAAAGTAGTGATTGGATGGTGATGTAGGATGGAAAATAATCCTAAGTATATAATTTCGGAAGATTAAACATCATGGAGGATTAGTTGTCCAAAAAACAATTAAGGCAAGTCAACTAGGTTTCACCTTTTCACAAAAAGCAGTAAAAATCAGTAAAAGCAGGTAAGCGCCCTTCTATTCTAGGATTGGATAAAATATACCACAATCTCAAAATATCTCAGCAAATCTTATCCAAAATATCAGAAGATGCTCCCAAGTGACTCAGGAGAGCTTTTGGTCCACACAGTTCATTTATTTTGGCCAACTACCTAGTCTAAGACCTAGGAATTAATAAAAAATGACTAATAATGTTATCCTAAGTATCAAATTGACATGGATGGGTTTTAAAATACTCCAACACTTTTGGTTTTTAAGACACAATTTTCAATTCCCAAACGCAGGTAAAGACAAGAAATACAAGCCTCATTTTTTGTGTAAACATCGGACATAGTACTCCACATGGCCTCTTGGAGAAGATATCCAGCCTGTGTATAAGATCTTAGCTAGGATTTTGTTGGAATCAATTTAATACTGAGAGGGGGGGTGAATCAGTATTAGTGTAGTTATTAGCATATTTTACCTTCTTTAACAGATTAGCCTTTATTTAATCTTTATCTTCTGTTATGCATCAGTAAATAATCATTCACACATATATGCACCAAATCATCAACACATAACACACAAAAGTTTTACGTGGAAACCCAAATGGGAGAAAACCATGGAATGCTTCTTTATAGTGAGAACGAATACATTCAAGGAAGCACCAACTTCTTTTTTAACCAACACCAACTAGAATGAGGCACCAACCCACTGTGTTTTCTCTAGCACCAACTCGAAGGAGGCACTGACCCCCTATTGCTTTGTTTTACGGGCACCAACCTGAAGGAATCTATGAATCCTTGTCTCCTTTCCCTATCTGACCGCCCTGATGTCTAATATATATTACTTCCTTATTGAACTTAAACTCTACACGCTTCTTCAGATATTCTGATGATAATTCTGTTGGGCACACCTTCATATGTAGGATGTACTATGTCACTATGCTACATACATCACTTGACTTTTCATCTCTACTCACACTTTTGTTGATGACTTACTTCATGTACTATGTTCTCTTCTGATTTTGCAGTTTGCGTTTCTAGTTCAATGATATGTTCTTCGTGATTGCAATGATCAACTGATATTGTGCTTTCAATTGATAGTTTGTTGTTCAAAAATGAAGCACTAGTAACAGAAGGAACTGTGCACTTTTTGATGTGTCTGTTCTATTTAAGTTCTCTAGTCTCTCAGATAATATGCAATGTCTTGTGCATCAAATAATTGGTCTGTTATGTTTAACACACGTCTTAGATCATCTACATCATAATGCACCTATTGGATCCCGTTGTTGTTATGTTTTTGTGCATCAGATGGAGTTCTCAACTTTGCACACTTTCACTTATGTTCATCTCAATCAACTAGACATCTACACAATATATGATAAAAATTGGTTCTCTCTCTGTGCTTCTATCTTTACAACATTTGTGACTAAAACATCAAACACTTGCCCATACTTCAATATTTCTCCATTTCAGTATTCATGCATCTGTCATAGATTTACAGCATCATTCTGCTCGCCATCAAATCTTCATTGTACTACATGTCTGCATTCGACTCTTCGCTATATCATTTGTTTCTATCCACGAGCCCATTGATGCCCCGAAAAATAAAAATAAAACTTTTATTTTAAGCTCTTATTCTCTCACCATCAAGCTTACTTTAAATCTCCAACTTGCATCTCTATTTATACATGTCCTGCACGGATTGTATCTTCACAAGTTGGTTGTGGCATTCTTTTTCCATACTTCACGGATTGTGCATATGCCATGTGTAATCATCTGTGCTATTGATGTGTCATATATGATGTATCAAGCGCCCTCAAGGTCCACAACTTAGTGGATATTTACACCTTGGTGGTGTATCGCTGCGCTCTTGATGTACAATTTCCTTAAGGTATGTGCACAATCTTCCACTTCATCTTGATATGTCCATGACCTTTGTTGTACCATCCTTTGTGAGTAATGTGACCTTGTTGTATTGATACTCTGTGTAATTTGCGCATACTCTAACTTATTCTAAGTGGGTCTTTGACCTTTGTCGCTTTATCACTTGTGGTACTTGCGCCCTTGTTGTTTCATCGGCTTTGGAATTTGCACATATATGATATTCAACCGATGTACCCTTCTAGGAACTTGTGTGCTTTCCACTAACTGAAAGCATCTTTTGATTGGCTATGCTTGCGCACTTTCGGGATTGTTCGAACATCTATTGTTCCTTTCTTCATGTGCACTCCCAATCATCAACCAAGCAATGCTTAGCCTTACTTGCACACTTGTACCATTTGTTCAACCAAATCCTTAGTTGTTTGATCACATGTACCATTGTCCAACAAAATCCTTAGTTGTTTGATCACATGTACCATTGTCCAACCAAATCCATCGATTTTCTGCCTTGAGAGAGTATGACTTGATGGACTTGACTTTTTCGCAAGGACCACATGATGTAGGATACTTTACTTGTGGTCCTTCTTGAACTGGATCTTCATGAAGTATCTTTTGAATCTGTATGATGTATCATCTTATGTACTTCTTCAAACCGGTTTTGCATGATAAATCCTTGATACACATCTTTAGACTAAATTCACTCTTATATATACTCCAAAGTTGCTTGATGTTTTATCCTTGATATACGTATATGTCACCTTTACCACTTGTGCATATTTCGACTGATGCTCATGTTTTCTTCATCTCAAAGTGGCTTCTTCATACTTATGTTGGAATGTTGTATCCACTTTGACTTTGATTGATATCAATGACTCACTGAATCAGTTGACATCCTCTTTGACATTGGCTGAAATTCAAACACTTGACATCCTCTTCTGTTGACATCATTGAAAACTAATGCTCAACAATATCCCCACATTGGATGGAAGTCAAACACTTGGCATCCTCTTCATTTGACATCAATGACAACCAATGCTCAACAACCTCCCCCTTTGGCATTGATTTCAACACCTTATGAATTTGTTCCTGATTTTATTTGAACTATGTGCTTCATATGTACTTGGTCATATTGCTCCCCTTGAGTTCTTTGGGCTTTTCTTTTTGTCTACTGCAATTTTTTTCAATACTTGTGAGCTATGTTGCTTCATGTCACTTCTGCGTAGACCACATCTTCATGCTATGTCTTAAAGTGTTCTTCTTCATGCTCTTTCACGTTTGTTGTAGTTTCATGCTTCATGCTCTTTCACATGTGCTATAACTTTTATGTTTTTTCTTTTGTTGTCTGCAATTATTCCCCTTTCGTGTTGTCCTGCTGACTTCATTCATATTCTGACTTCTTCATGTCGGCACTGATGAAAATTACATTCCTCAATTGTATTTATCAGCTTCATGAATTTCTCAGCTTCAGTTGATTTTCATTTTCTTTTGATCCATGCATCTTTACTAAGCTTCATGCATCTATCCCCCTTTGACATCAATGACAAAGAGGTCCATGTCTTGCGTGATGTGGATTCTTCCCTTTATGTTTTGTGCTTGAACTCTTCCTAGGATAACTCCCCCTATCTTAATGCTTCATTTGTTAGTGTCTCTTCATAATTATCTTTGATTTGCTTTTTGATATGGATGTTATAATGCTCTTTCGTCTTGGTCTCTTGCTCTTGTCACAATGCATCACCATACCTTGCACAGTTATCCATGTTGTCATTCTTACTTCCCCACTACGCAAGTGCATAAGTCAGTTCTCTAATGATTTCACATTATTCTTTATGCGCTTGACTAGTTCACTTGTCGCATTTACTGCACTATCACATAGTCTTTTTGTATTTAATGTAGTTGCATCTTTTGCTAAGACAATAAAGGATATGGCACGTTTTCATTCTTTGTCCAACAAAAGCAGACATGACACTTAGTTCGTGTGGTAAGATTGATGTGTCTCTTCCATACTCGAACCCTTTGAGGAAACATTCTTCATCGTATCGAACTCCCCCCTTTTGGTACTATTTTCAAAAATTCATTAAGTTCATCGCTTATTTTTGGCGACTGAGGCAACATTCTTCATCATATCGAACTTCCCCATTTTTTAATTTTTTCAAAAATTCATTAAGTTCGACATTTATTTTTGGCGACTCCACCATCCTTTTCGACTTGTGCGACATTGAATGCCTTTCTCATCAATTAATTGCATGCACCTGAACGTCCTTTAATGGATTCATCACTTCTTGCATCCTTGCTCTTTCTTCTCACATTGTTGTCTAGTCCTTTGCTGCTTAATCTTCATTTTCCTTCCAATGGCCTCCTATTATCGTAGGGTAACCAGTTCCCTTGATAATGTATAGCATGTCATTCAAACTCAGCAATATGAGTTATCTCACTTGCGAATTGACATGGGCACTTGGAAACAACAAGCCTTACAGAATAACCAGATTCTTCATCAATTTTCTCAGTCGCAGGTTAACCATCGTCATTCTAAGCAGGTGAATCTTCTGACTTGCCAGGTTGACAATTTGGAGCATCAGCAGCAGCATATTTTGGATGAATTGTCTCATCTTTGAACTCGTCATACTGACCCATTGTCACCTATAACTTCTTCCTCTGCATTCTACTCATGAGTGCTCTTCCCTGGTTCTGTTGTACTTGGAATTACGACTTGCAAACCAGTCGGACTCAGAACTCAAACTTGAACTACGGCTGTAGAATGCCTTGGAATTCTCTCAATTTTGTTTCATTTCTTTGTGTATGGAATTCATGGCTTCGGCATGGAGTATTAACTCATGCAATTCTGTAATCATCCCCAATTTTGAATATAATGAAAAGGATTTTTTTTGGCGCAATTTCTTTTCTTTAGCAGTGTTTAATTATTTTTCTTATATTTATGCAACTGAACCCAATGTGATGCTTCTCTGTCCTGTAATATATGATATGCAAGATAAATGTATGACTATTTAATGTATGTATGTAAAATTCCTTTAATGCAACATAATCAACTAATCATGTGCGAACATAATGAACACATTCTAACTTCATACACTTCTAACCACACATCACACATTCCTAACATCCTAACTAACATCCCCTTGAATTCCTTAAGATGCATCATGTTAAATTAAAGGGTCTCCCATAGTCCTTATGTGACTATCCAAAGAGCCAACAATTGCTTGTTGCGCCTGCATTGTCTGCTTCTCCAGTGCATTTCTGAGGAGCTTTCTTGATCCAAGTTTTGTTGTGTGCACTTCTATTTTGATTCTACTCTGGATATTTCCTACTAAAGTCTCCTTGAGTGAAATATACTTTTTGCAACATTTCTTCATCCGGACAGTTTAATGTTCTTTGACAATACATAGCTTTCTGTCCAAAGCAATCGTATACATAACATCTCATAGTTTGACAATATTTTTCAATATGGCCAAAACGATTGCATCTTGTGCACTTCATTCTATTTATCTTTCTTTGGTTAGTATATCGAAAATAATTATGACTGAAGGAACCATCATACCTGAAATTATTATCATGACTTGAGCAATGTTCTCTGTCGCAAATATTCTTAGGTGTCTTTACATAACCAAGACCTGTTTTGTCTTCTGGTGGCCCCTTATCCTTTAGAATCATGTTCAGTGTTGTCGTGTTGTCTTTTAACTTGTTCTGCACTTCTTCTTCAGATTACGTCTTGTCACTTCCTGAATGTGCATAGATGGCATCAATAAAGACTTTTTTCTTTCCCTTTATCTCAGTCAGCTTATATTCCAGATGGAATATCTCTTTATCCTTCTCCTCAAGCTGATTAGTCATCTTTCTAATTTCCTGTGCCAATTCCTCTAGTGAATTTATTAATACAGACTCATCTCTCTCAAATATTAGAACCCTTTCTTGTGCACAAATCAATTGACTCTCATAGCTGGTTATCATTTCACAAATATTTGCATCAACATATTCCTGACATGGCTTGTCTTTCTCTTCATACTTTGACAATTGTTCCTGCAATAGATTATTCTTCTTCTTAGAATTCTTTAGTTCATCCAAGACACTTATCAAGTCACCTTCCTAGTCAATGTCTATAGCATCTTCATCTTTGGATTGACTGAAAGTCTTAACCTCTTCAATGGGTTTTGGAGGCGTGACTTGCTTTGGAGGTGTTTTGAACGATCCACTGAAAAAATACTTGTCTAGTGATCCTGCCTCGCTTTGCACAACTGGAGTGTTCTTTGAACTATTCTTCTTGTTTTCTTCTACTACACGAGCCATGAAAATTACTTCTTTGGGTTCTTCATCGCAGTCACTTCCTTCAGACGTATTGATTCCCTCTTCGGTGTACAAACTCTTTCTTTGTTTTGGAATTCATATTTTATTCTCAGGTTTGTATTAAGGATGCGCAACTTTCTGATCATGTGAACTAGATTCCTCATCACTATCACTATATTATTTCTTGTAAGGACACTTTGAGGCATATTGACCTACTCCTCCACAACTGAAACATTTAAAGGGTAGCTTGTTCATATACTTATCTCATCCTCTTTTTAGCTTCTTGACAAAGTTTGATTCTTCATTATCTAATTTACCACAACATTCTTTGTCATGATCATGCTTGTCCTTTCCTTTGGCTTTGAAGGTAGATTCCTTTATGATGGGAGGATCTTTCTCTTTTTTTTGTTGGCAAAGTGGTGGAACCTCCTTGACTAGAAATTTTGCCTTTGGCTAAGTTACCACGAACCAGGGGCATCTAAGCCATCAAAATCACTCAGGGATCGCACCCGGCCTGGACCGCACCAACCCTTAACATGGTTGGATTTTTTGGTATCCGTGGGATTAGAACTGGCGACCTTTCCGCTTAGGGGGTGTCTTAACCATACCCCGCCACCAACTGTTCTACATCTCACGGATGATGGGAGGATCTTTCTCAGTTCTTATCTCATATGCATTTAGAATCCCATGAAGCTCATCATTTGTAAGTTCTTCAAGATTAGCTCATTCCTCTAACACAGAAACCTTCGCATTGAATCTTTGAGGAAAAGTTCTCAATATATTATGTACAACTGATTCTTTGTCCAGAGTGACCCCAAGACTCTTTATAGCATTAACTATCTCATATACTCTTAGGAAGTAGGATGTGATGTTCTCTTCATCTTTCACTCTTAGAGATTCAAACTGCCCAGAGTAGTTTTGCAACTTCGCTTTCTTTACTTTGTCATCACCTTCGTATATACCTTTGAGTTTGTCCCAAACCTCCTTGGTTGATACACAATGCATAACCTTGATGAATTCATTACCTGTAAAACCACATAACAGAGCATTTATTGCTCTAGCATTGTTTTCATAGATTCTCCTTTACGCCGGATGGATTGGTACAGCTGCTGGGACATCATAATCGTCGACGATAGATTGACAAACATTTTATCCCAATGATTTCAAATAAACTTCCATACATACCTTCCAGAAAATGTAACTGGTGTCGTCGAACCTTGGTGCTATGTTTGTATAAAGGCCTTCCTGCTTATCCATTTATGCGCAATAATCTATCTTCCAGATGTTAATTTGTTACTGAAGACACCCACAATGAAACCAATTTTTGGAATCAATTTAATACTGAGAGGGGGGGTGATTCAGTATTAGCGCAGTTATTAGTAGATTTTACCTTCTTTAACAGATTAGACTTTACTTAAAATTTATCTTCTGTTATATATCAATAAATAAACATTCGCACATTTATACACCACATCATCAACACATAACACACGGAATGTTTACGTGGAAACACAAATGGGATAAAACCACAGAATGCTTCTTTATAGTGAGAAATAATACATTCAAGGAAGCACCAATTGGAAGGAGGCACCAACCCCCTGTGTTTTATCTAGCACCAACTGGAAGGTGGCACCAACCTCCTGTCACTTTGTTTTACAGGCACCAACCTGAAGGAAGCTGCAACTCCCTATCTCCTTGTCCTGTATGACCGCCCTGATGTAAAATATATCTTACTGTCTTATTTAACTTCAACTATGCATACTTCTTCATATCTTCTGATGATAATTATGATGTGCACACCTTCGTATGCAGACTATACTCTGTCACTGCACTGCATACATCACTTGACTTCTCATTCCTCTCAACTCACACTTCTGCTAATGTCTTACTTCATGTACTATGTGCTCTATTGATTCTGTAGTATGTGTTTCTGGTTCAACAATCTGTTCTCTGTTACTGCAATGATCAACTTATATTTTGCTTTCAATTGATAGCTTTTTGTTCAGAAATGAAGCACTAGTAACAGAAGGAATTACGCACTTTATGATGTGTATGTTCTATTTAAGTGCTCCAGTCTCTCAAATAATATGTGATGTCATGTGCATCAAATAATTGGTCTGTTTTGGTTAACACACATGTCTCATATCATCTATATCACAATGCAACTATCGGATCCTGTTGTTGTTATTTTGTTGCGCATCAGATGGAGTTCTCAACTTCACACATTTTCACTTATGTTCACATGCATCAGCTAGACATCTTCGCAATATCTGATAAAATTCGGTTCTATCTCTGCACTTATGTCTCTACAACATCCGTGACTAAAAAATCAAACACTTGCGCATACTTTAGTATTTCTTCATTTCAGTATTCGCGCATCTGTAAAAAATTTACATCATTATGTGCGCCATTAAATCTTCATTCTACTGCATGTGCACATTCGTCTATTCGCTAGATCATCTTCTATCATGCATTCATATTTTTACTAGGCTGATAAGCCAAGTCTAAAATTTAAGCAAGATTGTTACTAAACTCAATAACATGAAGACAATTATATTATAAACTTAATCATGAACATATTTCAAAACATACCTGTAAGTCATACCTGCCATATTTCTTGTAGTAGTTGTTGTTGTTGTTCCTTTTGTTCTTAGGACAATCTGAGGAAAAGTGTCCTCTCCTTGGTATGTGTCATGAGAGCTTGATCTTCATTCCCCATCTTTTCTTCTCGAGCTATAATCCGAGCTTTTTCCTGTGAGCATTCTTCTCATAGCCTGTTGAATGAGATAAGTTACTTCCTAGCACAAATTCCTTGGATGAAGGAATCCCATGAACTAGGAATGCCATTAAGAGTGATCATTACCACTTCTCCATTCTCCACAGCTTCAAGTTGTTCTTTTTATCTGGGAGACCCTTGAAGAGTAAGACTGCATGGTCTTCGCATTCTGGATCTAGATGTTCTTTAGTTGATTCCTTAATGTTATCTTCTGATTTATGTTCTTCCCTTCAAATAGCTTGGTCAAGGAATCAAACATCTCCTTAGGTGTCCTTAGGGAAGACACATGGGGTATGAGATAGTCCTTAATATAATCAGCATATGATTCTCTTGGCTTTGACCAAGTTCTTCTTGTGTGAAGCCTTAGCCTTATCTCCCTCTGGAACTAGAACCTCTTCACTTATATAAATGTCCAACTCATTTTATTCTAGGATTATCCCAATCCTATACTTCCATGCTCGAAAGTTATCATCCCCTTCAAGCTTATTCTCAAGCTTGGTGTGGTGAGACATCTTAAAGAGTACTTCAAATTGAAATAGAAAATATTTAGGTCTTACCACTTGATTTGCTGAAAATTGGATCTCGAGCTAGATTAGGGTTTGTCAGAGAAACCCTAAAAATTCAAACTTCTGAAAGGATAGAAAGATGCGCCTTGATGAGTTGATCAAGCTAGTATACTTAGAATTTGAAAACTGCAAAGTTTCACCCCTCAAATTGTCTTTTCAGACTTCCAAATTCACTAGGGAGGACCCTGAATTAGGGTTTGATTTTCCCGAAGCTTCACCCATCCAAAAAGTTCAATCTTGATCTCTAAACTTCAATTTTTCAGAGGAGCTTCCAACCATGGTCTCAAATTTCAAAAATTCCAACTTTTGTAGAAACCCTAATTTTTGGCTTCACTAGACAGGACCCCAAACTAGGGTTTGATTTTCCCAAAGCTTCACCAAACCAAAAATTTCAATCCGAAGCTCTAAACTTTGATTTTTCAGAGGAGCATCCACCCATGGTCTTAGATTTCAGAAATTCCAACTTTTGCAGAAACCCTAATTTCTGGCTTCACTAAAAAGGACCCCAACCTAGGGTTTGATTTTCCCAGAGCTTCACCCAACCAAAAAGTTCGATCCAAAGCTCTAAACTTCGATTTTTCCAAGGAGCTTCCATCCATGGTCTCAGATTTCAGAAATTCCACTTTTTGTGTAAACCCTAATTTTTAGGTCAAAATCTGAAAATGCTCAGAATTGAATTATGTTTCGACAGAAAGATGCGCCTTGCTGAGGAGAGTCAATCTAGCCTCCTACCTTTCAAGATATGTGGAGAGAAACCCAAAAAACAAGAAGCCCTAGCTTCCACAACTTCACAATGTCTTCTTCTCAGGTTAGCTCTGATACCATGTTAATTTTTGAGCATCAATTCAATATACTCTAGGATCTTTACTAAGAGAATAACATGTACAACATATCAAGCATATCAATCACAACAAGCAATCACATGAGACAATAGACACACAAAGTTTCCTTAGGGAAAACCATAAAGGTGAAAAACCCCAATAACTTCCTCAAAGATAGATAGAGAAATGATACAAAACCCAAGCATAAGAGATAGTCTCCTAGCAACAGCTTCTCCTCCTCCACTAGTGCACCACTCTCCAATGAGTGTAGAAGTGAATAAGTGAATGATCAAATAGAGTGCCTCCCGCACTCTATTTATACATGACTTGACTTGCCTAATAACCTTATTAGGTCGGCCTCAACTTAATCACATAACATAATGCTAATAGGGCCGACCCCCAATAGGGTGGTCTAATAACCCTTTCACCCACATGACTTATACAGGGCTGATCCCATCAAGGTGGTATAATAACCCATCAACTATAAGTTACGACACTTACAATATAAATGAAGACACTTCCGTATAGAGGAATAATAACATCTCTATAGGCATACAATATACATATGTGAAATACATTCCAAAGTTACAAATACATCAACAACTCACCTCGTTGCCGCCATGACTGGCGGATCAGGAGAGTATCCACTTTGAAGAAATTGATAAAATGATTTTTTTTTTAAATGGTATTCTTAATCACAAAATAGAATCAAACAATCCTAAGGTACTCTAGGCTCAACAAAAAGAAAAAATGTCCACATAGTAAAAAAAGTCCTATGAATCCAAGTAAGTAGACTACTTTTCCAAAGAACTGAATCTCAGTGAAAAGTTGGATAAGAGGGCCTTCCTAAACTAGTAGTTGTTGAAGTATATCAAGCCTCAAACAATTACTAATAGTGAATGCATGAGGAATAGTTACAATAAACTTTAATCACCAGGGGTGCAAGTATTGGTTCTTGACCAATCACCCTACCAAGGAGTAAAAGCTTCAAAGTATGTCTCAGGTACTACAATTTCCCCCCACTCACAATAGCCTTTGCGATATCCTAGGAATATCAACTAAGGTTACCACTTCACTATCGAAGGTCGGGCAAAACAGTTGTAAGTCTAGGACAACTCTCATAACCAGGTATTCTAGAAAAGTGATGTCACCCCGAGGACTTGTCACTTACATAGAATTTTGTGATGAGCTCATATCGCACTAAAAAAGCAAGAAGGGGGGTACCACCCTTACTTATCCAGATTGACCTCATGCTTGACACATGTATTAGATGTGCTTTCTCGACAAGTGTTTTTTGCTACTAATGGATTTAAACTCTCAATAATCAATGCTAGTTTCAAAACTTTTGTAGCCCAGGAGTGTTAAATGTCCAAACCTAATACAGGGCACTAGCCTAACCTTGTTGGTGATATAAAAAACAAATCTTGGTTATTTTTTAGATTAAGTGTCAATTTTAAGGGTACCTTGCTTAGTTTCAGGAGTGGAAGTGAAACTGGTGGTGTGTTGAATCGAAAATATGAACCAAACAATGCAATATGCTCACTACTCTACCTTTCAATTCGATGAATTTTCTAAACTAATGAAAATGTTTTGGTATATTTTTTATATTTAGGAACAGTTCTTCCGAAATATGCTTAATGACTGATTTCAAAAATCAATGTATACCAAACAAGTATCTCACTGAAAATGAATCTAATTCTGTTACATGGGGGATCTCTATTTCTCGTTTGCAGGGCCACCCAAAAGTGCAAGCAAAGAGGATACACAGAGCCCTTTGAAGACTTAAGAAGTAAATTCTTACACGTGAGATCTACTTTCTGGTTCACAAGATCGCTCGAAAGCCCAAGTGAAGAGGATACGGTAGGTCGAGAATTGTATGCAAATTTTAAAATATACTTGGTTACAAGTGAGATCCACTTTCTCATTCACAAGATCGCTCGAAAGCCCAAGTGAAGAGGATAGGGTGGCTCGAAAAGAAATTGCTTGAAAAATCAAATCCTAAACTATTACAAATGAGATCCACTTTCTTGTTTACAAGATTGCTCGAAATCCCAAGTGAAGAGGATACGGTTGCTCATACACAAATTATCACAAGAAAATTGAGATCTAAAGCTACAACTTTCTCTAATTGTGCATGAGAATAATGAAATATTGTAGATCCAAAACAATTTTTGACTAATTAAAGTTGTTTTTGGTTTTGGAGGGAAGTTGTTTTCAAATTTTCTCAAAGTGTAATGTTCATTTTTTGTTTTTCAATTCAAATATCTTTATGAAATGTTTTCAAATGATCTTTTCATATGTCATGACTGTGATTTGGTTTCTTGTTTTAGATAAGCAAGTGTATGGGATTCAGAAATTAAAGGGCCTTAAGGTTGTTTTTAACAATTGTTTATGTTTTTTTCAATTTTCATTATTTGCAAACTATTAATTGAATCTAAATTATTTAGGGATCAATCCTAATCTCATCAAATCAGAGATCTAAAATCAAAATATGACCTCAAGCAATGAGATCTACAACAAATTATAAGAAAAAAATTGAAAAAAATGCCAAATTAGGCCATCTTTAAGAGTTTTGGAGGGAAATTTCAAATTTAATGATCTCAAACCAAATCCTCCCAATTGTTTCCAAATCAATGGTACATGGATCCTAAAAAAAAATTAATTCCATGTGAAGGTCTCCAAGCACAAAAATTATGCCTAAAATTGGCTCTAAAAAGTGAAATCTCAAAACTAGTTGACAATTCTTGCAAATTTGAACCAAAAAAGCTTTAAAAATATTCCAAATATTATCTAAAGAGGGTCCAATTTAGGTCCAAACTCTAATCTAAGGGATTACTAAGCCAATCCAAGAAGAAAAAATCATAAAAAATGAGACAAAAGTGAGGAGCCGAGCTCCAAAATATCAAAACCTCGGACGGCGCAAGTACATAAAACATAGCAGTGCGTATTTTTTAGCCTGGTGCACCTTGTACACATACAGAGTGCATTGGAGGAACCATTTTCTCATGGACAGGGTGTGTCACCTTACCAGTGACGCTCTGTATGCATAGAGAGAGTGTGTTGGCTCTTCAAGATCAAGAAAGACAGAGAGTCGAGCCGAATTTTCAAGATTTTTGGCTTTTTTAGAGTTGATTAAGGCTGGTTTTGAGCTTCTAAGGGTCTTTAATCTTGGTACATAGGTACTATAGGAGTTTTAAGACAAGCTTTAATTATATCTTTAAGGTTGAAACACCAAATTTTGAAGAAATTTTCAAATTAAACCAAGCAGAGTCGTCAATATGATAATAGCAATTATGGTAGGGATGTGTCTACACTTAATTGACTATCTTGCTATGAATTAGGTGAGGTTCAATGTCAGAAATGAGAAATTATCTAAAATTTCATAATATATTTAACTATTTTGAATTCAAACTAAAGTTAGAGGGAAAAACTTAAACTCATAATGGGAGGAAAATTGAATTGTTTCATATAATATCAAAGAAGAAGAGATACTTACTTACAACCTTGCTTGAGATTAATCCATCCTCCTTTGATTTGAGCTATCCTTCTCCATCCTTTCCTTTGATCCTTCAAGATATTTGTTGAAGATGAGCTTTCCAACCTCGAAATACTTCCAGCATGCCTTTGCTCTTCACTTTTTGTCCTTTACCACGCCCCAAATGCCTTTATTTTATAGTATTAGGAAATGGGAATTCAAGTTCGCACTTTCAATGTGGGATAATACTTTTTCTTGATTTTTGATTATTTTTACTCAAAATCCCACTTTCTATAGAATTTTCAGGCTTTTGTCACAAATTCAGAATTCTCAGGCACAATTAATGCAATTTTGTGCATTTCTTCTCACTATTGACTGGTGGAGACTAGATTTGAGCCTTCAAGTGAGCAGTTCAATCATTGAACCTTTCCTCTTTAGGCTACCTCTTTCTTCACTCAATCCTTCTGATTATGGAAGTCGTGATTAGATAAGAGAATATTGTTCTCTTATGTACTTGTCTCATGTCTTCATGTTGCAGGCACATAGTAAAATGTGCTTCTACCTTTCACTTTGTTAAGGTTGTTAATTTGATTGTTAACAAGGTTCACACAACTCATTTAGGCATTTCCTTTCACACTTTTCTCCCTTGGACTCACAAATGGTAGGTTCACCGAATCAAAGTTAGAAGCAAATTTTCATGGCTGGTAATTAGGTTTGAATGGTTGGATAATTGGCTTACTCTCCCCATGAAGCTCGTGCATTATTTCTCCTCCTTTTTCAAATGGACAAAAATGATGATAGTCAAAGATGGGATGATTTTCCTTTTTGCATGGTTAGTTCATTGCATGCTCACCTCTCAACCATGTGGATTCTCTCAAGACCCACATCCCACCTTCCTTAATCACCTTTTCTTTAATACATAATCATGATTAAAGTTTAATAAAAAGGTGTTAAAGGTTAATAACATCATAAAGGAACTTTAGGTACTTAAGGATAGGGATAGGGTCATGTGATAAACCACCTAGGCTTACCTTCAAACCCCTTTTGTTCACTGCATGTCATTTCTCACTAGTGGATTCGTGGTCCCCCATTCTCTTTTGCATTCACCTCCACCGCAGTCAAATGTGTTTATTTATTAATAATATAGTGTCAATTTACATATTACATCACTTTTTTGGATTATAGCCATATGACTATAAACAAAACATGGGGCAGCTCTAGGGTGTTTCATTATTGATCAATGTCTTAACACCCAATTGGTCCATGATCTCTATTTAATGAGCATGGAGGGTCATTTTCTTGATGATTGATTGTGAGAAACACATATGTAATATTATTTTTCCTTTGCATAAATATTTTCTCAAGTATTTATTTGGTTGGGGCCATGGACAGTTTCACTCTTCGAGGGTTCTAACCACGTAAAAACCAGGTGTGTTGACCTATTATCTATTTGTGTGAGCATTTTCTCAAGGTGTTTGAACTTTTGGAAATATACTATGTTAGTTGAATAGTTAGGTTCACCAACAGAGATACAAATAACAACTATAACAACATTTCCCTAGATTCAACATGCATCATAATAAAACAAAGTTTAGAGAAGCAAAGCGAATGCACATTTTAATCGAAGTTCCTTCAATGGCCTTATCGAGTGTAGAACCTTGAAGTCTAACTCCCTACTCCTTAGCCTCATGGACGCACCTGCACACAAGCATACAACAAAACTTCCTTATTCTTACGATAAATAATTAATCAACAAAGCATTAATGAAACTAAGTTATTCATGAAATTATAAACAAAAACTCATATAACATGTGTCTTTGTGGATATTTTATTTGTATTCAATATGGAGGAACTAGTACTTACAATCTTTTCAAACATTGTTCATAGTACTCTCCTCCAGAATCTAAGTTTCCTCCCTTTCCCTTATACTCAATCACTAAAACTTTGAATGATGGATGCACCTCACTCTATATTTATTCAACCTAACATCGTCCAATCTTTCAATCTATCCAGCCCTCGGATATTCACCTTATAGGTCTCTTTTATATCTTTTCATTAGGTCTATACTAGGTGATGATCCAAAAGTGCATGCTTTGCATGCTTCACAAATCATTTCCATGTGTGTTTGATCTTTTGTTTAAGTCTTTGTGCATCTTTCATTGCTTTTTTACTTCACTTGGAGCCCTGTTAATTCTTGTGGTCCTCATTATAGAATCCAAATGGGCTTGGTTGCACCTTTGAGGCCAAATATAGCGATCGGTTTCTCTTCTTTTGAATGAAAGTAGCAAACAACTCCTCATGAAGTGTAATTTTCATCATTTCAAAGTCAATCTCTAATGTAGAAAGGGCCTTGTTGTCCACTTATGGTATTCATCATTGAGGGTGTTAAATCTCATTATAACACACCTTTAGAAAAAAAATGTGAAGATTTAAAATCTATGTATTTGAGAGAGTACTTCATACTCTATTTCACTAAGATCAAGGAAACTACCATAGTTGGAACTACCTCTAGTACCTAGTAAAGTTGATCTACCAAAGTAAAAACTATGACACTACAAGGCCTGGACTTGTAAACAACATGATTTTTCCACATATAGGATTTTCCTAAAATAACATCACAAAATTCAAGTAGGGTAGTATCACACGTTACCTCATATGTGAAGGGATTTAAATAGTAGAATAAGTGGCATTACTAACTAACATGGATGTCTCATCCCTAGCTCATCCAAATCATGTTGCATGGAAGGGGGTGTCTCATTATATCAAAAAATTCAGTCTCTTGATGACATCTAATGAGGTCAATTTATTTTATCTACAGTTCTTAATATTTAAATGTAGTAGAGCCCCCTTCACCTACATTAGTGAATGGACCAGGTACTCACATTCCTCAGGCTCCTCTAGCTCCTATGGTTGATCTTTTCAATTATGATGGTAGAAATAGGTTCTATAGCAATTACCTTCTTTCCTTTCTGGATTTTATTCAAAGTTGGAGCTAGATCCCAAATCCAATGCTTTTATCTTGGCCAACTATGACTTCTCCAAGCAACATTCGGTAGTGTTTTTCCAAAATATTTCACAGAACTCACACTACATTCCATTGTCCTTGAACTTCATGTTTACCTTATTTGCTTGCGACTTTGATTGGTTGTACTAAGGTTGGATATCCTTGATCTATATTTTATTTTGTGAGTTAAATACACCTTTGTAATACCCCATTTTGACCCTTATGAAATATTGGCTTTTAATGTAAATATTGTATACATGTGATGTATGTTTCCATAGCGTGGAGCTCAAGGCCAAGGCCTCGCTAGTGTATATTCGTATTTTATTTAAAATGGACACGCATTTGACATTTTGTTATCCATCTGCTATTCAGCCATGGGATATTGCAAATTGATGTAAATATTAATATTTCAACAAAATACCAAAACTGGCTATGGAAGCAACTAATGAGAAGGGGGGCATGTGTATCCACTAGGGAGTGGTGAGGGGGTTGTGGGGATGAACCATATGCTTCCAAATTTCATTGTGAGAACCCATTTGACTTTTCTTGCTGACATTTAATTCTATTGTAAGGAAGTTGTTGAAGAATTCATTCCATGGCTTTAATGGAGCATGGGCAGCCCATAAATTTGTATTGTAGGTATGGGATCTGTTTTTCTTGTACCACAAGTCACTCTACCTCATGTAAATTCATTTTTCCTTATTTCCATTCCATTATGGAACATCCCAGCATCAATTTTCATCCATTACGAATGCCCGACAGTGAGAAAAAACAAGAAATCGCAACTTTGCAAGAACCCACGTTTTGAAGAGCCATAAACGCCCAAAATTTGGTATTGACAGTAAAATCCAATGGGGGATCCATAGATATGAACCTTGGGGCAAATTTGAGAGTATTAGATATCCCTAAATACATTGGAAAACCCAGTTTTTATAGGCCAAAAATCCAGTGACGGGATTGAGTTATTTGATGACAGAATTGTGAGAAATCCAAGTATGAATGATTGAACAGAGGTTGGGTTTGCTTGATAAACCCACTAAAGGCTGGAATCTCAAGTATTTAGTAGCTTGGACCTTTCTTATGCCCATCCTGAATAGCATTAGAGGGAAGGGACACCTGAGGGACTGTGCAGCAAAGAAGGGGACCTTCCTTGTGTTGGGTGTGGTAGGTATTGTGGGTGCCTTGATTGTTTGAATTATCTTGAGATGCCTGTAGCTCTATGGTTGAGCTTACTGGCTTAGCATTGCCCTCCTTTGTCTTTTGTATGCTTGATAAACCCAACTGTGTGTTGTCTTAGCATAGTTGTTGAGTGAAACCATGGCTGTGAGTGAGCCTGTTTAGTTCCTCCTTAGTGGATACACAACCCAGCTCGGGGATGATCTCTCAGTTGAAACAATATAGGCTGGACAGAGATCTATGGTTGGGTGGAACGTTGCTCTCACATAACCAGTTGTTTGGACATTTACAATTCAAGATAAGTATTCTTGTGGTTGAGTTATGTTAATTCTATGCTCTGCAGTGTTTTAATTAATGACTGTTGTTTATATGTTGAATGCATGATGAAACTATGTGCATATATAGTGTTTAATTCTATTGTGCTTGTTGAGTATGAATATGTATACATGAGTTTTATTTATCCATGCATTTCTTAGTAATAAATGGGGCTGAGATTGTCAATATGCCTGATATGTTTGGTCATCTTCCCTCCCTTGCATCGGATTTATGGGTGGGGATGTGATAGAGTGGTATCAGAGCCCATGCTGCAGCACTGGAGCTACTTGGGACAAACTCTGAGTTCGCAGGTAGATATCATAATGTTTCAACATAGAATTGATGAAGTTTGAGTGACTTTTTGATTTGGAAAATGGTAGAAGCAGAGTTCTAAGGTGTGGCAGGGGATCACACCATTGCATAGATCTATCCAAGAGCTTTCCAACGGTACCAGACTCACCTTATTTGGTTAAGAGACGAGGGAGATATAAGCCCACAAGTTGCTGGAACAAAGGTCTCTGTGCAAGTGCGGATTACGGGGTTGCGCAACTGCCGATTGCGAGGATGCCCAAGTACGGATTGCGGGGTTGCTCGACTGCAGACAGTGGGGCTGCGCGACTGCAGATTATGGGGCTATGTGACTGCAGACTGTGGGGTTGCGCAAGTGTGGATTGTGGGGCTACGCGATTGCAGACTACAGGGCTACGCAAGTGTGGATTGCGGGACTGTGCGACTGTAGACTGCGGGGCTACGCAAGTGTGGATTGTGGGGTTGCACAACTATAGACTGCAAGGCTATGCAACTGCGGATTGCAGGGCTGCGCGATTGCAGACTGCGGGGTTGCGTGACTGCGAATTGCGGGGCTGCGCGACTGCAGACTGCGGGGTGTGCAAGTGTGGATTGCGGGGTTGCGCGACTGCAGACTGCGAGGCTGTGCAAGTGTGGATTGCGGGGCTATAGACTGCGGGCCTGCGCAAGTGTGGATTTTGGGGTTGCGCGACTGCAGACTGCAGGGTTGCGCAAGTGTGGATTGCGGGGCTACGCGACTGCGGATTGTGGGGCTACACGACTGCGGATTGCGGGACTGTGCGACTGCAGATTGCGGGGTTGTGCAACTGCAGATTGCAGGGTTGCGCAATTGCCGATTGTGGGGTTGCGCAACTGAGGATTGCGGGGCTGCGCAACTGCTGATTGCGGGGTTGTGCAACTGTGGAATGCAGGAGCTGAAGCTGCGAAAATAAATAAATAAATAAATAGAGCCTGAAATTTGATTTTTGGATAGCATGAGCATGCAAAATTAGAATTGGATGAGTTCAGTGGCGTTCAAAGGCCATTAACGTAGGCCATGAATGAACCAGTGATGATCCCGAGCCCATTCTGCTCCAATTTGGCATAAATTTGAAATTAATGGCTTTTACAAATCGGAATCCCGATGCTTAACAGAAGGTGGGATCAAGCTAAAACTGATATGGAGCGGCCATGGGGTAGGCACAGTGTTAAGTTTGGAAATTTGGAGCCAAAATCCAAAGGGTGTGGAGTCAGGATGTGCAAGAAGGCCAAAAAGCACTATTTCGGGCCATGTTTTTGGAATTTTGAAAAGTTTGCAGTGGATGAAAGAGACCTTAGATGAAGGATTCAAGAAATTTACTAAAATCAACATTTCTTATTCTCATGAAAACAAACAATTCATGTTAGACAAAGATTTTACAGAAATGCACAGTTTGGGAGATAGCCATTTTTGACCCGAAATTGGAAATTTTGGAAAAATGTGAAAAGTGGAAAGTAGTCAAACCCAGAATTTAATAGAAAATGAATGGTGCATCGGAACAAAGATCCGTGAGTTTCTAAGTGTTCCGTGTTGTATGGACTAACTTCTCCTGATAGAAATGTTTTGCTGAATCTTCCTATATTTGCTTCTACAGGTGGTTGAAGTTGGCAGTTCGGGATATTTTGCAACTATGTAAATATGTGCATAATTGTGGAGGAAATTGTCAATTTTGGAGTAATGCAATTCCCACACCCGATGTCGGAATGGAGTACATGGATAGGCATTGGAAATCTTATCCAGTAGGGAACAATGGTGCGTAGTCAGAATTCGAATGGGGTTATCATACACATATATTTAGAGCATAAAAGTGTTAATAACTATTTTGACAAATTGTTGACAATATGGGCAATTTCCAGAATTGCATGAATAGGAAAAAGAAATGAATGTATAACAGCTATGTGAATTATTCCATGAATTAATTCTATTAAAATATTGATTGTTTATGTTTCTATAATCATTCCTAAGATGTCTAACAAATATTTTCATAATGCACAGTGATTGCAGCTCATAAGATTTAATAATGTAGCAGAGGCAGCCTATAGGAAAAATGGTGACCATAAATGATGCTCAGGATCCTTATGAACAGGATGAAGATGTGCTAGGAGAAAATGTTCAAGAAGGGAATGCTAAGATCGAATCTAATTGGAGAAGGGAGAAAATAACTCCTCAGAACTTGGTTGAAACCATGGTGAGCTTCAATGAAAGATTGATGAAGGCTCAGGAAGATCAAAACCAACTCAATGTTGTTATTTTGCAAAGCCTCACTGATATGCAACAGATGATAAAACTTGGGTCCAACCCAAGCAATGTAGGTGAAGAAGGAAGAGATGCAGAGAGTCGCTCTAGAGGTCTTTCAAGAAAGAGGACTCCAAGCCCAAGGAAGAGTTCTGTGAGCAAGAAGCATAGAACACCTTCCTCTAGATCTTCTTCTAGCAAATCATGTGACTCCAGAGGCTCTCAAAGAAGTCCAAGGCATATGCACAGGAGATTTGATGGAAGAAAGAAGTTCAAAGGAATTCCACAGGGAGAATTCAGGAAGGCAAGGCCTCCCACATTTGATGGAGAAGACAAGACTGGCCAAGAGGCAGAGGCATGGCTTCTTGGAATGAAGAAATATTTCAGAATTCATGATTACTCAAGGAATAAAAAGGCTAGAATTTCTATTTACAATCTAAATGGAAGAGCTTCAATTTGGTAGGATAACCTCTTGCAAGTAAAAGGGATTAGTGAAAGGAAGATTATTTGGGAAATATTTAAGAAGTACTTCAAGGAAAAATACCTTTCTGCTAGGTATTATGACAGTAAGAGAAAAGAGTTCAATGAACTCAGGTTGGGACAAAAATCTATGGAAGAGCATGTCCATAAAATTTTGGAATTGCTGAGGTATGTGGACTATATCAAAGATGAGAGGATAAAGATCCAATGCTTCCTTGGAAGTCCACCCCAAAGTTTCAAAGATAGAATTGAGTTTGTTAATCCACCAAGTCTTGATGAAGCCATTAGAATGGCAATGCATTGCTATGAGAAGAATAAAGGAAAATCAGAGGTTAACCCAGCATGGAAAGGAAATCCAAGAGGGAGGTTTGATCAAAAGAAAAGTGGCTTCAAACCACCATTCAAAAGTCATCCTAGAACCTTTCCATAGTGGCAGCAAGCAAGGAGTGGATTCAAGCAAGCAATAACAGCAGATAAAGCATCAAAAGGGCCAGTTCAATGTTGGGGGTGTGGAGAAAACCACAAGTTAAAGGATTGTCCACATCGGAAGGAGAATCCCCGAAGGTTGCACAACTTAAAGGGAGCAGCTACAGTGGAGGACATGGCAAGGGAAATGCCTCGAATTTATGTAGGGTTGGATAATCATCAGGCAGGCCATCAATCATCAGTGGTGGAATTTGAAGGTAAGATTGCTAAGTAATCTATTTCTGTTTTGATTGATCCAGGATCTACTCATAGTTATGTTTCTCCAAAAGTGGTAGAAGGTTGCTATCTTAGAAAAGTGAAGCATAATAAGTCTTGGCTAGTTCAATTAGCCACAGGGACCAAGAGAAAAGTTAGTGAAGTGGTGGTGGAGTGCCCCATAGATTTGAATGGACTCCACACACATGCAGAATTAAATGTATGACCATTAGGATCTTATGATGCCTTAATTGGCATGGATTGGTTGGAAAGACATAGGGCTAAGTTGAACTGTTATGAGAAAGCACTTGAATGTATTGATGTAGAGGGAAGACCAAGATTGGTAAGAGGAATTCCAAAGCAAGTTTCAGTAAGACAGATTTCAGCCTTACAGTTGAAAAAGTTTTATAAGAAAGGTTGCCAATTATATGCAGTTCATATGTCAGATTTGTCAGAGAACAAAGGGCCAAGGATGGAAAACTTTTCATTGTTGCAAGAGTTTCAAGATGTGTTTCCGGATGAAGTGTCAGGACTACCACCAAAGAGAGATATTGATTTTACCATTGATCTTGTTCCAGGGGAAGCACCAAATTCCAAATCTCCTTACAGCATGAGCACACTGGAATTGATAGAGTTAAAGATGAGCTACAAGAGTTAATGGACAAGAGGTATATCAGGCCAAGTATGTCTCCTTGGGGAGCAACGGTGTTATTTGTCAAGAAAAAAGATGGGACTTTAAGGTTGTGTATTGATTACAGGAAGCTAAATAAGGTGACGGTCAAGAACAAGTATCCATTGCCAAGAATTGATGACTTATTCAATCAAATGAAGGAAGCTAAAGTGTTTTCAAAGATTGACTTAAGGTTTGGTTATCATCAAGTGAGGATAAAGGAAGAGGACATTCACAAGACAGCTTTCAGAACTAGATATGGTCATTATGAATTCACTGTGGTGCCATTTGGTCTTACCAATGCACCTGCTACGTTCATGTGTCTCATGAATAGTGTCTTTAGCAAATTTTTGGATAAGTTTGTGATTGTGTTCTTGGATGACATTCTTGTCTATTCAAGGAATGAACAAGAGCATGAGGAACATCTAATGATGGTGTTACAAGTTCTTAAAGAACACTAGTTGTATGCCAAGTTAAGCAAGTGTGAATTCTATCAAAAGAAGGTACAATATTTGGGTCATATCATTTTTGAAGAAGGAATTGCAATTGATCCAAAGAAAATTAATGCCATCATGGATTGGTCTACTCCAAGGAATGTTTCATATGTTAGATCTTTCATGGGTCTTGTTGGTTACTACAGAAGGTTCATTGAAGGATTCTCCAAGATAGCGCACCCAATCACTTCATTGCAGAGGAAGAATATCAAGTTTGTATGGTCTGAAAAATGTGAGAAAATTTTTCAGCAGTTAAAGTTACTTACCAACGCTTTTGTTTTGAAGATAGAAAATCCAAAGAAGGATTTTGTAGTGTGCACAGATGCTTGCATTGAAGGGCTAGGTGGAGTGCTCATGCAAGAGGGATTTGTGATTTTCTATGAGTCAAGGAAATTGAGCATGAAAAGAATTATGCCACATATGATTTAGAATTAGCAGCCATAGTACATGCTCTCAAGATGTGGAGACATTATTTTATGGGAAGAAGATTTGAGCTTAAAACATACCACATGAGCTTGAAGTATTTGTTTGATCAACCAAAATTGAATGCTAGGAAAGCTAGGTGGATGGAATTCCTTTGTGAATTTGTTTTTAAAATTAAGCATGTAAAAGGGAAGGAGAACAAGGTTGCAGATGCTCTTAGCAAAAAATTTCATGTTGCAGCATTAAGTGTGTGTAAATCAGATTTGAAGACAAGAGTTTTTGAAGCCCAAAACGGGGATGAAACTTGCATTCAAATTAAAGAAAATTTGCAGCAGGGTAATGTGAATTAAGCATGTGCAAGATATCAGCGGGGTGAAGATGATGTTCTCATTTATCATGATAACAAATTGTACATTCCAAATAGTGCAGATTTGAAGAAGCTTGTGATGGATGAAATACATCAAATGCCATATTATGGACACCCAGGATATCAGAAAACTATAACAGTAGCAAGAAAACAATACTTTTGGCATGGTATGAAGAAGGACATCGCAGAGTACATTGCTAGGTGTCAAAAGTGCCAGCAGGTCAAGTCAGAGCACCAACATCCAACAGGATTGCTGCAGCCCTTACCCATTCCAGAGTGGAAGTGGGAAGTGATCTTTATGGATTTTATAACAGGTCTACCCATGACAGTGAAGAAGCATGATTCAATCATGGTTGTGGTGGACAAGCTATCCAAGGTAGCTCAATTTATTCTAGTCAAGTCCACTCAAAAGGCTAATGACATTGCAAATATCTTCATGAGAGAGATATTCAGATTGCATGGATTTCCCAAGGCAATAGTTTCTGATCGTGATAGTAAGTTCACTTCCAATTTCTGGAAAGGATTGTTTCAGGAATTAGGAACTAAATTGAATTTCAGTACAGCATATCATCCTCAAACAGATGGCCAAATGGAGAGGGTGAATCAGGTTCTTGAAGACATGTTGAGAATGTATGTGATGGATAAACCATCCAAGTGGGAAGATTACCTACACTTGGTAGAATTTGCATACAATAATGGACATCATGCATCATTGGAAATGAGTCCATTTGAGGCATTGTATGGCAAAGGATGCAGGACTCTAGTGAATTGGGATAGTCCAGTGAACAGAGTAGTGCTTGGGCCAAAGATGATCAAGGAAATGGAACAGGAAGTTGCTAAGATCAGGCAGAATTTAAAGGCAGATCAGGACAAGCAAAAGAGTTATGCATATTTGAAAAGATTGCATAAGGAATTTCATATTAGGGATCATGTTTATTTGAGAGTGAAACCAAGGAAAAGTTCTCTCAAGTTGGGGAGTTGTGCGAAGTTGTCACCAAGATATTGTGGGCCATTTGAAGTCTTAAATAGGATTAGGCCAGTTGCATATAGAGTTGCATTTCCTGCTAACATAAGAGCTCATAATGTTTTCCATGTATCTTTGCTTAAGAAGTACGTACATGATCCTAATCATATGATTGATTGGAATGTGATACAGGTGGAACCCAAGGGAGAGTTCCAAGTAGAGCCTATGCGCATCCTCGACAAGAAGGCCACTTTGCTGCGGAACAGAGCCATCGCGCAGGTAAAGGTCCAATGGGAGCACCTTAGTCCCGATGAGGCTACATTGGAGCTGGAGGATTCCATGAGAGAGGCATTCCCATTTGTGTTCAGTTTTGAGAACACCGAGGATGGTGTTGTTCTAAGGGGGAAGTGAATGTAATACCCCATTTTGACCCTTATGAAATATTGGCTTTTAATGTAAATATTGTATACATGCGATGTATGTTTCCCTAGTGTGGAGCTCAAGGCCAAGGCCCCGCTAGTGTATGTTCGTATTTTATTTAAAATGGACAAGCATTTGACATTTTTTTATCCATGTGCTATTAAGCCATGGGATATTGTAAATTGATGTAAATATTAATATTTCAACAAAACACCAAAAATGGCTATGGAAGCAACTAATGAGAAGGGGGCCATGTGTATCCACTAGGGAGTGGTGAGGGGGTTGTGGGGATGAACCATATGCTTCCAAATGTCATTGTGAGAACCCATTTGACTTTCCTTGCTGACATTTAATTCTGCTGTAAGGAAGTTGTTGAAGAATTCAATCCATGGCTTCAATGGAGCATGGGCAGCCCATAAATTCGTATTGTAGGTATGGGCTCTGTTTTTCTTGTACCACAAGTCATGGTACCTCATGTAAATTCATTTTTCCTCATTCCCATTCCATTGTGGAACATCCCAGCATCATTTTTCATCCATTGCGAATGCCCAGCAGTGAGAAAAAACCAGAAATCGCAACTTTGCAAGAACCCACGTTTTGAAGAGCCATAAACGCCCAGAATTTGGTATTGATAGTAAAATCCAATGGGGGATCCATAGATATGAACCTTGGGAAAATTTTGAGATTATTAGATACCCCGAAATCCATTGGAAAACCTAGTTTTTATAGCCCAGAAATCTAGTGACGGGATTGAGTTATTTGATGACAAAGTGAGAAATCCAAGTGTGAATGATTGAATAGAGCTTGGGTTTGCTTGATAAACCCAGTGAAGTCTGGAATCTCAAGGATTTAGCAGCTTGGACCTTTCTATGCCCATCCTGAAGAGCACTAGAGGGAAGGGATGCCTGAGAGACTTTGTAGTAGAGAAGGGGACCTTCGTTGTGTTGGGTGTAGTAGGTATTGTGGGTGCCTTGACTGTTTGAATTATCTTGAGATTCATGTAGCTCTGTGGTTGAGCTCATTGGCTTAGCAATGTCCTCCTTTGTCTTTTGTATGCTTGATAAACCCAACTGTCTGTTGGCTTAGCATAGTTGTTGAGTGAAACCATGGCTATGAGTGAGCCTGTTTAGTTCCTCCTTAGTGGATACACAACCCAGCTCGAGGGTGATCTCTTAGCTAAAAGAATATAGGATGGACATAGATCTATGGTTGGGTGGAACGTTGCTCTCACATAGACGGTTGTTTGGACATTTGCAATTCAGGATAAGTATTCTTATGGTTGAGTTATGTTAATTCTATGCTCTGAAATGTTTTAATTAATGAATGTTGTTTATATGTTGAATGCATGATGAAACTGTGTGCATTTATAGTGTTTAATTCCATTGTGCTTGCTGAGTATGAATATGTATACACGAGTTGTATTTATCCATGCATTTCTTAGTAATGAATGGGGTTGAGATTGTCAATAAGACCGGTATGTTTGGTCATGTTCCCTCCCTTGCATCGGATTGACGGGTGGGGATGTGACAACCTTTGTCATGCTTCTACTATGATGGATTTGCAATCCCAAAGTCCCACTTATTCTTTTGCTTAAATTTTGTATTGATTTGATAACATAATGATAAGTGGTTCCTAGTGCGGTGATGTCCATAAAATCCATCTATATTTGGATGTACCTATGTAGGTCACTATGGTACATCAATACCAAGTTCCACTTAGATTGTATGTTACCTAGATTTGAGTGCAAGGTATGAAATATATTGTTGCGGAACTCCAATATTGGTTAGTCTCTATCCTAACACAAAGCCGTCCATCTCATGTTTTGATTATGATAGTTTCCAATAGGGTAGAATTCATACTCAAGGGAAAAAAAAATCCCCATGTGGGTTATATATTGAATGTCATAGAATTGTGTTTTATATGTCTCCCCAAGTAACCCTCCCACCAATATTTGACATGGGGAAGGGACATAAGGATTGAAAAGGAGATATTTTCACTATTGAAACTTTTTTGAACAAAGTAATAACCCTCTAACGAATTTAACCATTTCTCCAAATCATCTGCATCTATCGATCCTAAAAATAAAATAATTTCAAATTTAAATTATACATTGAAGTGTGTTGTACCTTTGAAATGTTTTCCAGTTGAAGGTGTCTGTATCACCATTAGCAATCATCAAAAAATATACGAAAAATTATCCATCATCTCATTCCTCTATTGTGCGAGGGATTCCTTGAGAAATAACTTGATAGGATCTTATGATTAATCATATATATTTTCATCACCCATCAAAGGCTACTTGGGGAAAGAGTGTTCTTCCCCATGATCAATTAGTTCAAGACCCAAATCCATATACCCTGATCTCGCCATGGACATGCACAAACAAACAACAAAGATAAATTTCTCTAATACCATTGATATAGGATATTGTATGTCCCCTTCACCCAATCCAACCATTGTGAGGGGACATTAACCAAATTCGGGCTTCCAAATTTCATCTCATAAACAAATTATGATTTCATAATATGTAAAATACATGTGCAGATGAAAAATAAAAGCACACTATGGAAATAAACTCGATCCACACACACACAACATACATTTATCAACATAATTATCATAGGCATCAAATAAAAACGTTTTGGATTCAAATACGTGAGAATACTTATCTTTATCCAACATAGATCCAAGCAACTAGCTGTGTAAGAGCAATTTTCCACCCAACTGTAGGCTCTCTATCCAGCATATACTCTTTCTCCTAAGAGGTCACCCACAAGATAGGATATGAGGCCACCAAGGTGAAGGAAACACCTACAGGATTCCAACATTCAAATCTCCACTTGCCTTCACACTCCACCCGCCTTTACACTCCACCATCCAACGATCAAATATCCACCCGCATTTACACTCCACCATCCAACGGTCAAATATCCACCCGCCTTCACACTTCACACTCCACCATACAACGGTCAAATATCCACCCACCTTCACACTACACCATCCAACGGTCAAATATCCATCTTCCTTCATAACTTCACACTCCACCCACCTTCACACTACACCATCCAACGATCAAATCTCCACCTTCCTTCACACTCCACCATCCAACGGTCAAATCTCCACCTGCCTTCACACTCTGTCACATGTAATCACCTATGCACATGGATCTAATGTGGTTGGTCCACATCACCTCTTCTTCCCACATGGCCACTCCACGTCAGAATGCTTTCCCATGTGGCTCCTCCACGTCACCCGTCTATATGGCACAAGTGGGACCTACTATAAAATTCCCAAATTTTAAAATTTCATAACTATGCAAAATTTTAATTCGCCAATAAGGGGATTAATTCGAAATTAATTCAAACTTATTCCTAACCCCTTAACGGTCACTTAACAGAACCCTTTTTCCAAAAAACCATCTCTGATTTTTGCATGTAAAATCTAGACTTCTGGCCCATACAGCTTCAGTATTATAACCAGAAGCTTTGATACCACTCTGTAACGTCCCCTTCACCCAGTCCAACCATTGGGACGGGAAATTAACCAAATTTGGGCTTCCAAATTTTTCCCCATAACCAAGTTACATTTTAATATATGTAAAATATGTGTACAGATGAAAAATAAAAACACAGCGGAAATAAAGTAATTTGGTTATGGGGCGAAAAGTGTTTTGGAGTCAAATACAAGAGAATACTTATCTGTATCCAACACAGACCCAATCAATTGGCTAAGAGTGATTTTCCACCCAACCGTAGGATATTTTTCCAACATATACCCTTTCTATTGAGAAGCCACCCCAAGCTAGGTTATGAGGCCACCAAGGTGAAGGTGTCATGTCCCCTCCCGTCGACCCAATGCATGGAAGGGAACATGGCACTAAAATCTGGGATTTTATAAAACTTAGCCCATTTCAACATTCATGATTCATATAAATATAAACAATTGGAATTACAATAAAATGCATATGTGTGTAGATGCAAATCAAGCAAACATGCACAGCGGAATAAGACATCATCCACACACCTTTCTCACATGCATTCAACATATCAATAACAGTCATCAATTAATTAGAACAGTGCAGAAATAAAACACATAGAGAGAATATACTTATCTCACCGTAATGTTGTCCCAAGCAACTACCTATGTCGCTGCAATGTTCCACCCAACCATAGGTCTCTGCCCAGCCTATATTATTTCAACACTCAGAGAACACCCCCGAGCTGGGCATGATATTTACAAGGAAAAGGGAACTTTCAAGCTCAGCACAGCCAAAGCAATGAATACCCATCTCAGCCCCAACATTTTCTTACACACAGCAAACTCAAAAACTGGTCATGGATACACAGTTTCAACAATGGATTACAGATTAGGTTCTATGGGTTTTCCCAAATCATTGCACACCCAAAACAGATTGTGGGAAGAAAACCGATTTCTCCCACATATGTATGAGCATTCAGTGGGCCAAAACGGCCTCTATAAAACCCCAAACCGATTCCCTTTCTTCCCCACTATTATACAACACAAAAATGCCCTTCCCAGCTAGGAAAATGAAGGAAAACACAACAAAACCATGGAGGAAAACACCCAGGTAGGTCCAAACTCGTGAGAGAGCAAAATTGATGGGTGAAGAATGGCTTGGGGAGCAATTTCATGGCTCCTTTCTTGCCAAGGAAGACATACACAATTTTCCATGCAGGGTGGCTTGCCCATACTCGAATTTGGACAACCATACCTCCCATTCCCCAAGGCATTAACTACCTCAACCAACTCTTGGGAGAAATGAATCATTGAGCACAAAAGTCAACATGGGTAGTGAAGGGTTCATGGGTTCTCTCATTGACACTCGGCTTGACTTGATTGTTAAATTTTGAGCATTAATTCACAATACTCTAGGATCTTTACTGAGAGAACAACATGTACAGTATATCAATAAATATCAATCATAACAAGCATGTCAATTATCACAAGAAGCAAAAGCATGAGAGACAAGAGACACAGAGTTTCCGTGGGGAAAACCCTAAGGTGAAAAACCCCACAACTTCCTCAGAGATTGAGAGAGCAATGGATCAACCAAAGTACAACCAAAATACACAGAGATAGTCTCCTAGTAGCAGAAGATCCTCCTCCTCACTAGTGCACCACTTTCTGAGTGAAGGAAGAATGAGTTTCCGAATGATCCAAATAGAGATCTCCCGATCTCTATTTATACTTGACCTATTTTCCCAATATCCTTATGGGGATGACTTGTCTAGCTAGGTACATAAACCATATAATATATAAATCAGGGCCGACCCCACACATGGTGGTCTAATAACCCATCGGCAAGTTCACACCCTTGCGACACTTGTCAATACATATGACGACACTTCTATATAGAGTAATGACACATATCTATAGGAGTACAATAATATATAAATGAAATACATGGATGAAATACATTCTGAAGTTACATATACATCAACATTCCCTCTTAACTAGGAAGGTATTTCTCGACACAGATCTGCTAGCACAAGTCTTCTTCTCTGGATCATCGTCATTGATGCATCGTCATTGCTGCTGCTATCTCAACCAATCTATGAATCTACTCGTCATAGGAAGTTCTACAGAGCCAGTCCTTTTTCATACTGGATGTACGCCCACCGCCTACAGGTCTTCATCATCTGTGCGAACGGTCTAATAGAGGTGGTCTCTCAGGACTAATTTTATGTGCATATGCAATACCTGACAAGAGCATCCCAGGAACATTTATGTGCCTAAGCACGACTGGCAAGATCTCCCAAGACTAATTACATGCATCTCCTTCACAATACCTTTAAAGAGCATCCCAGGAACATTTATGTGCCGCAGCACGACCGACAAGATCTCTAAAGAGCATCCCAGGACTTATTACAAGTACACAGCTCAACCTCTCGGATCTCCAAGACTGATTACATGTAAATAGACAATACCTTTAAAGAGTATCCCAGGAACATTTATGTGTCGCAGCACGACTGGAAAGATCTCTAAAGAGAATCCCAGGACTTATTACGAGCACACAGCTCAACCTATCGGATCTCTAGGACTGATTACATGTCTCCGTAGTAATACGTCATCCCAGGAGTGATTACGAGCACACATCTCAACCTGTTGGATTTCTGAGGACTGATTACATACTACATAGCAATACCTCATCCTAGGATTGAGTATGAGCACACAGCTCGACCTATCAGATCTCTGAGGACTGATTACATGATATTTGCACAACCTGCCACATATCATCTCTGACCTCCAAGTATCAACCTGATACTCATGATCTAACTGATCATCATCGCACGAAGCATCATCCTGATGCTCATGATCATACTGATCATCATCACTGTACCGTCTTGGTACATATCATCTGGAGCAACATCCTAAAGCTCGTCATCATGATCATCCTGATCATACAGTGCATCGACCTGATGCATACCAAGTATCTATCTGATACATATCACCATACATGATCCACCTGATCATGCAATGTATCCACCTGATACATACATAGATACATGATCCACACAATGTATCCACCTGATATATATCAATATACATGATCTACCTAATCATACAGAGTATCCACCTGATACATATACAGATACATGGTCCAAGCATCCAACATGATGCATATACAAATACATATAAATTATCCACTGGTCATATCCAACATCCAACATGATGCATACATACATATACATATAAATGATCCAACTGATCATATCCAGCATCCAACATGATGCGTACATACATATATATATATATATGATCCAACTGATCATATCCAACATCCAACATGATGTGTATACAGAGCAGTAACTGGAGCATTGTCCTGATGCTCATCATCCAGCGCTTACATCCACAGCCATGTGAAGGATCCTGCTTCCAACATGCTTGGAATGGCTTCAGCAAATGTATCCATCACTTCTTCCTTGAAGTGTCATCGATATGAAGAACAACAAGCCTCTCCCTGAAGTACTCGAACTTCACTCTGGCTAGTGGCTTCATTAGTACATCTGCAATATGCTCGTCCATCGCAACATATAGGAGCTTCACTGCTCCTCTCTAAACCATATCCCTGATATAGTGATATTTGATCTTTGTGTGTTTCGACTTGTCATGAAACACTGGGTTCTCAGACAGCTTCACACAACTTTGGTTATCACAGAAGATACCAGTAGCCTCCAGCGGGAGATCAAATAACTCAAACAGTAGCTTCTGGAGCCATACTGCCTCACAACTAGCCAAGCAAGCTGCAACATATTCTGTTTCGGCTGTACTTAGTGCTATGCAGGACTACTTCCTGCTAAACCAAGAGATCACACCTGATCCCATACTGAAGCAGCACCCAGATGTGCTCTTCCTATCTGCAGCACTGCCTGCCCAATTTGAATCAACATAACCTTGCAGGTTAAACTTTTGATTCACTTCATACCTGAGCCCATAATCCACTGTAACCTTCAGGTACCTCAAAATATGCTTTATAGCAATCAGGTGAACACTCCTCGGATCTGTCAGGAACTGACTCAATGTGTTCACTGCAAAGCAAATATCTGGTCTCGTGTTCGTCAGGTACATCAAGGACCCAATCATCTGACGATACATAGAGACCTCAACCGGCTCAGATGAAGCATCACATAGAAGCTTCAGGTTTGATGCCATAGGTGTGGCCATGGCCTTGCAATCCATCATCCTGAACCTCTTCAGGATATCTACTGTATACTTCCCTTGTCCAAGGAAGATCCCATCTGCACTCTGCCACACCTCGATACCTAGGAAATAGTGCATCATTCCCAAGTCTTTCATATCGAGCTCGGCAACAAGCTTCCTCTTTATATCTGTAATCAATCTGTCATCTCCTGTTACAAATAAGTCATCCACATACAGGAGTAGAATCAAAGGATTCCCTTCCTCAACCTTGTAGTAAAGGTTGGAATCTGCTTTACTCATGGTAAATCCCAAACTAGATAGGAAACTATCCATCCTACCATACCAAGTTTTGGGGGCTTGCTTCAAGCCATACAAGGCTTTCTTCAATCTGCACACATGTGACTCCCTGTCATGTGTTTCAAAACCTAGTGGCTGCTCCACATACACTTCCTCTTGGACTACACCATTCAAGAAGGCAGTCTTGACATCTATCTGGTGTATCTTCCATTTCAACACTGCAACCAGAGCAAGTATTGTTCTGATGGAAGTGTATCTGAATACATGAGCAAAATTTTCTTCATAGTCTATTCCCTTTTTCTAAGAAAAGCCACAAGCTACGAATCTTGCTTTGTATTTCTCTATGCTGCCATTTGCAACATGCTTGATCGTGTAGATCCATTTGGAAGTCACAACAGACTTCCCTTCAGGTCTTGCAACCGCATCCCAAACATCGTTCTTCATGATCGACGGATCATGGCATTCTTCCCGTATCCTGGGAACTTCAATATCTTCAATATATAATTTTTTTGCTTGAAAAATGTTGTAGTCCTTCTTTTGTAGGTGAAGGTATACGATCTTTCATACAAAACAAGTTAAATTGCATGATTAGAAACATCTCATAATTTTCAGAACAAATTCTTTCACATAAATAAATATGTCATACAGTCATGCAATTATTTAATCCAATGCTTCAATACAACATTTATCCATATCCTGTAACTTTCTAGATGCCTTCCAATCTCTACCAGAACATTGTTAAGAGTGTGCACAACTCCCAACATGTTAGCAAATAGGTTTCATTCTAGATAAGTAGCAATGGAATGTTGTACAGTGCCATAGGCCACTTACCCATCATATGCATATTAGTAGTATACTGTTCATTAATGAAATTATTCTGATATGCATAATACACAACCTAAGTCTAGGAACATAAGCATATACATTATTGAACAACATTATTTAAACAAACAAATATGTAAGAAATGACAATTTAAATACTTATCTTTGTTTGTTTGTTGGGTGGACTCCCTCTGAATCTTTGCTTCCTTGCAGGAGCTGCTGGAGTCCTATTCTGAAGTAACTTATTCTACACCTTTCTGTTGTGAATTTGTAAGGAGTGGTGAATTCCCTCTTAATTCCTAAATCATTATATAGCACTTGAAGTCTGTTGAAGTGAATTCTCCACCATTGTCGGATCTAAAGGTCTTGATCTTCTTATCAGTTTGGTTTTCCATCAAGGCTTTGAATTCCTTGAACTTATCAAACACTTCATCCTTGTTCTTCAAGAAGTAAATCCAAGTCTTCCTGGAGAATTCATCAATGAAAGAGACATAGTAAACATGCCCACTCAGAGAACTGGATGGCATCGGACCACATACATCGGATTGGATAATTTCCAAGATATCTTTTACCTTGCGTTCACTGCTTGGAAATGATTTCTTTATGTTTTTTCCTTTTGCACATCCTTTGCAAACACCTTCATGTTTGTTCTTGATTTTAGGAAGACCCTCTACAGCTTTGCTTGCAATTGGAAGTGCCCTATAGTGCATATGAGCAAGTCTTCTATGCCAAAGTTCACTTGTCTCCATGGATTCATGCACCATGGCATGTTCAGGTCGTCCCTTTAGTTTATACAATCCTCCCTCTTGCTCTCCAATCACTACCGCATCATCTATGGTCTTTCCCTTTTTCCACATTAGAACTTGGCCATCCACAAATGCAACCCTCATACCTTTTGCATCCAATGCGGATATGGAGAGAAGGTTCTTCTTGAGCTCAGGTACATACAAAACATCTTTCATCTTCAAAGACTTCCCAGAGTCTAGATTGTAGGAGACCTCACCACTTCCTTTGATAGGGTATTGGTAGTCATTCCCAAGTTTCACCTTGTGTGGTGACTCATGTTCAGATAAATTAGCAAAGGATTCTTTAAACCCAGTCATGTGTTTGGAAGCCCCACTGTCAATAAGCCAATCATTACAACCATGAGAGATAGTACCTATGAGAGCAGAGATTAGAACATACTCTTCTTCACTTGATGAGTCATCATCACTTTCTGCCCTAGCCTTCTTCTTTGGAGGTCCATCATCTTCGGCAGCATGAGCATGGAACTTTCTTTTGCTGCCCTTCTTCTTCTTGCTGGAGTTGTTGTTGTTGTTGTTATCCCTTTTGTTCTTGGGACATTCTGAAGCAAAGTGACCTTTCTCATTGCAATTGAAGCACCTCAAATCTTTCTTTTCTTTGTGATAAGGATGAGAAGATTTCTTCTTATGATGGGATGGCTCCCTCTTGAACTTTCCTTTCTTGGTGTGTGCTGTGAGAGCTAGATCTTCATTCCCCATCTTTTCTTCTCATGCCACAAGCCTTGCTTCTTCTTGAGAGCATTCCTCCCACAGTCTACTGAAGGAGATCAATTTCTTTCTTGCACAGATCCCTTGGATAAACAATTCCCATGACCTAGGTAGGCCATAACAATTTCACCATTCTCCACCATTTCATCTACAGCTTCAAGTTGTTCCTTGATCTTAGAGACCTTGGAGAAATAGGATTGAATGGTTTCTCCATTCGACATCTTGACCCCTTTCAATTGGTTCTGCAGAGTCATCTTCTGATTTATGTTCTTCCCTTCAAATAACTTGGTCAAGGAGTCAAACATATCCTTGGGTGTCTTCAGAGATGACACATGTGGTATGAGATGGTCTTTGATAGAATCAACAATGATTCTCTTTGATTTGACCAAGTTCTTCTTATGCAATATCTTAGCCTCTTCATCCTCTGGGATAGGGATGTCTTCTTTTACATGAGTCCAACTCATTCTCTTCCAGGATTAACCCAATCCTATATTTCTAGGCTCGGAAGTTATCAGCCCCTTCAAGCTTATCCTCAAGCTTGGTGTGGCGAGACATCTTAAAGAGTACTTCAAATGGAAATAGAAAAGATTTAGATATTACCACTTGACTTGCTGAAAACTGGATCTAGTCCCGGATTACAATTTGTCGGAAAAAACCCTAAAAATTCAAAATGTGAATTTCAACTTTCTAAAAGGATAGAAAGATGTGCCTTGATGAGCTCATCAGCCTGGTGTATTCATAATTTGAGATCTGCAAAGCTTCACCCTTCAGAAAATGCCTTTTTGTCTTCCCGGATTCACTAAGGAGGACCCTGAATTAGGGTTTGAGTTTCCCGGAGATCTACCCAGCCAAAAATATCGATCCAAAGCTCTAAAATTCGATTTTTGCAAGGCGCTTCCAGCTATGTCTTCAGATTCCAGAAATTCCTATTTTTGTGGAAACCCTAAGTTTTAGGGCCAAATCTGAAAATGCTCAGAATTGAATTCTGATTGGATAGATAGATTCTCCTTGATGAGTAGAGTCAATCTACTATACTGCGTTTCCAAAATCTGTGGAGAGAAACCCAATAAATAAGAACCCCTTGGTTTCCGTCACTGCACAATGTCTTCTTCTCAGGTTAGCTCTGATACCATGTTAAATTTTGAGCATTAATTCACAATACTCTAGGATCTTTACTGAGAGAACAACATGTACAGTATATCAATGCATATCAATCATAACAAGCATGTCAATTATCACAAGAAGCAAAAGCATGAGAGACAAGAGACACAGAGTTTCCGTGGGGAAAACCCTAAGGTGAAAAACCCCACAACTTCCTCATAGATAGAGAGAGCAATGGCTCAACCAAAGTACAACCAAAATACATAGAGATAGTGTCCTAGTAGTAGATGATCCTCCTCCTCACTAGTGCGCCACTTTCTAATTGAAGGAAGAATGAGTTTCTGAATGATCCAAATAGAGATCTCCCGATCTCTATTTATACTGGACCTGTTTGCCCAATATCCTTATGGGGGCCGACTTGTATAGATAGGTACATCAACCATATAATATATAAATCAGGGCCGACCCCACACATGGTGGTCTAATAACCCATCGGCAAGTTCACACACTTGCGACACTTGTCAATACATATGATGACACTTCCGTATAGAGGAATGACACATCTCTATAGGAGTACAATAATATATAAATGAAATACATTCTGAAGTTACATATACATCAACATTGATTGGCTCAAGGGTTTGAATATTTCCCTCCCAATTCCTTCTAAACATCGTGCCCCCATATCTTGTTGCATTGCATAGCTAGTTGTGGGCATTTATATTAAAATACATATTTACAATTCCCATGGTTCACTAGCACATGGGTAGCATAATATCCAATACTTGCCTCTTCAAGGTCGAGCGTTCACTAGTGGGGCCTTGTCCTTGAGCTCCATGCTAGGAATCATACATAATATGCATACAATATTTACATTATAGCCCAAAATATTATAAGGGTCAAAATGGGGACATGACAGAAGGAAACACCTATAGGATTCTCTCTCTCATCCCACAACTCGTTCTTCTCTCTGTGCTTAGACAAATTCTCATACAAATATCTATAGGGATCTCACTCGGCCATCACAGACTTGGATTCCACAATTCCTTCCCCACACAACACCCTTATGAGCTTAGGAATCCCCTTCACCATTCCACGATTCTCTTGGGTGATCCATCTTTCCAGGTGCTTCTAGTGTGTGCATAGAAGAAGTCCAATCTGATATGTGTTGTTGGGTTACCACCTATAACTTCAATTTGTGGCTTCTCAAGTACCTGTGAGTAGCAAAAATTTCTGGGTAAGGTTCCTAGCTTTCCCAACCTCTATGCTAACCTACAACCATCTATTTTTCCCTTCCATTTTGCACCTCTATCTCTAAATTCGAATTTATGGGATAAACACAGTCTGGTAAGGTCATGAAAAATAATACAGAGCTCTACGTAGTGCATATCTACATGAGAGAATGAGAGAATGATGGTTGACTCCAAGGGATAGGAGAAAAATGGTGAAAATACAACTGACATAACTTCTTACTATAGAAGAAAAGACTATTGGTAGTTGTAGATTGACTTCTAGAAGTTGACAAAACTAACATAAAAGTGCAGTCAGCCCCATGCTTCAATAAATACATGATGTGACTTTTCCCACCAACCCCACACATGCATTCAATGATTGGAAAATAGTAAAAAAAGAGGTAATTTGCCATCTTAAATCACGTGGTATACATAGGATGAGTTGTAAGGTTGACATGTGGAAACAAGGATTTAGTCTCCCATAGGTCCCCTTTCCTCTTCCCCTCTGGTGGAATCATATCCCCTCTAGTGCTCTTTACATAGCCATGTTGGACCATTTTATTATTTATGCACATAATATTTGCATATATATTTTGAGTTAGCATGACAAGCCAACCATACAGTCCAACTAACAATATTTGCATCATTCATGCCTAGCCATTCACTATTAGGGCCTTGGTCTTGAGCTCCACACTAGGACCATACTAGTATATTTACATCATTTACATAATTTTACTTAAATACATTCCAAGTCAAAGCCGAGGGTATTACAATCCCCTCCCGCTTGGAATAACATCATCCTCGGTGTTTGCTCAAAATTAGAACAAAATTGGATCTGCCTCTCTCATGGCATCCTCCAACTCCCATGTAGCTTCATCGGGACCGAAGTGCTTACATTGCACCTTTACATGTACGATGGATCGGTTATGGAGTAATGTCACCTTCTTGTATAGGATGCAAAGTGGCTCGATTTGGAACTCTCCCTCAGGTTCCACCTAGATCACATCCCAATCAATCACATGGTTAGGATCATGTACATATTTCTTAAGCAAGGAAACATGAAAAACATTATGAGCTCTATTGTTATCAAGCAATGCAATTCTATATGCAACTAGCCCTATCCTCTCAAGCACTTAAAATGGCCCATAATATCTTGGTGATATCTTGGCACAACCTCCAAGATTCAAGGAACTCTTCCTTGGCCTCACTCTAAGGTAAACATGATCCCCAACATCGAATTCTCTATGTACTCTATTCTTATCTGCATAGCTTTTCTGTATATTTTGGGTTTCCTTTAAGTTTTGCCTAATTTTTGCAACCTCTTGTACCATTTCCTTAATCAATTATGGCCCAAGTACAATTATGTTCATGGGACTATCCCAAGTAAACCGGTGTCCTAAACTTTCTCCCATACAAAGCTTTAAATGGACTCATGCCCAATGATGCATGTTGCCCATTATTATATGAAAACTCTACCAAGTGTAGATAATCCTCCCACTTGGATGGTTTTTCCATCACATACATGCATAGCATGTATTCAAGCACCTAATTTACTATTTTTGTTTTCCCATCCATTTGTGGATAGTAGGCAGTACTAAATTTCAGCTGCATACCCAAATTAGCACAAAGACTTTTCCAGAAATTTGAAGTAAACTTGGTATCCCTGTCTGAAATTATTTTCTTAGGAAATACATGTAACCTAAAAAAATTCCTTCATGAAAATATTTGCAATGGCATCTGTTGTGTGGTTTAATAACCTATGACTGGGAAATGGAGGTCACCAACGTACATTTAAATTTATTGCAGAAATGGAAAAGCAAACACATGTAACATTCAACACTTATTTCCGTTCATAAAAGAAATAGGATTCAAGATGAAGTTCATACCTGGATAATCGATGGTTGATCCAAGCTTTTGAAATCCAATCTTCTTGATCCGCTGCTACAATGCTCCAACTGATGAACCTACAAACAAACAGACTACCTTTCTCAAAGCAATTTGACTACACAAAGATAAACAATTGAAATTGAGACTCATATATAACTTCATATGACAGATTCAAACATCAAGTTTATATAAAGACAAGTTCTATTGGAAGGGAAATATTTGATTTTATTTGCATAAACAATAACTAGTTATCCATGTCTACAATCGTAACCAGACCCTAGGCTCCTGCTCCTCTCTCTTGAGTAAGTATTCCTCCAGCATAACATTTATCCAAAATTGGCTCCTTCTAAGATTTGTTTCTCAATCCCCTCCCCTTGTATTTATGGAAAGGCTAGGAGGTTGGGATCGAAAGGCAGTTGGCTTGGGAAGTTATGGTAGTTTGAATAACTACCCAAACTAATCCCAATTCGTGTTTTTTATATATTTTTTTGATATTTTCAAATATACCCGCGAGTATGCCTTTGGGAAACCAGCAAGTGACTCGCATCTATTATAACTTGCAGCTAGCGGGTACAACTCTTCAGATGATACCCACGGGTTTTCTATAAAGACACCCGCGAGTGACCTGCGTGTTGGTAGATATTAAAGTCGCAACTATGCTTCAAAATAGTCACAAAAAATATTTTTTTGAGGAAATGATTTCAAGGTTCAGATCCAAATAATCGAAGGTCAAGCAAGCTCTTCCATCCATATTGTCATTTTGTGTGACCAACAAGGCAATGTGGTCATTTCATACACTTAGAAATATACTCAACGATGTCCTTTTTTATTCCTGGCCAAAAATAGTGCTTTCTGGCTGTAGCAATTTTATTTTGGTATCCTAGGTGACCGCAATATGACATTTCATGGATTTCATCCATAACAATTCTCCTCAAGTCTACCACATTTGGAATATAAATTTTATTTTTATAAATAAGAAGTCTACCACCTTCCAAATGATAACCTTCATACCTCTTTTCTAAATTCTGCTGTTATAATTTGTCCTTTATTTTCACATACAGTTCATCTTCAGCAATACAATTAACAATCTGTTGCCTCAAATATGATTGGCAGGTACAAATGGATACCACATGCATTGAATGCACTTTTCTGCTAAGTGCATCAGCCACTTTATTCTCTTTTCCCTTTATGTGATTGATTTCAAAATCAATCTCACATAAAAATTCCAACCATCTAGATTGATTGGCATTTAATGTTGGTTGCTTAAACAAATATTTCAGACCACAGTGGTATGTCCTTAGCTCAAATTTTCTGCCAATTAAATATTCCCTCCACATTTTCAAAGCATGCACTATGGATGCAAGCTCTAAATCATGGATAGCATAGTTCTTCTCGTGCTCTTTGAACTTCCTTGACTCATTGAATACCACATTGTTGTATTGCATAAGAACTCCTCCAAGTCCTTTTTTACACACATCTGTACACACCACAAAATATTTTTTCAGGTCTGCAATTTTTAGAATTGGAGCACTTGTGAGAAGCTTCTTCAGCAGCTAGAAGCTTTCTTCACATTTTGGTGTCCAGTCAAATTTTATCCCCTTCTTTTGCAAAGAATTGGTTGGGTGTACAACCTTGGATAATCCTTCAATGAATCTTTTGTAGTAACCACTAAGGCCCATAAATGATCTCACATCTATCACATTCATTGGAGTTGGCCCATTCATAATGGCTTCAATCTTCTTGGGGTCCACCGATACTCCTCCCTCTAAAATAATGTGACCCAAATAATGAATTTTCTTTTGTAGAAATCAATTTTGCTTAGCTTTGCATACAATGTTTGCTCCCTTAGAAATTGAAAATCTATTCTCAAATGTTCTTCATGCTCTTCTTCATTCTTATAATATATAAGAATTTCATCTAGAAAAACTAGAACAAACTTGTCCAGATACTTGCTAAAAAAATTATTCATTAAGAACATGAATGTAGCTGGTGCGTTGTGAGACCAAATGGCACCACCACAAACTCATAGTTCCCATACCTTGTTCTAAAGGTTTTCTTGTGAATGTCTTCTTCCTTGATTCTCACTTGATGGTAACCATACCTCAATTCAATCTTTGAGAATACCTTTCCCCCTCTCATTTGATCAAAAAGATCATCAATTCTAGGAAAGCAGTATTTGTTCTTCATTGTAACCTTGTTCAATTTCATGTAATCAATACATAACCTGAGTGTTCAATCTTTATTTTTCACAAATAGGATAGGTACTCCCCATGGAGACACACTTGCATGAATGTACTTATTTTCCAACAATTCTTGCAATTGCATTTTCAGCTCTAATAATTCTAGTGTACTCATCATGTAAGGTGTCTTGGACACTGGTGCAGCTCTTGGCACAAGACCAATTGTAAAATCAATGCTCCTTTTTGGAGGAAGTCATGGCACCTCATCGAGAAACACATCCTTTAATTCTTGCAAAACATCATGGTCTTCCAACTTAGGAATTTCATTTTCTATTTTCTCTAAAACATGGGTTGCATACAATTTGCAACCTTTCCTACGTAATCTCTTTAGCTGAATTGTTGAAATCTATCTAATAGAAACTACCTTTGGAATTCCCTGTACAACCCTTGGGTTTCCTTCTACATTAATGAATTCAAAAGCCTTATTGCAGTAATCAAGTTTGATTCTATGGGCTTCCAACGAGTCCATTCCAATGAGAATATCATAGGAACGCAATGGAAAAATATTCAAATTTGCAAAAGTAGACAGTCCACCCATTTCCAATGGGAATTTCTCCACAATTTCACTAACCTTCCTCTTTTTTCTAGTGGCTAGTTGGACTAACCATGATTTACTATGTTTTGATTTATTAAAAGCACAAATCTCAACAATTTTAGGAGTGACATAACTGTGAGTAGAATAGGGTCAATCAAAATAGAAATGTATTTCTTAGAAATCTTACCTTCAACTTCAACCACATTTGATTGATGGTCTTCTTTACGGTCCTCTAGGGCTGCATAGATTCTAGGGATGGTCCTTGTCACTTAACCCACAGTTTCATCTCCTTGGATGTTGTGAACTTGATTTTCACTCCCATTCCGATGTGGACAATTCTTAAGAATATGGTTCTCTCCACATCCCCAACATTAATGGCTCTCTTGGATCTCTTGGATCCCTTAGCTTGTCTCCCATAACTCTAAATGGTTTAGTCACCCCCTATGGTGGATTCCTTGGTTGATTCTAAATTGAGGAGGCTTGAACCCCTTCTTCCTTTGGTCAAACTTCTCATTTTTCTTGTCCTTCCATGCCTTATGGAATTCTAGTTTTATTTTTTTATCATAAGAATACTTGCCCTTTCTTATGGCTTCATCTAGAGTTCAAGGTTCATCAAACTCAATCCAGTCCTTGTATGACTAAGGTGACCCACTTTAAAAATGTTGGATTTTCACCTTATCATCCCTGATATATTTGACATATCTCAGCAGCTCCATAAATCTATTTGGATATTCCTCCATAGTCATTTGTCCTAATTTCATCTCATGGAACTCTTTGATTTTGACATCATAGTACCTATCGGAAAGGTACTTTTCCTTGAAGTAATTCTTGAACTACTTCCACACAATATTCCTTTCATTAATCCTCTTCACTTGCCTAAGGTGATCCCACCATCTAGATTCTCTTCCATTCAGATTGAATATGGCCACTCTTTCCTTCATATTTCCTTAGTATTCTTGGACTTGGAAATACTTCCTCATCCCAAAAATCCAAACCTCAGCTTCTTGACCGGATTTTACCTCACCATCAAATGTAAGAGGCTTGGCCTTCTTAAATTCTCCATGTGAATTGTTCTTAGAAGACCTCTTCCTCTTATTCCTATGAGATGAAGAGCTTGAAACTTCAATGGATTCTTTAGAGTCAGATGACTCACTAGAAGATATTTCTGGAGTATATGTCCTATATCTAGAAATCCTTCTTGAACTATAGGATCTCTTGTGGGAATGCCTCCTTTAGCTACTCCCACTCTTTTCCTGATTTTCTAAAGTATGCATTCATCTCAATGTTTATCAAAATTTGAAGCATAGATGCATTCATCTAATTTTGTTCTTCTTGAGATCTAATCAGCCTCTCATTGTCTGCTCTACAACTCTGCAATTCCACCCTTAGGCTATTTGTTGGCTTATATAACTGTTCTAGAGGTTTCCAATGTAGACCCAGGTTCTTAGCGGTTCGAGGAAACAGCAAAACCCCTTTTCACCATCCCTTTCGAAAACAATCTGTAAGCAAACTGAGGTCTCACCCAAGGTGAAGGTATGGGGGGCTACAGAATCAAGTTTCCATAGTCGGGTGATGAGTGCTTTTAGACAGACGTGACAAGCAATGTGCCACGGAGCCTGCACTGCAGACTGGCCCTTCTACAAGCTAGGATGCTGCGCAGCGTGAATCGTATTCAATAGTAGGACAGCACCACTGATAGCTACGCTTCCTCCTGACACTTAACTACTTCAATTAACTGCACTTCAATAAGTATTATGCACCCACTGTTACCTTGTATTACGTATCTTAGGATTCATGCAATATGGAAAACATAATATACTACGCACTTCCGGTGCTGCGCACTGTATAGACCTTCTCTATTAAGTGATTGTCCAACCGATTCATACATTCACAGACTTAGAAATGCCTATGCATCTAACATTCATCCATACATGTGAAACTTAACATACTATTCCCATCTCATTCCTTGTGGTGAATACATATAAAAGTAAACACATAAACTTATAGCAAGATCTTAAGCATTCATTCTAAGCAAATAACGAATGCAACCATATAAACAATAACACAACACAGGATTTAATGTGGTCCACCCCCAGGATGTGAGCTACGTCCACAGGAACTATTGTTGTATTAGTCTTTGGGAAGGGTACAACAGTTCCAGTCTGCACACTCAGCTATAGACTCTCTTCTCTCTCAATAGGCCTCTACGCACACAGCTTGCAGAGCCTTTACAAAAGAAAACTCAAAAATAGGTTTTTCTCCAGATTATACAATGAGAATTAAACCCAATCAACAACCCATTCCCTTACAAAATGTGCCTTATTCATAGATCATGCCCATAGGTCATGTCTTTACAATACATCGGCAAAAACCCTAAGGTTCCCAAAACTGGTGCAGATACCCGCCACCATGCCTATCATCGTCTCCAGGTTACTCCACTTGCTTAGGTCGCCTAACTGGGACACTCTAACGGCCTTCTGATAGCCGCAATCATTGCAAAATGGTTGCATTGCATCATGGCCTATCACTTTCTATCCCTTTAGCCTTCCTGTCATCATCGAGTTAGTGGCCTAGCTCCTTAACTGCTTGCCGCCACTCCCTTTTATAGGTCGCTTTCCTCTTCCTCCATTGTGCTTCTTACCCAAAATAGGTCGCTTACTCAGCTCAACCTTTCTCTATACTCTTTTACCAAAAATGGTTGTTGCGTAGGCCTTGTGCACCAGCACTGTTGTGCCAAAACTGCATATGCACTCTAAGCTGCGCACTCGTCAAAACTGTGTCTTATGATTTCGCATCCCAAAAGCTGCGCGGCTCCCAAAATTGTGCCTACTTGGGCCATGCCCAATAGGCCCCTAACACTGACTTGTGGCTCGTCTCGAGCCACTTCAATCTAGCTACTCCATCTGCCCATCCTTTGAAATACCTAATCACGTAGTAAAGTCTTGGACAGTTGCAATTAGCTTTGCAACTGCTTCTTCTATTTCTTGTTCATGGCCTCTTACCATGTTTAGCATCTCATCTGAGGTAGGTTCCAGAATTTGCTCCTTGACTTGAGCCTCTGTTGCCTAAATTTCTTGCAACTTTACCTCAATTTCATCCGTCAGGGTGAGTGCTTCTTCTTGTAACTGCTGTAACCTCGAAGAGGTTTCAGCTTCCTTTTCTCTTAAATCCTCGAGCTCCTTTCTAAGTACTTTGGTTTGCTCAAAGGCATGCCTCTTCTGTCGGACTGGCAAGTCCTTCATAGAAGCGTCTGTGGAATCCACTTCTTGTTGCTTATACTATATTTCATTTTGGATCTTTTGCAACTTGGGCTCATCCTACAATATGTTCCAGATGTTTGAAAATCATCTAGCAGGTTTTGGCATCGCGCTACTGTTGTGCAGATGCCCTGTGTAGAGGCCCTCAATGCCTCTGCTCTTGCTTCTTCCACTTGTTGTGCTATGTCAACTAGTCGTCTAGCTGACAGTTCGACCATCTCTGCCTGATGGGAAGCTTCCATCTCTGTAATCTTCTCAGCGTGGGAAATTTCTAATCCCTTCATTTTTTCTGCAAGCTATCCACAGCCACACCGATATGTAGGATAGCCGCCTCAACTTTTGATTCTTCTTCAATTTCAGGTAGCCTCGTGTATAGCGCTGACATTGCTCCTTTTATCCTGCGCTGCTTTTCTTGCGTGTGTTGAAGCTCCCTTTCCTTCTATTCACATTCTCCCTCCAATTTCTTGTAACTCTCTTCAAATTGCGCTGATTGTGCGAGACGATGTCTCGCTCGTGCATTTCATGGGATATTTGAGTGTGCAACTCGTGCAACCCTTTTGCTGGTAGCATAGCTATGTTGAGTTCCAATTGTGCGAGCAGCCTCATAGTTTCTGTCATCTCATTGGTCGGGAACAAAATGGACATTGGCGTAATCTTGAAGATGCGCGTCTGTGTTGTAAAGGTAGGTACCCTGCGCATTGGCTCACTTGACTCCCCCAAGTGGCCATCCTGGTCTGGCTCCTTTGTCAAGTCGCGGTGGACTTGCTCCATTCATAAGACTAGACTGGTCAGTTTATTGATGCTTTCTCTGACCTCTTCTTGTGTCATTTCTTCCTTATCCTCTAGGTGCACTAACACCCGCGATGTGATCTACTCATGATCGTCATCATGCAGTATTCTATCGAGCAGTGTTCTTGTAGCTTTGGTCTTCTTCTTCTGTGGCTTCTCTGGTATCTGTGTAGCCGGTTCCTTTCTTTTCTCGCCGACCTCCGCAGCAGGCATTTGGATTGGCGTGCTTTGGACCTCAGGATTTTTGTATGTTTGGTCTTGTTCTTCTTCCTCCAAAGATGTAGTAATAACAGTCTCTCGTGCATCTTCCTTCGATCTCTCGGGCCAATCTTCAATGAGCAGCTCGATCATTGGTGTGTCGAGCTGATATTGACCATCGAACCATGCCTCTACTGACAAGCGTGGTTGTATGTAGATGCAATGTAATCCATCCTTGAAAATCATCTTGCTCTTATATGCAGTCGTCACCTCTTGGGTGTTGCACGGGGTCTTCTGAATAACTGTGCATAACTGTTCAAAATATGTCAAGAATTGAAGGTCATTGAGTCGTTGCTTCTCCGCGTTTGTGGATGCCCACATGTTCATGAAGTGGACCATGCGGCAGTCATCTGATACTACCAGCAGGCCGTTCTGATGCACGGGTTGTTTCCAACCTACGAAAGCAATAAGTATTATCAACCAACTAAAGTGGAAAGGAAACCCTTTGTCCTGGGTATCTTGTACTTCCAGTAAAAACTCATTGAGCAGAAATTTTTCCCAATTATACTTGTGCCCATCCATAGCTTTGGCAGCTAGGGCCACTACTGATGCTGAGACTTCCTTTGGCCTCGCTTTCCTTAGAATCCTTCCAACTATAAGTTGAATTGTGAACCGTAGAGGTTCAATTGTAATGGGGTCGGTTTCATACCCCCTGTTCCCTCATGTCAAGTTGAATTCATCGGCGGTAGCAGGATGTCGTATTGTGCATTTTTCTCCAATTGCCTTTCCAGAGCATTGCTCTTCCTCAGACTAATATACTCAAGACTGAGCCACACAAGTGGTGGCAGGCTCCCTTGTGGAGCCACTGGCTTAGAAGTACCTGGTGTCTTTGATTTTTCCTGTGTGGTGGTCGGGTGCTTATCCTTCTTTTGTTGTTGCGGTTGGTTCGGCTTCGGGCTCTTGGACGTGCCACCCCATTCTGGTGTCGTCTTCTTTGGTAGTGTCTTCATCACTCCACTTATACCAGAACGGTGGAAAGTGCCAAGGATCTCTTCTAATGTCTGCTCTTCGGACATAAACTCAGTGACTACTCATGCTTCTGGTTGCTAACTTCTTACAATCTTCACAGTCAATAAAATTTCAAACTCACGGTAAAATGCACAAGGAAGAATTGGTTGGTATTTATAGAACATTTACCCAACAGTGTTTCCGTTAATGGTTAACAAAGGGATTTAATGCTACATTCGCTTACCCAATCCCGAATGGATATGCACCTTATGTGACATTGAATGTACCGGGAATAGCTAGACTAGGCATTAAGTGCTACGTGTGCTGGATGGGATCTCACTGGCATCTCAATCTCTTCTGTCGTAAAATATGTTGAGTCGAATTAATTTTCCTTAAATACTGAGGTGTAACGGTACTGACAACCGTATGACAGCCTAGCGGAAAATTAAATGCCAAGTCCATTTCCCGAATCCCGTTATGATCTCGATCATTTTCAGTCTTTATTACGCCTGAATGGATAGGATATTCCTTTAATACGGGATTGTGTCAGTGCCGCCCTTTTTTGAATAACAGCTCACTAGCCGGTCGACAGTTGTCATGGTCACTTACTTCCATTTCCCTCATGTCTTCAACTTTGTAGCTGCGCTATGACTTTATGTCCTTCGTCGCCACTACTGATATTCCATAGTCGTCCTTTTCCCTTTAACCGGTGCAGCTACCTTTTCAGCTTCGTACTGCACGGTTCGCGGTTGTGAGGTTTGTACATTATCTGCCTTCTTGGGGCGGTGAAGCTACCTTTTCAAGCTTTGAGCTGCGTGGTTCTTCTTTTCTTTCTCTTTTTTTTTTGATTCTATAGAGGATGCTTCGAGGTAGGGATATCCCGATAGGGTTTTAGCCTACTTCCATTGACTAATCCAGGTAAATTGTCTCCTGCTAACGTGGTTAATTGAGCTGCGCCACCATTAGTAACATGTATAACAGTATATGGACCAAGCCAATGCATTTTAAACTTTCCAGGAAACTTCATAAATTTGATGTCATATAGGAGGTCTATATCACCTACCTGAAAAGACTTGTTCTTGATATGGCGATCATGCCATGCTTTTTCTTTATCTTTTTGCACTTGCTGGTGAAAGCCTGCGATGAAGCGATCTTCCTCCAATCTAACCAAGTGTAGAAGTCTTTCTTCAAGTGCCTCTCGATCTTCCATGCCTGTAAACGCAACTATCCTTAAGCTGGGAACAATGTACTCCATACGCATTATTGCTTCCTCTCCATAGGCCAACCTAAAAGGTGTGTTGCCCGTCAATTTCTTGCATGTGGTCCTGTATGCCCATAATACAGTTGGAATGTGCAGGTCCCATTCATCCCGATTTTCATTGCATACCTTTGTGAGTGCATGTTCCAACACTTTGTTGAAAGCCTCCACAGTTCCATTTGCTTGCGGATGATATGGTGTACTTCTCTGGTAGTGAATATGGAACTCTTCAGTTAGTGCTTCAATTATTCTATTTAGAAAGTGAGTTCCCTGATCACTCATCAAGATCTTTGGGCATCCAAACCTCGTAAGGATGTCTTTGAATATGAACTACGAGGAAATACCTACGCTATAGTCCTTTACTGGCTTTTCTTCTTCCCATCTGGTGAGATAATCAGTGGCAGTGATGATGTATCTCGCACCAATCCTTTTTCCTGGTGGGTTTATCAGCCCCACAAAGTCAATGGCCCATTTCTCAAAGGCCTGAAGGGTCAACTACGGATTCAATCGCATTTCGTCCCTACGCGATGGTATTCCCGTCCTCTGATAGACATCGCAGCTCTGGAAATGTGCCTTTGAGTCTTTATGAATAGTAGGCCAACATATCCCTGCTCGCAATATCTTCTGCGCAGTGGCTCGTCCTGCGTAGTGACCTCCGAATGCTCCTGAATGTGCATCAGCCAGTACGAATTCCTTGTCGTGTTCTAAAACACACCTGCACAGTACTTCATCTAGTCCCAATTTGTATAACTAACCTACAATTATAGTGAAGTCTGCTCCTCATACTACCAGCTGTTTTTTCTGCTGCGTAGTAAACTCTATGGGTGCCAACCCAGTAGTCAAGAAGTCTATGATATATTTATAGTATTCATCGGAAATATAAATAGAAAACAACTGCTCGTCAGGCAGATTGTCTTCAAGGTTCGTAGGTTCTTCTCCTGACTCAATCCTTGGCAGGTGATCAGGTCCTAAGTTCAATCTGCCAGGCTTAACCACTATTTCAAATTCATACTCCTGAAAGAGTAACAACCATCTACAGATTCGCCCCCCTAATATTGTCTTGTTGACCAGGTATTTCAAAGCAGAATGGTCAGTGAACATAGAGAAGTGTGCACCAAGCAAATAGTGCCTGAATTTCTGCAGTGCGTATACCATAGCTAGGCCTTCTATCTCAGTGGTGGTATAATTCTTTTATGCAGATGAGAGCTTCCTACTTGAGAATGAAATGGGATGGTCAATACCTACCTCTCCGGGCTGATCTAGTACGACGCCTAATGCTATACATGAAGCATCGACATGGACATGAAATGGCTTTTCCTAGTCTAGAAAAACTAGGATCGGCGTAGTTATGATTTTCTCTTTTAATGTGTCAAAGCCTTTCTCACATTTTTTGTTCCAGATGAACTGTGCGTCTTTCTTTAACAACTTCTCCATTAGCGTGGTTATCTGCGCATAAGCCTTTATAAACTTCGTGTAGTAACTTGTATGCCCCAATGTGGTGCGCAGCTGCTTTACTGAATTTGGTGTTGGCAAGTTTACAATAACTACAACCTTCGTAGGGTCAACCATCAAGCCCTGTTTGCACACAATGTGTCCCAACAGAATTCCATAGGGTACACAAAAGATACACTTCTTCAGGTTTAATGAAATTTGATGTTGTCTGCACTTTTCTAGCATTAATATGAGGTTTGCGCAATGGTCCTTCAGCAACCCAAATACTGTCCAATCATCAAAATAAGCTTCTAAAAACTTGTGCATGAAATCTTTAAATGCTGCGACCACAACTCTGGAAAAGATGGCAGGTGCGTTCTTCAGACCAAACAGCATCACTGTGTACTGGAACAACCCCCATTCAATGGCAAAGGTGGTCTTATGTCTATCTGCTGGATCAATTCTTATCTGATGATATCTCGAAAATCCATCAATAAAGGAGTATGCCTCATTTCCTCCAACATTATTGAGCACCTCATCTGTGAAGGGAGTAGGAAATGGGTCATGCATCGAAGCATCGTTCAATTTTCTGAGATCAACGCAGATCCTGATCTCTCCTTTTGTCTTGTCTTGAACAACCATAGGGCTTATCCACTCAGATTCTTCAACCGGCTCGATGATCCCTGCATCGAGCATCTTATCGAGTTCTTCATTGACTCATTCTTTGTATCACGGGTTCAATCTATAAGGCCTTTTCTTAACAGGATTCGCGCCTGGCTTAAGAGGCATCTTCATAACTCCTAAGTCACCCAAAATACCTTTCATTTCCATAAAATTTGTTGGGAATAAATCCTGATATTCATGTCACAGGTCTGCGATCTCTGTGACTGTCTAATCATCCCAATAGTCTCCAATAGATGCGAACTTCGACTCTTCGCTAGTGCCAATGTTCACTTTCCTCATTTTCACAGGTCCACTCATGTCTGTAATTTCCAAGGGAGGTCCTTCTACGTCGCACGCTCCCTCTGACTTAGGTATGTTTATGTTGCGTGGGTCCTCCTCATCACTTTCTTCTTTTTCTTTGGACTCTTCTGCTAAATTATAACATTCCATGGCATGCTCTACCTATTTCGTCTAGTCTGAATGTAGGTTTGCAGATACTTTTGTATCTCCAAAGAACTCCTCTAAATTCATGTTCCTATGTGAACATTTTGGTCTAAATATTATTTCCTTAATAATCTACAAAGCATCATTTATGGTAGGACTCTCATCTTAAAAACTGAAAGTCTTCTGGAAGTTTGCAGCTAGGGTAGACTAGTCTGTAGTTTCCCTACGTAACTCCATATCCAGGTACCATTTATTCGGGATATGCTCCTCCAATGTATGTGCAAACAGATGAACCCACTCTGTTTGTGGTATCTCCTGTCATGCTTGTGAACAGATCTCAATATGCTCCCTTGGATCCATCTGGCCATTATATTTTTAAAAGGGCAGTGCAACCTTGTCAGCGAACCTGATATGCATCTTCATTCTGCACTGATCCCATGTGGTCAATGTCTACTTATGCACATCCCACCATCTGGAAGGTATCTCGCGCAGTTCCATGTCTAGTGCTGGTAAGCGATGCTCATCTGCAATTTCTACGGTATACTCTTTGATAAAGGAATAAACATTAGATGAACCATTATAGGTGGGAATTGGGCTTACCTCCTTTCCAATCCAGCGCAGTGACTTTGTAACCTGCGGGCATCTCCTTGCAGATACTTCATGCATACAACTTTTCCAATTCTCTAGTCCTGCATCAAAGTCTGAGATACAAGATTTGTCGCATCGCCAACTGAGTGTTCCATCCACAGTAGGATTAATATAGTCTTCCTAGTTTGTAGTCATATTGTAAAGGTGATCCAAATCTTGATCTCTGGATTCCTCCTGAATCGGCTCACTATATCTTTCTCCATATGAAGGGTCCAGTGGTGCAATGACCCTGAGATGCTTTCCTTTGAACATCATCTTCTTCATTTTCAATTTTATGATAGCGAGGTTATCCATTGCCCAGTCGATACCCAATAGTGCTAGATAGGGCTGACTATCATCCACAATCTTGATAACCTCGAAGTATGCATGACTTTGCACTACGTCGATATCAACAATAACATTGGCCAACCTTCCAAAAGGTACGAATTTCTCCCAATTGGCCATCCTCAACTGGATAGGTGACCATAATAGCTTTGGTATCCCCATTTTCTGCCATGTCTGTTTAGTTAAGACATTTACTTCTGACCCAGATCAAGGATGATCTCGTCCATCTAATAGTCTCCTATCTGTGCACTAAGCCTCATTTCGCAGCCTGTTCTCTTATGGCCCTTAATATAGTTAACTGTGCTCTCGGCAGTTTCCTTCTCGCTACATGGTTCGTATTGATTTAACAGTTTATGCAATTCTGCTATAGCATCTGGGCTCTTCAGCAACTTCATGCAGCTCCTTAGGAACTGCGCAACATAAGTGCTTGTTTATATTGCGGGGCTCATTTTTTCATAAGCAGTCGGCATATCTTCTATATGCGGTATTTCACTACGCAATGGGATTCTTGGCGACCTGGGTGCCAACTCTTTGAGGATATCCCGTGCTTCTTCAAAGACTTCTTTGTTTTTCTCCAAGTTGAAAGCAAGTTCTTTCCCAGCAACTTTTCTTATCCATAGTGTTTCAAGAGGGGTCTGCTTAGTGTTAAAGTCTCCAAAAGTCAAAGCTTCTGCTCCTCTATCCTTCCCTGTCATAGTGCCACTTCGTGTCACTACATTGATACTTGGATCTGTAGGCCTCCTCTCTGCTGCAATCAATTGAATGTTTGGGTTAACGACATCTTTTTTTATTTTTTCATTTCTGTCGCTAGCACTGGGCATTCTTCAATAATATGATCAAAAGATTTACAATAACTACACATAGTGCATGGGTTGGTGCAGTCTCTAGATACATGACCTGGATTGCCACAATTATAATAGATTACTTGACCTCGGCCTCTTCCTTGCACTGGGCCGCCATTCCTTCCTCTCCCGCGGTATCCTCCACGACCTCTGTAGGGTCCCTGGTCAGGCTGCACATTATCTTGTTTCTGCGGAGTCTCTTCTTGGACTCTGTATACTCCTCCATACATATGCTCGATATCTTTCTTCCTTTCTAACATGAGCTCAGATGTGCGGCAGTTGGACTCATCATGGCCAACTGACTTACAGAATTTGCAATATAGGTTTTTAGGTGTCCTTACATATTTCTGAATTAAGTAGCAGTCCTCTGGCCGATGTCCTCTAGTTCTACAGATTTCACACCATGGTCCTTGGTTCTGATTTAATGGGTTTGGTCCACCCATGTTAAGGAATTCTTGGAATAAGGGACAATGATCCTTAGTGTGTCATTCTCCCTTACATCCTATACACCAGACTTCTTGTCTCTCTTGCTTTCCTTTCTTCATATCCTGTACCTATAGTGTTAGGGTAGCCAACTGGGTTTGAATCTGAGACATCCTAGTGCTATTTTCTCCAATAGGTGAAGCTTCTAACTTCATCACGATCTCCAAGGCTTCTGCCTGGGAAGCCACTTTCTGCTACATCAACGGTAGTCTGATATGGGGCAACAATGGGGCTATAAACCATTCTTGGTGTTGTTGCGGTGCTATAACGAAGCTTACCTGGTCCAACAATGTCTTGAATTTCTAGTCAAATTCCCAGACTGTCTCATTAGGTTTCTGCTTGATCTCTTTTAACTCTGTTATACACTATGATTCTGACTTTGGTTTCTTAAATTCTGTTAAGAGTCCAGCCTTAATCTCTTGTAAGGTTCTCTATTATCCATGTGTGTACTTCATGAACCAATTCAAGGCTCTGTCTCTAAAGGTGGTGATGAGTTGCACTCGCTTCACAGTGTCATCCTAAACTTGTTTAACACTTCATACGGCTTCACATATAAACCAATGTTGCTCAGGGTCCTCTAGACCCATTCCTTTGAATATCGGTAGCTTAATATCATCAGTCATGCTTCTTCTAGGTGGTGTAAGGTTTTGCACAAGTTGTTGAGCAGAAAAAATGAAAGTAGTATTGCACGAAACGTTCTGATTCGAGATGTTCTAACTGCTAGGGATATTCACAGCTAGGGGGTTCTAATCTGGTGGATTTTGTGCAATGGGAGGCATAGTGTTCACAACCGATGTCTTCTACGGAGTAATAGGCTGATAGGTGGAAGATGGAGGTGCAGTTTGGCTATAAGGTTCGGCTTGTGAATCAATATCTACACGGAGTCCATGTTCAATGGAAGTCTTCTTAAGCGTATATTTATATAGTTTTCCACTTCTCAGATTATGTGTCTCTTCGTCAGACTCACTCTAAATGTTTTTGACCATTACAATTTCAAAAAGCTCACTGCATTCTAAAAAGGCCTTTCTCGGCTAAAAGAATTTTAATGTATAAACTGAGGTTGTGCAGGTACTTACCTCTGAAACCATTGAAAAAATATGCTTTGGCTGCGCTGTAGGACTTTAGCATGTCCACAGCAAACTGCGTCACAAATCTCACTAGTGTACTGTCAACCCATAAGTCGACTACTCGCGTGAATTGACTATCTACTGGTTTGAGCCTTTCAATGAGCTTTGGTGTCCACTCGATCAGTACGTCTCGCAGGGTACAATTTATGTGCTCCGTGAGCCTTGAAAACCACTCGTGTAGCTCATTTACAAAACTTTCCCAGAAAACTTCGTGAACTTCTTTCCATAGTTATTTATTCAACCACTGGATGTCCAAGAGATGCAGGTGCATATTTTCTTTCCTTGGGAAATCTCTTTCTGTCTTGTCACACCAAGCCCATATTTCTTTCTTGCCTCGATTCCAAACGTCAATACCCAATGAAGCTTCTTCTTTGTCGCACATCACGCCTTCAACTCATCATGGATTCTTAGCATGGAAACAAAAATATTTGTTGGCTTATATAACTATTCTAGAGGTTTCCAATGTAGACCCAGGTTCTTAGCGGTTCAAGGAACCAACAAAACCCCTTTTCACCGACCCTTTCGGCAACAATCTGCAAGCAAACTGAGGTCTCACCTGAGGCGAAGGTATGGGGGGCTGCGGAATCAAGTTTCCATAGCCGAGTGATGAGTGCTTTTAGACAGACATGACAGGCAGTGCGCCACGGAGACTACGCTGCAGACTGACCCTTCTACAAGCTAGGATGTTGCACATCTCATATCTTATTCAATAGTAGGACAGCGCTGCTGATAGCTACACTTCCTCCTGACACTTAACTACTTCAATTAACTGCACTTCAATAAGTATTATGCATCCATTGTTACCTTGGATTACTTATCTTAGGATTCATGCAATATGGAAAACATAATATATTGCGCACTTCTGTTGTTGCACACTGTATAGACCTTCTCTATTAAGTGATTGTCCAACCGATTCATACATTCACAGACTTAGAAATTCCTATGCATCTAACATTCATCCATACATGTGAAACTTAACATACTATTCCCATCTCATTCCTTGTGGTGAATACATATAAAAGTAAACACATAAATTGATAACAAGATCTTAAGCATTCATTGTAAGCAAATAAGAAATGCAACCATATAAACAATCACACAACATAGGATTTAACGTGGTTCACCCCCAGGATGGGAGCTACGTCCACAGGAATTGTTGTTGTATTAGTCTTTGGGAAGGGTACAACAGTTCCAGTCTATGCACGCAGCTGGAGACTCTCTTCTCTCTTAATAGGCCTTTGCGCACACAGCTTGCAGATCCTTTACAATAGAAAACTCAAAAACAGGTTTTGCTCCATATTACACAATGAGAATTAAACCCAATCAACAATCCTTTCCCTTACAAAATGTGCCTTATTTATAGATCATGCCCATAGGTCATGTATTTACAATACATCGGCAAAAACCCTAAGGTTTCCAAAACTGGTGCGGATACCCGCCACCCTTCCTGTCTTCGTCTCCAGGTTACTCCACTTGCTTCGGCCGCCTAACTAGGCCACTCACGGCTCTAACTTCCTTCTGACAGCCGCAGTCATCGCAAAATGGTTGCACTGCATCATGGCCTGTCACTTTCCATCCCTTTATCCTGCCTGTCATCATCAAGTTAGTGTCCTAGATCCTTAACTGCTTTCCGCCACTCCCTTTTACAGGTCGCTTTCCTCTTCCTCCATTATGCTTCTTTTCCAAAATAGGTCGCTTACTCAGCTCGACCTTTCTCTATACTCTTTTACCAAAAATGGTTGTTGCGCAGGCCCTGTGCACCATCACTGCTGCGCCAAAACTACATATGCACTCCGAGCTGCGCACTCCTCAAAATTGTGTCTTATGATTTCGCATCCCAAAAGTTGCGTAGCTCCCAAAATTGTGTCCTTATCAAAATTGTTCCTACTTGGGCCACACCCAACACTATTCATGATTTCTGCAATGTCTGGGGGAGTTTCTTGGTTTCTTCTACCATTGGATTATGTCTCTGCATTCTCAACCTATATATTCTTTTCCATAGCATCTTCCTCAGCTTCATAAGGATCATGTACATCATCCATGATGATGATCTTCTTGGCCCAAACAAGACCAAAGACCTCCCAACTACACTATACTCAATGTTGACCCTTAGCAATCACTGATATGATTTTGAATTTGCAAAATTGTTTATAAACACATTTGTTAGATGCATTATATTCTCAAAAAATTATAAAATTATTTTCATGCTTTCTTGGAACAATTTATATTGACAATTTCTGTCAAATCATAGAAACATTTGAATCACCTCCTCAAACTCTAATTGTTCACAATCACATTTGAACTCGAGAACCAACTTTGTAGATTTAAAAAAAATGGGGGTCAATGGGGCTTTCCCCTTTTCGGGTTGAGGGTAGCGCCCTTGTTTTTTTATTTTACAAATCTTTTTGTTTCATGCAATTTGGTGCATAAGATCAACTGCGTTTTTCGATCTTGGGTACCTGAAACTCAGCTATGGAAAACACTGTCTAGTCCTTGATTCACACACCTCTAACACCAACCCACACCATATTACCACTCATTAGACATAAGTAGTTTTAGGCTTCGTGGGGAGTGGTTTCCTGAAACTACTTTTATGGGCTTGAATGCATGAGAGGGAGACATGTCACAAGGAATTTTCTGTCTCACGCTCATGCCAATCAATTATCTGTTGTGCAGGTTCGTGGGCCTAAAGCAGTGTTGGTCGTTGATCAAATATGCACAATATGCCAAGACTAACATGAATGGTGGGGGTCCCATCCTGTTACATGAAAATTTCATCATGAACCATGTACCTTGTACCTTTCCACAATCTCTAAAGTCCCTTTGATTAAACTTGTCTAGAAGATGAGAGTTTTTCCCTCAAAACAAATTTTTTGGCATCAGTGTCACAAGTTGATATCAGACAACTTGCGACACTTCCCATATTAGTAGGTTTCTATCCAACAACATGTGACATTTTCACAGCTTTCTAGTTATGCAGACTATGACAATCCAATATGTCATAAGGTGCTAATGAGCAAGGTGCAATACTATTCGTTGGAATGGAAAAAGAGAAGCTTTGAGGAGCTTCTAGAGAGAACCCCTCATGGATGGATATCCCCTCCTATTTGGGTGGATCTCAGCCAAATCCCTAACCTATTGGGATCTCACCCAATTATTCTCCTCTTGTCTCTCATCTTCCCCTTATCATTTTTTCCCTATAAAAGAGAGCTTATTCCCATGGGTAAGGGGGGATTTTATGATAGCTACATGTTGGATTAATTGTGCTAGATAGTTGAACCTTTGAGATCATCCTCTTGGATCAAGGTGACAAGGTTAAGGAAAAAGGATCATTGAGTGGATGCTTGAAACACCAAGGCACTTGGTTGTAACTTTTCTCTCTTTTACTCAATGATACAGCAATACATTCTATTTCTCACATTTATTTGTTATTAATATTGTTGTTTTCCTCCTTGGATGTTAACATAAGTTCTCATAGGTTGAAATTATCTCTTTTTATATTCTTGTCAATTATTTTTGCAGGTGTCCTACGTGGCTCTTGCATGGAACGACGGAGATGAGAGTCAAAGAATGTTTGATCTTCAAATTACACAGGTCATAATTCTCTTATTTGAATCCTTCATTATAAATATCTTAGGGAAGGTTGTGTGTTCTATCCCTTTTTGTTATAGATCCAAACCATTTGGACTAGGGAGTTCTGTCTTTCTTCACATTGACCGAAAAAAACCGCAAACAAAATTGGTGACTCCACTAGGGAACGAATTGTTCTCTAGAATTTATTTTCCTTAGATTAGTGTTTGTTTGGTTTGAGAATTTAACCCCCATTTGATCTAGTCTTGCTTGCTTTATTTTTTTCTTGAGTTTGGTCCTCTGAGTCGTTGGGACATGCAAACTAACACTTGAACCTTTGGTCCATTGAGATCCCTGACTATTCTTTAAACCTTTTCTTTTTTTAATTTCATCTTTCTCCTGTCGCACTCTGACTTCAGATACAATGCGAAATTGTCGCACCTGATATTTGTTGAGCCTGCGACACTTCAACTTGTCGCACTGGTGTGTGGCAGTAAACTACGACACTTTGGGAATTTTTTGAATTTTGGCTAGGTTTCCTCATTGGGATTTGGAATGGATTGCTTCTTAGGATTGTTCACTTTCTTTCACAACTATATTTGTCTCCAGAACTGGATACTAACTCTTATTTGGCCTTGGTTGGAAGAATTTGAGACCTCCTTTGAATGTATGTTTTGTGTGTATTTTTGGGGGATTTTTGCATTATATTTGATTAAAATAAACATCAAATTTAAAATTGTGTATCCTACAGTCCCTTTGACCCATATTAAGGTTTTTTTAGCCTTTTGGGATCTTTTTGTGTGGTGTTTGGGTTACTTTGGTAGGTTTCAAAAAGTTTGGGTCATCCTTATCTTTTTGAACTCTTTTCTTGGGTGTTGTCTTTGTTTCCTTAGACCTCTTCAGCCACTGATTTTTTGAAAAAGTAGATAGATATCTTTTCTTCCATATTGTTCAGAGATATAGCCTTCTTTTGAGTTCATTTTTCTAGAGTAAAACATCCTGAAAATCAGAAATTGCATTTTCTTCTTTACACTAGTTTGGTCTAAATTTCATTTTAGGTTAAATTAATGTAACTTCAAAGAATATTCTACTTGTATTTTTTTATTGTAACTCCATCGGGGATGTTTTACCTCCATCGAGGATGTCATTATTATATTTTTTCATGTAAAGGTCATGAGGTTAAACCTCCATTGTAAGTCGGGTCATTATCACCCAAGTGAATGTAATATAAGTGGTAATTGAGTCTCCCTAGATAAGTCGACCCAGTTAGGTTTATTGAGGCTGACCTAGATGAGTTAAAGGTTAAGTGAATAGTAATGTATAAATAGAGAGTGATTTCCTCTCATTTATTCATTCACTCACTTGTGAAATTCTCATAGAGGAGAGAGAGAGAGATATGTGAAGGAGAAGGAGGAGTGGCTTGAGTCCAGAGTTTGGTATTTTTGTATCTCTTATTTGTGAGACATATTTTTGGGGCATTGTACTTGACCATCTATATTAAGGAAGTTCTTGCTGGGTTTTCTTCCCCTTGAGGGTTTCCCAAGATAAATTGTTTTGTGCTTTGTGATTGTGTATCTTTCAGATATCCTTATTATGTTGTTATTGTGAATAATGTATTGAATGCTAATGAATTTGCAATCTAGTCTATGGTATCATCTAAGCTTAACAAGGTCTTGTGTTTAAATAAAGAAGAAAATATCTTTCAAGTTTCATATACATTTAGATTCTTAAGAGAACATTGAGTGCTTTTTCTTTAATTTGCATTTGTATTGGGAGCATCATTAGAGTATTTATCTTCTTTAACTTAAAGGTGTCTTTTTGAAGTGTAAAAAGATAGGAAACAAGTTGGAGGTTTTTTGCATCTTCATGCCATAATTGAAGGATTGTTGTCATCATTAGATTTAGATTTTTGGTATCAGTTTGGCTTGGTTTTATCTTCCATAAAAAGAAGAAGAGATCAATGCATGTAGTTGGTAATGAAAATTGGGGCATTTTTGCATTTTGGAAAGTAAAATATTTTCTTCCCTCTCATAGGATAGTGTTCATCAAACTGAAAGATTGCATCTTCATTTCCTTGCATTGCTTTTGAGTCGGTCAAAAAATAATCTTTTCCACTTAACTGCCTTAATATAAAATAATGTGCACATTAATTTAAAATATTTATCAACTTTATGTGATAGGATAGAGACGTGTTCCAGCGTTGTTAAGCGTAGGAGCTATTATTACTTTGTCAGCGCTACAATCTAGGGATTGTGTGGCTCTTCCATGTACAAAGAGTATATTGGAAGGCCCCTTTCAAACGGTTGTGCATTATATAGCACTACTGCGGATTTGAGCTCCCACGTACCTTGAGTATATCGGGAGACCCTCATAGAATCTTGAAACCAACTGAGTTAACCTTTTGGCCATCTTGTTGTCGCAATACATAGAGAACAACATTCAGGGACATTACTACACACGTATTGTCAGGTATTTGGGTAATAAGGTCAAGGGTACGGTCCTAATCCTCCTTGGTTAGTGATCTGAAATATTGAGTTGAGTATTACTGTCGAACCCTATTGTATATCACGATTTGTGACAAATCGACACTCATGTGAGGATCCAGCTTATTTACCCCACCTATTCACATGTTTTCTTTTTTCCTTTAGATTATGTAGGATTTTACTGTGTTATTTATATTAGAGAACCATAGGTATAATTGATTTATTTTAGAGTGGCACAACAACCTCATCATTTAGTTGGGGTGTGTGGTTATGGCTGCATTTTCTAGGACTGCCAACCAAGGGAACCCTTCTCAAGGGGAACCTTTTGTTTTTCCTTCATTTGGAAATGTTGGTCTTCCCTTCATTACTAATTTAAATCTTCTCGAATTGACTATAGGATTACCAGTATGATTATTTAATATGGTTATCTCGGATATAACTAAATTTTCAAATGTTAATTCTACATCACAAGAACACCAACCTTATGTTGACCCTTTGCCTTATTTACCCATTGTATCTTCTTCCATTTCTTCTTATTCGCCTAGCGAAAGCCTTGATTCTAGTAACCAGGAGGATAAGAAGAAAAATAAAAGGAATATTAAGAAGAATACAAATAAGCAAGGGACCAAACATCCACCAGCTTCTTCTAATGGTCCTCGACCTACTCGAACACCCTATAAGCCCAAATTCCCTTGCAGGCTTTGCAAGGGTGACCACATTCTTAAATATTGTCATGGTCTACATTAGAAGCATGTTCTAAGCCCCCCCAACAACCCTTGTCGTCAACCCCTATACATCATGTTGATGACACCCTGTCAGCCAGTGACTCTATGGTTAAGAGTTGAAAAGGTAAAGTCAAGAATCCTTGCTTATTATGTCAGGACATGCACCTTATTTACCTTTTTCCTCACATGGATGAAGCTTCAAAGTTATTGAAATACATTATTGTATCTAGAAACGCCTTCCAAAAAGATATCATAAATTTTCTCTTGACCCCCTATTAGTTGATCAAGTGGTCAATCTAATTACATCCTTGGGTGATCCCACACTTTCCTCAAAGAGTGAATAACAAGCACTTCATCCCACTCTTCCTTTGAAGATTAAAGTTGAAGTGGTCGAGTTGATGTCATCTCCACCTGATACCGCTCTTTCATTGGATATTGTTGAGACTAGAGTAGTCACATTGACACAATATTTGTCTCATGCCACTCTTCCAATTGAGTGTGAACTGAAAACCACTGATGCTTTCTTAGTTAGTTCATATTGTTTTATATTTTTTCCTAAACCCACTTTCACGAGTCTGAATGCATGAGAGGGTGACACATCATAGGGCATTTTACCACTTCAATATTGTGTTGATTAGTTATCCTTTGTGCATCTTCATGAGCCTGAAGCATTGTTAGTCATTGATCTTGATCTCCACCATCCAACAGTCAAATATCCATTCACCTTCACACTTTGTCACATGTAATCACCTATGCAAATGGATCTGATGTGGCTGGTCCACATCACCTCTTTTGCCCACATGGCCCCTCCACATTGGAACACTTGGCCCATGTGGCTCCTCCATGTCACCTGTCCACATGGCATGAGTGGGGCTTACTATAAAATCCCCAATTTTTAAAATTTCATGACTACGCAAAATTTTATTTCTCCAATAAGGGGATTAATTTGAAATCAATTCAAACTTACTCCTAGCTCCTTCACCATCACTTAATTGAACCCGGTTTCTACATAACCATCTCTGATTTTTTCCTGTAAATATGGAATTTTGGCCCATACATCTCTGGTATTATAACCAAAAGCTTTAATACCACTCTATAACGTCCCTTTCACCCAATCCAACCATCACGAGGGGACATTAAACAAATTCAGGCTTCCAAATTTCACCCCATAACCAAATTACGATTTCATAATATGTAAAATATGTGTGCAGATGAAAAATAAAAATACATAGCGGAAATAAACTCCATCCACACACACACAACATACATTTATAAGCATAATTATCACAGGTATCAAATAAAAACGTTTTGGATTCAAATACAAGAGAATATTTATCTTTATCTAATGCATATCCAAGCAACTGGATGTGTAAGAGAAATTTTCCACACAATTGTAGGATCGTTGTCTACATATACCTTTTTTGTTGAGAAACCACCCCCAAGCTGGGCTATGATGCCACCAAGGCGAAGGAAATACCTACAACATTCTCTCTCTCAGCTCACAACATGTTTTTCTCTTTGTGCTTAGCCAAATGCTCATACATAGCTCTACAGGGATATCACTCAACCATCACATCCTTGGCTTCCACAATACTATCCCCACACAACACCCTTATGAGCTTAGGCATCCCCTTCACCATTCCATGGTTCTATTGGGTGATCCATCTTGTCGGGTGCTTCTAGTGATTGCATAGAATAAGTCCAATCTGATATGTGTTTTTGGAGAACCACCTGTAGCTTCAATTTGTGGTTTCTCAAGTAACTATGAGTAGAAAAACTCTCTGGGTAAGGTTCCTAGCATGCCCAACCTCTCTACTCACCTACAACCATCTATTTTTCCCTTCCATTCTGTACCTCTATCTCTAAATTCGAATTTCTAGGATAAACACATTTTGGTAAGGTCATGAACAACAATACAGAGCCCTACGTAGTGTATATATCCATGAGAGAATGAGATAATGAGGGTTGACTCCAAGGGATAAGAGAAAAATGGTGAAAATACAACTGACATAGATTTTGACTATAGAAGAAAGGAATACTGGAAGCTACATACTAACTTTTGGCAGTTGATAGAATTGCCATAAAAGTGCAGTCATCCCCGTGTTTCAATAACCACATGAGGTGACTTTTCCACCAACCTCACACATGCATTCAATGATTAGAAAATAGTCAAAATGAGGTAATTGGGTCTCTTAAATCACATGGAAGAAATAGGATGAATTGTAAGGTTGACACTTGGAAGCAAGGATTTAGTCTCCCATAGGCCCCCGTTCCTCTTCCCCTCTGGTGGAATCATAGCCCCTCTAGTGCTCTTTACATAGCCATGTTGGGGCATTTTATTATTTGTGCACATAATATTTACATATATATTTTGAGTTAGCATGGCAAGCCAACAATACAGTTCAAATAACAATATTTACATCATACATGCCTAGCCATTCACTAGTCGGGCCTTGGCCTTGACCTCCGCACTAGGAATCCATACTAGCATATTTACATCATTTACATAATTTTCGTTAAGTACATTCCAAGTCAAAACCAGGGGTATTACAACTATATAGAGAATGAAATGAGGGAATAAATATAAATGGAAACACACATATATATTGTAGAGAGCACAATAATATATTCAAATCCCAACCTCCACTATTGAATGAAAATGGAAAAGAATAGTAAGATGTAAATAAATACGCCCATAGGGGTGTAGCTCAACCGACAATTCGCTTGATATGAAGGAAATGTTGTAAATGGAGGTCTCTATTTCAAATCACCCCAACTTACCTGTGCCCCATGCTTACGGGTTGTGTGGGTGCACCTAGGGGTATAGTGATAGAGGACGAGATTGGACCCCTAGACCCCATGTCACGTGAGTACCATACCCATCCCAATTGTTTATTCCCCTAGTTACAAAAAAAGGATGTAAAGTAATACAAATAAGCTAATTGTGGTAGCTTATCTTTGAAGAGAGATGTGTCAGATACACACAATGAAAAGACGAAATCATAAGATTCCAAAAGTTCATTTTAACATAAATTATGATTACCTATGATTCAAAACCTTAAAAATACAAAACCCTAAACCTAATAAATGATCTAACATAATGAATGCAGGCCTAAGAAGGTTGGTTGATACATCAACTTCCCAGGGGCACAAATTTTGCATACAAAATCCTTTTAGGGATTTTATTGGATAATTTCAAATCTTAAATCATGCTTTATGAGTTTGGAAACCCATATAGTAAAAAAAATTATTCTTCTGTCAATTGCAAAAAAAATGCAAGGGAAATGCCCAAAAAAAAGCACCGAAAGTTCGGAACCTAAAAAAAAAAAAAAAAAAAACAACAACAACAACCTAAAGTAAAATTTCCAAGATGTGGGGCCATTCTAAAGAAATGGAATGTGTGGGTAGCTACTATTTTCCCTTTAGTTCGCATTTCAATGCTAAGAACAAAAGACAAAAACATAGGCCTCACCTTCTAGCTAGGTTTTCATGTATTGGATTTTTCTAGGGTACATCTTGTGTTCATTGTATGGATGATGTATTATCATCTACTTAGCTTCTTTGATTTAAATTTATATTTATTCCATATTTCATGCATTAAGGTAGTAACAATTAAATATAAATATCTAAAGTAATACATTGCATAATAATTGATTTTCATAATATTGTAACACATGTTATGTCACACTTTTCCAATGGAATATCCACAAGGAGTTTATAGATCATATTGGTATCATAGCCATTTTATTTGGGGTTTTGTGAGAAATTACAAGATCTATGAATTTATGTAAAGTCTCAAAACCCTTTCCATGGAATATGAATAAAGTAATAACAATCCCTAGGATGAATGAAAGGAGAGATTTTCAAATCTAGAAGAACAAGTAACTAACATCTCTTACAACAAGGTCATTCTCATGGAAACACTAGAGAAAAGTTGTGTACCTCTTGGAGTTTGGTGGCTCTAACTTAGAATTTGGCTTGGACTAGAAATGGAAAATATGGAACATAATATGTCCAGTAAATATGATCTCAAAGATAAAAATATGAAGGGGGGATTTTGAATGATATAAGACTCCTCCTTACCCCTAATTCACCTCCTCAAGAAGAGGATAAGGATAAAAACAAGGTTGAGTTCTATTCATATTAAGAAAATCAAAACACAATTGTAGAACAAGAAGTTCAAGTCCTTGACACTTGATCATTTACCATTCCAAGATCCATATCATTGGGGTTTCAACTCAAGACCAAGGAACTAATTCATTTGCAAGATTGATACAAGAAAGTTTGATGATATTTATGCAATAACATGGATATTCTATATGGGGCAATTATTTGATCTACACCAACAGTTGACTTTACAAAATTGTAACTATTGCATACTTGTATTTGGAATTTGATCAATTTGTATGGTACCAATGGCTTTGCAAACATGAAAACGACTCTACTTGGTTTATATTTACTTTATAGGGGATGATTTTTCACAATGGCCTTTTGATGCCTTGAAAAAGGCTCTAATGGCCACCTCATATCTAAGTCTTCCAAACTATAGAAAATATTTATTGCTATAATTACCATTATAAAAGTAAACCATGGTATGGTATTGGCTTAGGAAGATAACTTGAATCAAGAGCATGTAGTATATTATCTTAGCAAGAGCCTCACCAAACCAGAGTTAAGATATTCTAACATTGAAAAATTGGCTTAGTAGTAGATTATGTCGTTCAATGCATTCGACATTATATTCTTCTTTAGTGAACTATAGTAATTTCAGACACTAATATGTTTCAACATATCTTGACCCAATGGATAATCGAGGGGAAGTATAATAAGTGGATTGTTACTTTGCAAGATTTCGATCTAGATTTGCATCAAACAAATCAAAGAAGTCCTTTCTTTTTAGTGATCTCATGTAGACTTACCTTGAGATGGTGAGGAGAATATTGAAACTGAGTCATTACATGATGAGTATATATTATTTATCACTTCCAATGACCCTTAGTATAGAGACATCCCAATGTACCTCCGGAACCAAAGGTTCCCCTCTAAATTCTCTCACGCTAACTATTGAAGCATTCATCATCATGCAAAAATCTATCTTATCATCGATGACACCCTATATTGTCGAGGAGTGGATCTTATTTTTCATTGTTACTTCACTCATGAAGAGGCTCAAAGCATCCTCAATGATTTCCATAGTGGATCCAATGGTGCCATTTATCTTGGTTGGTAACAACCCATAATATTTTATGATCAGGTTATTATTAGCCTTCGATCTTTAAAGATTCTATAGAAGATATTAATAAGTGACACCCATGCCATATTTTCATGAGGAAAATGCACGCATGCCTAGCTCCCATTATACCATGTCACCACCACTAGCCCCTTCACCAAGTGGGGTCTTGATTTTACAAAAAGCAACTTGGTTTTTGCAAAAGTTCATAAGTATATCGTTGTGGTCATGGATTAATTTACGAGGTAAGCCAAAGATATCCGAACTTTTAACAATAAAGGTGAAACATGAGCACTTTTCACATTCAATCAGGTCATTGTTAGATTTGGTGTACCTAAAGACATTGTCACTGACCATGGCAGACATTTTTAGAACAAAATGATGATGGGATTAGTGGACAAATGAGGGTTTCCTTAGGAACACTCGTCATCATACTATCTGCAAGCGAATGGACAAGTAGAGGTAGTGAATAAGTCCTTGAAAACCATTCTTCAATGGATATTCAACGAAAGTAAATATAATTAGCATGTTATGTTATTTTTGGTTCTTTGGGCGTACCAATTGAATGCAAAATTCCTTCTCTAAAAATGGCTATAGAGATCCTTCCCAACACAACTTCCTTGGAAGAGCGTCTCATTCATTTGGAACAACTTGATGAGCGCCGTAGAGATGTGTCTACCATGAATGAGGCACACAAGAAATGTCTCAAGGATCAATATGACAATTTTTTTCATCCCATAATTTTCTCAGAAGGATATTTGGTATTTGTATATGACCAAGATAAACATGACTTGGGGGAAGGTGAGTTTAACCCTATGTGGCATGGTCCTTACATTGTGGGGCATGTCCTTAGTAAAGGAGATTGTGAGTTGAATATTATGAGGGGAGGATGTTGAAGGATCCCTACAATAGGCTCTCTTTGAATAAATGTTATGCTCAGGTAGAAATTCCTACCTGGAGATGCCCTTATACACAATGTATATATGTATTTTTTCTACTTTGTTGTTTTATCTTATTTTTCTCTTGGATTTTCGAACTTTGCTTATCATGCTTTGTGCTTGATTACCATATGCCATATTTTTCATATAATTTCATGGGCTTCATAGATGGAGCTAGTGACCACACTCAGAACTTGGGTTTTGTTTCTTGGTTGACTTATTCTTATGTAATCCAACTTGTGAGCTCAGGAGAGGTTTGTCTTGCTCTAACGACCAATAACATCATTGATTATAGTGTAGTATCATTACACTTGGAATTTGATATTTGGTTGTTCACTTGGATTCAAAATTAGCGGTAACTTAATTGAATAGTGTATACCATGTTCGTGATCCTACGCTTATAAGGAAGTATTTATGGGTGAGACTTCTTAAGCATCATTTTGAATCTATTACTTATGTTCATGCCCCAAGAAGATTGAATGATCTAGCTAATGCATTAGATAACTATGTAATCGATTGGAATTTGTCACATTAAGATCAAAATTTGAAGCATGCATCTAAGTATTATCAAACGCAATGAAATCATGTTTTGCACAAAAACTAGGGTTCCTAACCCCATATAATATCATATCGTACCATTGATACAAAAAAGGAATATATAACAAGATATGCAGGAGACAGTAGATGTGTGTTATGATAGAAAATGATGGTATTGGCCATCCTCCAAAAAAGTTGAATCCATGCATGTAGTACTCCCACCACCAACCTCTGAACCTACTCCGGAATTTCATATACCTAAACCATCAATACTCTTTGGGTCAAACCCTTAAGATTCAGCTAGAGTATGCGGAGTAATTTTCCAACCTATCCTCTAGGTTGGTATTTCCTTTTCTTCTATGTCGATGCCTGGGGTATCCTGACACTCAAGTTGGACCTACATCTATGGTATCTAAATTTTTATTAGCTACTTCATACTAAAAACAATTATATACTCAAAATTAGAAAGAACATATTATAAGCGTCTAGAGGTAGTGGGAGATTGAGATCGTGATGAATGTCTATTCCAATGTATGGATAGTTTTCAATCATAATCACCTGATGTGACCACCATTCAAAGAATTCATCATCGAATGCATTTTTGAATCATATGCCTCCAAGCCTATGCATCATATTTACCCATCAGAAAATCCTTGATTTTCTCATGCTAGGTGCTTCGAGGGAGATGCAAGAGTGCATTGTAGGGAGCCTCTCAAGGAAGAAGGAACTTAATATGCTCTCATAGCCAGAGTTTTTGATCTTCCCTATTTTGCAGTTATTCAATTGGTTTTTCATGTTGTTCAAGAGTTTCTATGAGAAATCAAACATTGTATAGATCAAGAATTTGATCCCATAAAACATCTATAGGTGTGATGCCTGATGGAGTGAAGCAGATACCACTACACATGCAATATTCAAAAGGATGTTTTTAGACTCAAGATTTCAATCTCAATGATTGGAACTTGGATACATATCTTTTGGGTACCAGTTGAGAAGTATGTGTCTGTGTACTACTGGATGGTCATAGTACCTCCACCTCATGCCCTTCCTTTCAGGTCTACCAGCATTCCATGTCAGGATAATCTCATTAGAAATCATATGTCTTCTACCTTAAGTTGGAGGATTTGTTGGTCTATGTTAAATGCAAAGTGATTGGGAATAACCTATTAGTGTTTGCAACAATTGTTTTTGGACTTGCATGTTTGCACATTGGAAATTTTTTAGAATCCCACAATCTTGAAGAGAATCAATTTCCTCAATATATTCTAGTACAAGATTGTTAATGGTTTCATCCTCTCTCTCCTTCCAAATTATTTCTATGATGAAGACCTTATTTTCCAAAGAATATTTTTGTCGATTTCATACATTTTTCATCATTCATTATGGGGAATACAATCTTTCCTTTAGTGGCAATCATGTATATACATGCTTTTGCTTAAGGGACAGAGCATATAGGACTTTCCATATCCGCACTGCATGAAGGAAAGGAATGTATGCATATTCCTCCATCTTAAAAGGGTCCCCATTAGTCAAAAAATGAAAAATAAAAATTGAAATGAATTAAATGGAATGGAATAGGAAAGAGTAAGGGGTAACATGGTCCAACGGAATGATAATCAGTTATTGGATGGCTCCACAATTTTTTGTTGAATTTTGAAGGGGAAAATGTCTCCAACTTCAACTTGTGGTAAAAAATAAAAGTGAAATGGTAAATTTGGTATTTCCACCTATTTGTTCAAATTTATATCCACTTTTGAATAGTTGGGATGTGTTTTTTACATTAGAATTTGATTCTTTACATCTAATGTCCAATTTTTCAAGTTTTGTTGTGATTTTTGTAGGTTTAAGGAAGATGTTAAGTAACTCTTGCGGTGCTTCCATGTCATGTTTACTTTAGTTCTTTAGGTGAATTGATCAGAATTAGCATATAGGTTTAGGATTTTTCACCTTGCATTGTGCACCTTCCTTTCTAAGTTTTCCTTTAGGATCTACCCTACCAAGTTGTAGTGTTTAGCCACTTATTTCATTTGTTTTGTCACAATTTGAGTGGTAGAGCCTACCAATAATGGGTGCATTAGTTAGAACCTTGATCACTTTTTTGGTTCCCATGCTAAATTATTTTCATAGGCTCGTGAGTCCCTTTAGCCTCACCGTGACTTTGTTTTGAATCCACATGAATTATTCTCATCTATTTTCAGCCATTACCTAGGGGAATCCTACTTTGTGTTTGATATGCATTTTCCATTGCTTATCACTACTTGCACACTTAATCGTAATGCTCTATTGTAGCTTTCATTCTACCATTGCATTCAACATGTTGCCCATCACTTGCATTTGTTGCATTTGAATTTCAAACTATATACCTAGAAGAAACATCGCCTATATGAGTGTCTACCTCCTGCTTAATACCTTTTGTGCATTTTGTTTACATAGGTCTATTCCATGCGCTTAGAACATAGTTGCATGCCCTGCGACACTCATTTATTTCATTGTAACATGGCATTCTTTTATTCATTTGCAGGCTTTCCAATATGAAAAAGACAGAAAATTTTATTTTTCTTAAAGAGAGGGGAGGAGAATCCATATCTTCATTGTTGTTTGTGGAGGAATTTTCAGTTGTGTCACCCTTGAACAAAGCACCAGTTTTTTAGCATATTATCGATAAGTTGTGTTTTAGTATTTCCTTAGGAGTTGAACCACTATTCTTGAGTTTATACTCCTCTAGATGATTGTTACTCTTCCAATGATTATGGAGAATATGTTAATTCCTCCTACATTTCGGATTTATATCATTGGTCCCTTTCAGAATTAGATGATTCCTAAGTCACCAATGTGCCATGCTTATGTTCAAGAGTTGGTTTTAATAATGTGTCCTCCATTCCTCTAACTTCTTGATTGTTCATGTCGGTTTTCCCCAATGTCAAGTTGCTATCAGTTTCATCATCATTACCAATGTTATTTACTTTTGTTAGTGTAGAAGGTTTTCATTAACTTCTCATTGGCGGTTCATTTCTCATCTACGATGACACATTTCTTTGAGAAACCAACCTAAAGTTAGTAACACCCTGCACCTATTTTCATCATTGATAGGTTCACTTGCACTCAAAAGATGACACTTCATCATTGGTCATTGACTGGGTGGTTTCCCATGTGTTTAGTGGCAAGACCTTTATTCAACTTTTGGGATTCATGATATACCTTGGTTTCCATTTCCATCATTGATGGAATTCCACACCTCTATCAGTAGATTTTATTATCGATTGTTTCTGAAGGCATCTTTTTCGTGTGCTATTTTCATCTAAGCATTCAAAAGATGTACTGAATGGTGTGTTCTTTCAAAACAAATTCAAGACCTTTCAAACCAAATTAGTTCCTATTTCTCGCTCATGTCGGTTGGTGGGGGATGCCTTAATTCCCTCCTTCCAACAGATCTCTTCCTATTGACTTTAGCTCATTTTCTTATGAAATGAGACTTAGAGATATTTAAAGTAACTTGGCACGTGTAGTTATTAGAGGTAGGTTCCCTCACTATCAATAGTGGGAATACATCAATGTCCTTTTATTGGTATATTCTACAAGTGTTTGATGTTAACACATCTATTCACACTTGCTATAATGTAATGTGTACCTTGACACTCATTTTCATTGTCGGTAGGTTGTCTTGCATTTGTTAATAGTATACAACAATGACCAATAATCAAATGATTTCTCCCATGTTCAACATCAACTCATTTCTTCACATGGTGCAGATTCATACATTTCGATGATTTGTATTAAATACCTTATGGAATAGTAGCATTCCCTTTTATGTTGCTTCCTGAGTTGTGCAACACTATACCACATAGTTTATGACAATGGTACTTTGTGGAGAACCAACTTTGTACTTTGTTTCCGCCTAGATCCGCACATGAATGTGAGAAACACCTCAACTCACTGACAACAACCTTGGGAGCAAGTTGACAAACTAGGTGCCATTGTCACCACAATACTCAACTCATTTTGTTTTAAACAAAATCCAAGGGAGGTATACCCTATAAAAATATAAGGGTGGTCACCTTGGAAAAGGTGACTTAGGAGTTAATAAAATGAGCTAGGAAAACAATCTAACAATATAACTTAACAAGTAATTCAAAGCTTCGGCATGAATGAAATAGAGATCGGTTCTTTACCATTGGGAAAAAAAGGATACATTTATAGAACAAGAAGTACTTGAAAACTTTGTTAATAGAGTACTTAACCAACAAGAAAAAGAAATGTTATTTAATTACTTGTTAGGTTCCCAAATGGGAAAATAAGAAGTTAAACAGAAGATAGAAGATAGGCATCATAGCACACTTTTATCATTAACAATTGTACAATATATACAATGAGATGAGCATTGGGTTCAACTTCCCAAGTGGTCTCTTGGACTCCTGGGTGACTCTTAATCTCCCTTTTCACATTAATATTCCTCACACCAGGGATTAGGCTCCCACAAATCCCCCCTTAATCCAAAGGGGTGTAAATGGGTCCAAGAAAAAGAGATCTAAATAATTAGAAGTGGACAACTACCACTTGTTGAACATTTCCATTTGACAATCCGACTTGCTAAGCACGTTAGTAGAAGTTGACATCCCCTACTAAATACAAGTGCTCTTAGAAGAGGTGGTTTTCGCTGACCACCAACCAAAGAGGATAGCAGAAGTTGGAATCTTCTACTATGTGTGTGGTTTAAGACTGGCCACAAAATCTCAAACTTGGCATGAAGGCTCAAAGGTTCAACTTGGCACAAAGGCTCAAAGGTTCTTTAGAGTGGTGGTTTGAGGACCACCATCTTATATCTAGCAGAAGCTGAAGTCCTTTGCTAAATGTGTGGTTTTAAGCTAACCACAAACTCTAGAGCTCAATCGAACTTGGTAGTTTAGGCTCACTTGTTATTGCTTCTTATTTTTTACGGTCTTCATTTCCCCCCTATTAGGTACAACGTGAGGAGAGGAGAGTCTCATGGTGTCACAACTAGGCACGGAACATATCAGTACTCTCTAAATCTGTCCTCCCAAACTAGTTGTGTCTCAGGCTCACTTGATCTAGCTTACTTGAAGAAGGCCATGACTGAGTGTTATTAGAAAGAGGCTTCAAAACTTGAAGCTTGACATCATGTTCCCGCTATTAGGTACAATATAAGAAGCATCGATACAATATTTTGCTGCAAGTTTAACTCTTGCAGGTTTCTTTAGCTTCACACACCGATCGAAAGAATGGTTACACGTCATGCAATGCTGACAATGATGAAGATCAAAACACCGATCTTTCATATGGCCAACTCGATAACAATGTCGGCATCTATGATGTACCCAAAATCCTCATTGCTATTTTGGGAATTACGGTAGTATAAAATTTGTCCTTTAAATAACGTTCGAACAACCAACAAGTTAGCCTCCATAATTACCGAATCATTAAAATTAAATACATTTCCATCAATTCCTTCCTTGTGTATAAGAAACATATAGATTCATTTAAATTTATGGTTTATCATTAACGGTTTAATAATCAAAGCAAATAGAAGCCATGCTTATGAACAACATGTGTAAACTATTTAATGAACTTACCATTAAATTCTTAAATTTTTAACCATAACTTAACCTTGATCAAGCATAGTAAAAGAAACAAATTTATATCAAATATTTATGGTTATCCATTCCAGCATTAAGAAATAACATAACCATGGTCTTACTTCCTTACAAGATATTTAAGGTAAATAATTTATCAAAATAACATAAAACCCACTACCACTCTATTAATAGAGTTTTTCTAGTTAAAGTTCCAAACTTAATAGTCTCTATTAAATTTACTATGAGAAGTCACACAGATCACATTTACATTTGTACCACTATGCGACAAGATAGTATCTTTATCATTATCATTATTAATACCATAATGTAAACAATCATTAGTAGGAATATGGCCATGTGCCTTTTCGGATAAAATTTTACTCTCTACAGTTACATAATATTATTTAGACCATAAATAAAAGCCTCTTATTCTAATTATGAAATCCATAAGTATTATTATTTATTTATATCTCATAATAAAACCCAATACATTCTTTTTTCTAATTACTTAATTCCTACTTAAGGTTTAATGAGTAAATATAATCACTTGCATCTTTCCCTTCACTATCAGACTTCTCATTTGTAAATAAAGGGTTAATTGATAATTTCCTACCAGCTAAGTATGTTAATAATTCACATAATTATTCTTAATAACACGACAGCCTTCATAAAGAAAGAAGACTTATATCCTATCATAACTATCAAATTAACTCAATATAGACAGAACATATCTTTATAAAACATGACATCAAATTAACAGTAGTAACATAGCTTGTATAGAACACTTATCTGACTTTATAGCTTGTATAGAACATTTATCTGACTTTAGACGACTGTAAGTTTGACTGCAACATTCCACTCAATTTTTTGGATCTATATCCAGCATATAGTCTTTCTGCCGGGAGGCCACACCCGGAACTGGGAAATGAATCCACTAAGATGAAGGATCATAATCTTTACCAAGATTCCTCAACATAACAGAAAACCAAGTTCTACACCACCATTCGTTAAACAATAAGCTTGACTTCATGATCAATTAACACATATAGAGCTTAGCTTTTCCATAGCAAAGTATAGAACTGAGGTTTCATCGACTTTGATTCTTAAACAATAAACTTAGTATTTCAAATAAGCAGAGATCTCTACAAACAATTAGAGAGTTTGATTATTACACATTAAAAATTTGACTCTTAGACAACAAATTTGGATGTCACGCAACAATGTCCCTCTCCTATACATTCCTCCGACTTGTAACCACCAATCACCTCCCGGGTATCTCCTTCCTGCAGTTAATCGCAGAGTTCTTTCCTTTTTGATGTTCGGTGTTGGTATCTTTTTTGTTCACCCCGGCGGTTGTCATACTCCATGAATGCATCCGCCTTCAAGATGGGCTCGAATACTCTGAGGAAATACCATAACTGAATGAAGGAACGGTTTAGTTTTTCCATTAATATATTTAATTATATTTATATATACAAGTTCTATAATACATAAATAAACCTTTTTAATAGAAATATGTTTACATTTTTTTTTAATTAATAACATAATTTTAATTCTCATAATAACAAATCAATTCACTTTGGAGTGACGGTTAAATTAACATAAATTAAGACAACACTTATTAAATTAATGTCATCAAGCAAATTTTACAATTCACTTTTCTTGAAGTGCTCACAGCATCAAGATGACTCATGTGGTCAAAATCATGGCTTCCCGACCATTCAACCTTTCTCCTAGTGGATTCATGCCCCTATCGTTTAGTTGCATCAAGTCCTTGAGTCTGCTAAGTCTAAAAATTTAAATTACGACTTAGAAAATCACAACAATACTTATAGAGTTTATTGGCGAGGCCTTGGCCTTGAGATTCTCACCAAGAACGGATACATTGTACATTTACATTTGCATGTTTTGTTACAGAAAGAGCAAGGTCTAGAGAGGATATTATAGCATCTGGAACTTTGAATATATTCTAACATGATTTCACTATTATGGTCGTGTGCTGGAAGTCGATAGGAATCATCCTCAACTTCAAATAAACGATTTTTCTGAACAAACACTAGTTCAGAATGTTGATTCATGTGTTGTACATCTTTGGCTTTCAAATCCTGCAAGTTATTGATGACATTTTGGAGTGTGTCTTTGTTGATTGTGATTGAGTCGTCTACAGCTGTAAGTACTAGAGTTTTCAACAACTCTAATGTTTCTTCAATTTGAGGCATTGTGAGGAATATGTGAGACCTCCTTGTGTAGGAACGACCAAGTAGACTCAATCAGATTGAGGACTTCTTGCAACTCCGCCATTTACAAATAAGATTCAGCAAATTCAAATTCAAAAGATGAGGGGTGTGTGTCTTAGCCGAAAATGCACCCATATACAATGCAATTAAACATTTCCTTCACTTTGATAATGTACAAAAAACACATGCAAGTACCAAAGAATGCACTAGAAATTACAAACAAACACAGTTTTGCAAGTTACACATGTGATTGTTGAATTGATGAATCTGTTATGCTTGAGTGATGAATTATGATGATTTGATTATGCAACTTCTTCTTTTGGAGTAGCTGTAGAAACAAGCTGTAAACTTCAAATTTTCTCTCGAAGCTTAGCTACAACTTTCACAATGCCTACAATTTAACAATGTTTGGAAGCAATCCAGAGAGAGGTGCAGGTCTTAAAATCTCTTCCACCTTTTTCAATGATAGTAGTCTATTAATGCTTCTTACAAGGAAAAAATGTAAATATATTCAAGATTTCGGACTATGTGCCCACAGTTCCAAAGAAAAGAGATTTCTCATGTCTACGGGAGTGATGTGCATAGTTGCAAGTTGAATCTTTCCACAAATATTTATAATGGATGCAAGCAGCTTCAAACAATGATAGTGCATTCAACACACAGTAAGAGAGGTCACAACAAACAGTCTCCAAAGTTGTGAGGCACATCACAACAACTCCACTTAGAATGAGAGAAAGACTCTGACATCTCCAGCATGTCATGTTCATGTCTCAAAGGTTTCCACACCATTAATTTGTATCTCTTCAATAGCAGTCTAAAAGCATTCAATCTTCATGGATTAGGGTAGAGATAACATCTCTACTCTCTACCCAGCAATGGCTCTTATTTTTCCTTTCTCCAATCACTTCACGACCAAGGTATATCTTGAATTTGATATGTGGGTGAGATTACAACTCCCTTTTCTTGTATGAGTAAGTCTCTACACCCGAGTTGTTGTAGGAAAATGCTTCTCTCAGTCCCTCAATTTTGGAATCAAATAGCAGTAAATTTGAGTCCCTCACGGTCGTAGTATTGATGAGGATACAACACCCACGCAAATGTTATCTCTACGCTACAATATTGGTGAATGCAGAGGTATAGATGGCACACACCATATAATGCAAAAACGATTTGGGTATATGCTAGGGTTTTGAATCCACTACCTTCGCAGCATGAGTCTTCACAATTTTTTGCACCAATCACACAATCTAGAAATACTAATTAGAGAATAAATGTTAACTTATTTTTTCCTTTTCTACATCAGAGCTCGATAAATAAAGGTGCTTCTAACAAGAAGAAGGTTGTTTGACCAACCGAATTAGTAGAAGCAAATCGACAGGTCATATGCTAAGAGCAAAGTGACAACAATAATAGCGACTGAGATAAGGAGTGACACTGGTCATGGCAACTAAGTGAGGCAACGTTGTCATGCATGGGTGTGTCTACGTGGGTAAGTCATTATGCACAAAAATTAGGGTTTCTTTTCCATGCAGTTCAAACGAGCAATACTCCAGGTGGATCCACAACGAGGCTGCAATAGGAATGAGCTTGTTTGCCCTGCCAAAATTTTCTCGGTCGATTCACTCTACAAAGGCATGGTAAGCATGCTAAACACCTCCTCTTCTTCACTGTCCCATTTTTCTCCTGATTGTTACTTCTATCAAGAGAGATAAGTAGGATGGTATTTCCAAACAACTTGAACCTCAAATGAATTCCTTTATCATCTTCATTCCCATGAATTCAATCAACAACATTCAATGCATCAATACAACAATACAGTAACAATAGCTCCAATGTTCTTATATCATATGCACTGTGTATTGTGGGTGCTCACAGAAGAGGGAGATACCACTTCATGTTACTTCAAAAGCTCCACGATATATTTCCATGCTTCTACATTCTTCTACAACATCTCCACGGAAGAGGGAGAGACAAAAAAAACATAAAGGAAGAGAGCTCATGAATATACGGCTCTAGTATATCTTCACGTAGAGAGAGAAATTTGGTTTATCATCACGTAGAGAGATCTGGTTTATCTTCACGTAGAGAGAAATCTAGTTTATCATCACAAATCTCCATGTTTCTACAAGATTGTGGTATGGTGGATATGAAGATAGGTAGAATCGGGGAGGAAATACTAGAGGTCGTAGAGATGGAAGATGATCACCGTCAGAAAATATTCTCTATGTTTTCAAACCCCGATGCATGCTTTCTTACCTTTCAAAAATAGTCCAACAATGAATGCATACAATAACACTTCGAACTGTTATGGTTAGGGTTTCCTTGAAACAAGGAATTGGATAGCAAAATTAATCACAGAAGCATATTTTATATGGATAGCCATTTATGGTTTTCGTAAAGAACCCATGACAAGTGTAACGTAAAAAGGAAGAGTCATATGGTAAACCCAACCTGGAGATGTTGATCCATGTAAAAGTAATACCTTCATAGTAGAGTGCGCAGGTTTGAGAATGGCAGATTTAACGTACAGTAGAACGCAGGCTACAGGTAGTTAGATGCCAAAATTAGGTATTCAAGTGATGAGAGGAAATGAAACGTTTGGCTGGAAGAAGACATACTGTCCAACAGAGAATGGCAGGATGGGGTAGGTGGGAGTTGTGGCCAGGATTTATGGCATAGGGCAAGTCTCAGATTCAGCTCGGGTACCACTATTAGGTGCCCAAACGGGAAAATAGGTAGTTAAGCACACCAAAGACGGAAGATAGGGGTCAAAGCACACTTTTCTGGTTATCAATTGTAGAATATATACAATGAGATGACCATTGGGTTCAACTTTTCAAGTGGTCTTTTGGACTCCTGGGTGACTCTTGGTTTCCCTTTCCATATTAATATTCCTCACACCAAGGATTAGGTTCCAAAATTACTAAAATGTGAAAGTAAAGTAAATTGTGAAATTGACTTGTTTGTTGATTATTAGGGGGAGAGGGGAGGTATGTGGAAACGAGTCGAGACAGCAAGTGTGGTACTACATGAGAAGGGAACTAGATCATAGTGGTGGGGGTATTCCAACACTAACACCAATAGAGGGTGTAGTCTGATGGGTTCCCACAATCACTACTTAGTAGAGTCCCTCCACAATAGAATTTTCCCACAAAGAAAAATCTATGGATGTTTATAGGAGACAAAATCACATATTTAGGGAGGGATTATTTTTATTTCAATTAATGTGTAATTAATTAGAATGTTTTTAGTATTGATTATTGGATGGAATTAATTAAATTTACAACATGCATGGGTGATAGAACATGAAATATTAGCTTGCATCAAAGTTCTTTTCCAACTGAAATTAAAATGTGATCTAATTACTACTTAACTCAAATTAGAGAAATTAAAACTATGCTAACAAAGAGAAAAATGAAAAGCACAAACAAAAATGACACAGAGAGGGAGGTAGTTGGGATTTGACACCACCACCCTACCTAATGTGTTACAATAGGCTATTAATCTCTTCTAAATTCCTATTTTTGGTTCTTATTTCCAACAATTAGGCTTACAATAGTTAGAAAGTGGAAGTGAGCAAATGGTGAGGTAAGTGCTTTGTTTAGTAGGCACCTTGGGGGTTGAATGGTGGTTGGTCCTGCCTTCCTCTTGGACTATTTGCTCACTATACTATACCTAAAAGATAGAGATATATAATAACAAGGCGTATGATCTAAAATGATCTCTTTGGTCTCTCCCAAAAAGGGGCTTGTCCTACAAAACTTGTTAGACTAAAAAGACTACTAAAGGGGGAGGTTAGGACAATAAATATACAAAAAAGTAGGGGTTCATATCATGAGATTTTCTCGTTGTCCAACTTGTTAGAAGCGAGCTAAATATTATACGAAGACTAAAAAAAATAACTATTTACACTAATTTACAATGATATGCAAGTATTGAATTGCATTCTATGAGATTTGAACATATAGATATAGGCAGATAAACTAAAGAGATATACAGTGAATCAAATCAACAAGAAATTAATCATGTAACAAATGATTTAGCATAGATCCTTACAAAAAAAATAGAAGCATATAGGAAGAAAAGAATGATGTATTTCATTAATTGTAATGAATGGAGGTGAACAAAATATATAGCAAGGCAATTTGAATTAGGTCAAGAGGCTATTCAAATTGCTCATGATGTGCTTGGAGACTAATTAAGCTTAATTAGCCATGCACACTCACTTATACCAAGTTTAACTAACCCAAGATTCCCCAAACACTATTTATAACTGAGCAACATGCAAGCAACTGGTTGTAGGTGCATGCAAATCCCTAAAATCACTCAAGGAGGGCGGAACTATCTCATAATAGCTAAAAAAGAGGTGCATGGAGTCCCTAATCAGTGGAGTAAACTCCCCAGATTCACTCCATAACTCAAACTTGCAATGTGGGAACGTATAATCAAGGAAAATAAGCCATAATTGAATGAATTCGCCCTCATGTGCTAAAATAGAATTTATGAGTTCTTAAAAAGGCATATAAGTTAGTTTAGGACCCTTAGAGTTTAGAAGTAACCTCTACGGTGAATCAGGTGGTCAATTTGGATGGGGTTTGGTCCATTAGAGTCATCAGGTCAAGGTCTAGGTGGATGGTAGAGGGTTATTTGCTCTAATACCCCCCCCATAAGCCTAATTAAGTGAAAAAATAAAATAAAAATTAAAAAAGGGTCCTGATAATTCCCAGCCATATTAGTTACCCGCACATAAAAAAATTCTAAAAACTAGGAAAGAGGGAAAATACCACATGGGAAACCCCCCGCATAAAAGAGAATGTGAAGAGAGAGATTTAAGAAGCCTTCTCAAAATATGCCTTCACTCCCAAAGCAGCTCTCAACTAGGTGAACTACTTCTCGATGAAGGGCTTTGTGAAGATCCCTGCAAACCTTTGTGAACTCCTCCTCCTTTTGAAGTGCATGTGATCCCATTCACGAGATCCAAAACACTTTGAAGTGTTTGAATGGTGGTTCTTGACCACTCCTTGCTTCGAATGGAGAAAATAATTTGAATATTTTGTGTGGAACTTTGTGAACTATAAGAGAAAAGGTTGTAGATCCATAGAATGAGAAGACATTCTAGAGGTATTTTTCAACAAGAACCTAATTTAGGGAAATTTCTCCAATGGATTCTTTAACTTGAACTTGTTTTGGGACAAATTCTCCAATGGATAGAATACATTTCTAGATCATTGCTTCTTCCGAGCCCATAAAAGGTTCTTCCTCATCTAAGTGGTGGATCATGCATGTGCATATGTCCCTGTAGTCCATATGTTGTGAAGCTTCTAATACCTTTTTCATCCTCTCAATGTATGTGAATATGTCCTCATAGGACATGTGTTGTGAAGATTTGGGGCCTCCTTCAATGAGACTGGATCGATCAAACCAACTATGTAGCAACTAAGTTGGGGAGATATGAGATCCATGGTTGCAAATGAGCTCTCTTTGATGATTACAAAATCACTTTTTATGGCTGCAAATGAGCTCTTTGGTGGCTGCAAATGAGCTCTTTGGTGGCTGCAAATGCACTTCTTTGATGGCTATAAATAAACACTTCTTTGATGGATACAAATGCACTTCTTTGATGGTTGCAAATAAGCACTTTGATGGTTGTAGATGAGCACTTTAATGGCTGCAAACGAACTGAAAATTAGCTCTTTGGTGGCTGCAAAAGAATTTTTGATGGCTGCAAAACCCCTTTTAACTTGCAAAAGCTTGATCCCTGAAAAAAAACATTAGTACACTAACTAGTTTAGTACCCCTACTTCTCTGATACCATATGAGATTTGAACATATATATCTAGGCACATAAACTAAAGAGATATACAGCGACAATCAAATCAGCAAGCAATTAATGATGTAACAAATGATTTGACATAGATCATTACACAATAAATAGAAGCAAATAGAAATAAAGAATGATGTATTTCATTAACTATAATGAATGGAGGTGAAAAATATATATAGCAAGTCAATTCGAATTAGGTCAGGAAGCTATTTGAATTCCCATGCAGTGCTTAGAGATTGGTCAGGCTTAACTATAGCCAAAAAACCTTAGTTATCCATGCACACTCACCTAGACTGATTTTAACTGACCCAAGACTCCCCAATATCTAGTTCTAACTAAGCAATGTGCAAGCAAATTACTGTATGTGCATGAAAATCCCTAAAATCACTGAAGGAGGGTGGAACCGTCTCATAATAGCTAAAAATAAGGTGCATGTAGTCCCTGAACAGTGGAGTAAACTCCCCATATTCACTCCATAACTCACACTTGCAATGTGGACCTTAAAATCAAAGAAAATAAGCCACAACTGAAGGAATTGGCCCTCATATGCCAAGCTAGACTTCATGAGTTCTGAAAAGGGCATATAATTTAGTTTAGGACCCTTATAGTTTAGAAGTAAGCTCTAGGGTGACTCGGGTGGTCAATTTGGATGGGATTTGTCCCACTAGAGTCATCGGGTCAAGGTCTAGATGGATTGGTAGAGGGTCATTTCCTCTAACACATTCTCTTTTGAAACTAAGTGCAATATTGAAGTGGATTTAAATGCATGCATTAGAGTCTTTAATCTTAGATGTAATGTAATATCTAAATTACGTGCAAGATCCAAGATATGCATGAGTAGATCAAATCCAAGCTATATGCAAATTTTATGAAAGAGGATAGAAGTCTAATACTAAACATGCATTACAAACAAAAAAAATTAATTTTAATGAAAGAAGGGAGGGTTATAGAAGGGTTTGAGAAGAGAGTTTATTCAATATTCAATACATGGATTTACTTCAAAACTATTCATAAGAACTATCCCACAATGAAATGGCCAAAAATGGAAAGGGTTGTTCAAGGATAACCATGAACTACTTGTCAAATGAGAACCTAAACATGAAAAATAGATAGTTGGAATGGGATTAAGGATCCCTCCAACTGTTTCCTTTGATGCAACCTGCAGGAGAGGGGTTAACATAAGAACATATACAACTGATAAAATACTTATATTAACTATTTCTCCTACAACCTACAATAGAACCTATCAAAACTGCTAGATCTATCCTATTGTCCAATAATACCCTTTCTAAGTCCTAATGAAGGAACATAAATAGAAACTAGCTACTATTTGACAAATACAAGTTACCTCAAATTAAGAAAAGCATGTGAAACATCACCATGCACATATTATGAACAACACATATGACCTCCAAAGTCTCACTTTATTAACCATACTTCACAAAATGAGAGAGTACAATAGGAGGAAAGCTTTTCCCCAAATGATAACCAACAGCATCATAGAGAGGAAAGGGCTCTTAAAATAGGATAAGAAGGAGATATTTCTCCCTGCTTAATCTCATGCATGCATAGAGGAGAGGGTGACACATGTAGGGGCTTACCAAAACCCTAATTGAGAGCTCCAAAACCTTGATGTGCCACATGGAGGAGAACTAGAGCAAGTAATGAGTGAACTAGGATTGACTAGGCCACATCTAGGAGGAGATCTTAATCAAATCAAGGGACATGCATGCCTATGCAAGATAAATGTTCCATATATAGGAGGATCTCATGCATATGAAGGAGGAAGGTGCCACATCTGAAGTAGGATCCCACAATTAGTGTTGGGGGCCTTTTTTGTTGGATATTGACATGTAAACATTGAGAGACAATGCCACCACTACAAGTTGACTCATGAGGGAGACACCTTTTTCATGATATCCCAATGTTGAACAATAAATTATGCATGGATAAGTGGAGGGCACCACATTTATCCCTTATATGAGGGAAGACACTTGCATGCACCCCCCTTGAAGATAGGAGGTGCCCAAAATATTTCATTTTTTATATTTTGACCCCCTTAACTCATTTTACATAGTTTCTTGTCAATTTTGCTCCTCCAAGGGACCTAATAGGTATTGCATGATGCTAGGACCATGGTGACATACAAATTTTGGCATCAGACCATAAGGACTTAGACACTAGCCTGAGACACCTATCATTATAACACACTTTGGATTTGGAGGTGTGAGTGAAAAAACCATGTTGAACTCTTATCACTAGGAGCTAAATTCAACTAGATAAAAAATCACTCCAAAGGTGCCATAACATAATGTAATATCCCGATTTTGACCCCATTGCATTAAAATGTAAATGATGTAATATTGCTATAAAATCGTGGTGAGGAGCTCAAGTCCAAGGCCCCGCCATCGATTTATTGATGCATATGGTTTACGTGCTATCCAGGCACATTGGAATTGTAAATATGCATTTTAATAAAATACCCACAACTAGCTATGCAAAGCAACAAGAGATGGGGGCATGAATTTACAAGGAATTGGGAGGGAAAACATTCAAACCCTTGAGCCAATTAAGTCAAGCCAAGTGTCAATGAGAGAACCCATCAAACCCTCAACTACCCATGTTGACTTTTGTACCCAATCATTCATTCTCCCAAGAATTGGTTGAGGTAGTTAATGCCTTGGGGAATGGAGAGGTATGGCTGTCCAAATTCGAGTATGGGAAATGACCCTGAATGGAAAATCGTGTTTGGCTTCCTTGGCAAGAAAAGAGCCATGAATTTGCCTCCCAAGCCATAACCCATCAAGCAATTTTTGCCTCTCTCACGTTTTTGGGCTACCTGGGCATTTTCTCTCCACGTGTTTGTGGTTTTTTCCTGATTTTTCTAGCTGGGAAACAAGGCGTTTTTGTGTTGTAGAGTGCCTGGGAGTATGGGAGCTTGAATTGGGGTTTCAATGGGGTAGTTTTGGCCATTTAGATGCCGAAGATACCCATGGGAAAATCGGATTGTTCCCCTGTGGACGATTTTCCTTTTCACATTATGTTTTTGGTATGCCCACAAATTGGGGGAAATCCATGGCCATTGTGTTTGTAAACCCCATTGCTAAAAATGTGTATCCATGCCGAGTTTGAGTTGCTGTGTGTGAAAGAATGATGGGGTGAGATGGGTTTCTATTGCTTTAGCTGTGCATGAGCTTGAATGTCCCATTTTCCTTGTAAGAACCATGCCCAACTCGGGGGTGGCAGTTGTGTTGAGAGATTTATTAACACAACTAGCCTATGGTTGGGTGGAATGTTGCAGCAACATAGCTAGTTGTTTGGGGACAATTACACAATGAAGATAAGTGTTTTTATGTCTATGCATTTACTTCTGAAATGTTTAAAATGTGGACTGTTTTTGATATGTTGTAGGCATACGATATGTGTGTGGAAGAGTTTTAATTCCGCTGTGCATATTGGCTTAATTTGCATCTGCACACTCTTTATTTTAATGATGTGAATCTAATGAATTGGGCTGAGAATATGTGAAAGCCCAGAATTTGGCATCATGTTCCCTTCCTGGAATTGGATAGATGGGAGGGTATGTGACACATAAGTGACTCACTCAGGATAGTCCTTTTACAAATGTAATGGATGTCAAAATTTTACAAACAACCTCTCTTTGACCATGAAAAAGGAGGTGCAAAGTACACGCAACTAAGTAGAATACTGCTTGATCTATACGGGGGACTAGAAGGTCCTTAGATGGATGAAATATTCAGCCTAGTGAACACCCTGTGAATATTGGGTGGTAACAATTGGCTCCTACTTGGGGATGTGCGCTTGATCTTTGGAAAGAGGATGAGAATCCAAAATATCCAATCTATAACCTATTAAAACATTTCAATCTTGATGGGAAAACCTTGAGTAGCACATGTTCATATAAAAACCATTCAAATGAAATATCGGTTGCATTATTAAAGAAAAATGAAACTATCATTCCTAAGTACATAAAATGAAATGATTGAAATTAAATGCTCGTTCAAGGATCTTATTTATCCTACTCTAAGCACAAAATGAAGCAAAATTTTATGTGAAACCATAAATCCAATGTAACCACCTTAACATTTTATTAACATTAAAGCTTATTCCCTTGTGTTTGGTTACCATCCAAAACAAGGTCACAATAGTTACCGGATGCAAACCTATTGGAATATTTAGGATAGAAGGGTTCAAAGGGAGATCATAAGCATGCACTATTATAGGTCAAATCTGCACTTCTCCGTCTGTGATCACATTTAGCTATTGATCACACAAAAGGACAACTTGGAATGAAGAGCAAGATTGGCCTAGGTGATGTATGGACCAGACTTACCCCTCTGCAACTGACAAAATCCTGTTTTATCTGACATTTTGACATGTGCCCTACTCTTTGTATAGCAAACTAGCACACATCGGGACATGCGTGCTATTCTACAAGCATGAAAGGCGCGCACACCTTCTAGTATACCCTACTTTACTTAATTAAACTAGCGTACACCTCAAAAATAGTTGCAAACGCTGGTTGTAAAGTACTGGACTTGCATACTATGCGCTACTATGCTTTAACAAACTCGTGCACATCTTAAAATGAAATAAAAAATATATTAATTTGACGAATTGGGATTAGTTGAAGTTGGTTTTGCAACTTCCCCAACCTCCCAATCCAACCACCTCTCGATCCAAACTGCCTACCTTGTCCCATAAATACAAGGGGGATGCATGAGAGAGGGAACTAGTTAGACTCAATCTAGAGAACTAGACTGGAGGAGAAACTATGCATTAAGGGTTTTTATGCTGGAAGAATTCCAAAGTTAGTGTGAAGAGCAGGAGCCCATAATCCGGTTGCACAAGCACTCTGAATGATCAGGTATAATTGTACTGGTTATTTGCTTTTGACAATAAAGGTTGAAATACCCTTCCTGTCCCAATCAAATGTCTAATGGATTGCATATTTGGTTGGATTAAATGCTTGATTGTATTTGATGTCTAAATTGCATTTCAATTTTATCATTGTTATATCAGTCAAGATACGTTGAGGAAGGTATCTTTTGTATTGCAGGTTCACCAAACGGAAGATCAAGTGAAGGATCGATCGAAGGAGCGAGCGAAAGCTAGGATCAAACATCATTAATAAGATATGCCTTCAAGAATCTTGATCTCTTTCCTTTTGTAGAAGCCTATGTGATATGATCAATGTATTTACCTGTCACCCCAGAAGTTGGTAGTGTCCCTCTCCTCGCTATAAGGTAGAAATCTTGAACAACATGCACAATATCATGAAACTCTTTCCAAGAATGGCAAGTCTCCCTACAAGATTCTTCTATCCAACATTGGATAGGAATTATAAACACATATGTATCATATGGAAACCAACCAAAATCCTCACACTCATCCAAAAGGGAAAGGATTCTTGGCTAGGAAATATATGTAATAGAATCAAGCTGCTCCAAATCATGAGAAAAAATTGTATATGAAGATAAAAGTTAGCTCGTGAAAATTTTGTATATGAAGAGAATTTTCAAAATTTTGATAAAGATGAGCTTGTGAAAATTTTGTATATGAAGAGAATTTTGATAAAGGTGATCTTGTGAAAATTTTGTATATGAAGAGAATTTTGAAAATTTTGATAAAGGTGAGCTCGTGAAAATTGTGTATATGAAGAGAAGGTGAGCTCGTGCCCACGTGCACCACACACAGATTGACATGCGTTATGTGGGGTCTAGAAACTTCATGTGATGTCACCTAGAGTCGTCCAATAAACACGTGCCAGCTATCAAAATTCAAAATTGGCCTAACTATTAAAGGGGGGAATTCAAAATTTTATTTCATTATGCCTACATAGAAGGAGAATAGAGCCACCTACACATACTAGACAGCCGAGTCATCAAAAGTGCATAGTGCATGAAGACAATTGTGATCCTTTTACCCTTTGGGTAATTTTCCATTGTTCTCTTTTCCTTTTACCATTGCATAAGTAGTAAGATTTACCTGCGTGGTGACTTTCCACACATGTTCATTTACCCACCGGTCCCAATAGTTTTTACTTATGGCCTTCTCATGCAAAAATAAAACTCCAAGGCCTTGAAGTGGAGGGGATAAAAACTTGTACGACCACAATGCCGACATTTTTGACACCATGCTAACTATTTTTTACCTCAACCGCACTATCCATGAGGACCAATTTTAAACCTACTGCTAACCAATATCTTTGTCATCTCTAGGAAACAAATCTGGCCCAAGATGTTTTCCCCCATACTATGTATTTTCCCAAATTCGTCACCTGGTGTGCAATTCAGTACTCATTATATAGGTTATCTATCCTATCGGTAGTCTACTCCAAGACCTTATGTATAGTATCTAGGGATTCCATAGAGAAGATGTTATGCTTATGAGATCTTACTGCCTTAAAAAAACTAGACAAAGAATCCCTTTATGAGTCTTATCAATCCATGAAGCCCCTTGAAAGAAACCATGTCTTATCCCAGCACTTGAAGGAAGGGTTTCCAATCCCTACCTCACCTCCTCGTTATGAATCTGTGAATTTCTTAGATGATTCTAAGAATTCCATAACCCTAATCTGCACCATATTAGGGTATGACTATGATATATTTGTGGATGAAACTGGTATGGGTTTTCTAATCCTCGTAACCCATTTTATCAGGGTCATGCCCCCTAAATTCGACCTCTGTGGCTACCTATCCGAAGCCATTCACAACCAATTTTCAGAGGTCCCTGTTAGTGAGTGATTCTGATATCCCTCCTACATTTTATGCATGTTTAGATATCAAAACTATGAGCACTTTAAAAGTCTGAACTTGAGAGTTAGAGATGCAGCAAGTAACCAATTTCTTGTGTAGCGGCTTGGATTGATATAATTGTGAGGAATCCTAACAACAATAATTGTAAATAATTTGCAAACAAGGTCATGGAAATAACGTATTCTTTGATGCATGATGCATCTCCTCCCAGAATGTTCCCTGAAAATAAAAAAAATTATGCAATTGAGCCCATATATGAGAGTAGGGGACTGGTTTTTATATGAATATTACACTATTCTGAGGATATATGGATTTGAATATTAACCATACAAGTTACCTTCTTTCCTCACCCCAAGAGTCTTTGTTATGGAGTATGTGAGGGATAAATTCATTTCTAATCAGCTCCATTTTTTGAAATACAAGCATCATATCACCTTCCTGCTACCTAAGGCTATGGCACCTTTCCTTGTAAAAACTAGAAATGACCTCCATTACATAGAAGAGTTGTTGAAGAAATTGAGTCTAGAAAAAGAAGAAAAGAGATCCTTGTGACCCTAACTAGGTAATCTAAGATGAGGATTGAAAATAGAAATTATGCTTACAATTGTGTGCTAGGCCCGATTGGGAGAAAATAGCTAATTTGCAAACTTGGGTGCAAGTCCAGGCAGTTCAGTGTAGTGAGAAAGAACAGGGTATCACAAATTCCCAAATAGGATAAAAAAGGGGAGCTAAAGAATTGCAAGTAAATATGGACATTGATGAAGTTGAGGACAAACCACCAAGTAAAAATGGAAGAGTTGAAGTGGAAAACAAGGTAGAACAGACATTGGTTGAGAAAGAGGAAAGTGAGGAGCTACCTGTTGGTTGTGGAGCCAGATCTTCTAGTCTCATAGATGATATTGTATCAGCTGTGTTTGTACCCCAGTTCTATATGATATGTAGATGGACTGTACACTCACCCCAGCGGGGGGGTGTGGGGGGGCATCGCCCCCCCACGAGGTTCCATGGGGGACCATCCCCCCTAGCTGGGGGTTCCAGGGGCTAGCGGTCCCCCGGCGGGGGTTCGGGGGCAGCACCCGTGAGAAATGGGGGTTCGGGGGCAACGCCCCCAAAGAAAAATTTTGGGGCTGTTTTTCGCCAGCTGTTTTGCGGGCCCATGGTTTTGGGTATCCCGTGGTATTTTCCCATTGTATTTCCCTTATAAAAGAAAGACATTGTAATATGGCTAGGGTTGTTGATGTATTAGGTTTTATGCATTGTAAAGATCTTTGAGATCAGGTGAGAGACTGTGAAACAGAGAAGAGGAAGTGCAGCGGTTGTGCTGCAGGTTGTATCCCTTCGACTTGTTGGACGGTAATAATAATAAGGACTGGCAAATTCAGTGTGGATGTAGCCCAAGTTGGGTGAACCACGATATATCTGTGTCTCTCTTGTAATGTGTATGTGTGATTATATTTGCATTTCTATTTATTGTTATTGCTCTGCGATCCTGTTTTTCTAACACTACCAAGAAAATTGGATGAAATTTTGGAGAAACCACTAGTCAGGAGGGACCTTTCAACTACTACATTAACCCATTATCCTTCTTTGGAGTTTCAAGTGACTCAGATGTAGCGAGAATCCCCCTCTACGGGACCAACACAAGTAAATCCAAATATACATACCAAATATAAAAGCATAGGACAGTGAAGTGTAGACATGGTTAAAGATATCAACGGATAAGTTGACACATAAGATAAAAGGCTCATAATAGTGGTAGATCATAGGGAATATACACTTAGAATGGTTTTCCTGGAACCTAAGGTTCCACTAGCCACTTCATTCAATGATTGGAGAGCCAATGAGTATAAAGTATATTTCAAGCAGATCAGTACGTTGGACAAGGTGGAATTCTATAAATAATCCAATGACATAATGTGAAAGGATGTATTGCACTCTTTTTCCAGTGAAAAGAAACTAAGAATGGAACTGCAAAAATTTGAACAAATGTTAGAAGCAGAGAGGGTAATTTTCAAAGCAAAGCAGCTGACTATTAAAGAGCTAGGAAGCAAAATTATATCTCTAGGAGTAGATCCAACTAAAATTTCCCATTCCAAGTCCCTTATACAGAAAAAAGACAATGAAATTTCTCACCTCAGGAAGAAATTGAATATTCTTGGTGCAGATCCATTCCAAACCCCGGAATTGCTAAAAGTCCAGGAAGAGAAAGAAAATATATATGAAATCATCAAGCAGTACAGGTATCAAGCAGAGGAGTATGAAAAAAGGGTGAATGAGTTGGATCTACATATTTATGCTATGAATATAAAGAAGGCATCCTTGTTTACTCAGTCTATTCATCAAGCATCATTCCCTATATCTCAATAAACTACTCAACACATAGGAGAGACAGAGTAGATTCCATAAGATCTGGAGAAGCAGACCTTAATAGAGCTAGTAGCAAAGGAAATGGAGGAAGATGCTCCTATTGAGCAAAGTGATAAAAGAGGTTGTAGGATTAAAGAGCTCTAGGATGAGTTAAATGAAATGGGTGAGCTTATAGAGGACTTCGAAAGTGAAAGAAATGAGTTGAAAAACCAAGTATCCAAGCTAATAGATGACCGACAGGGGAAATAAATCTTAAGAGGATCCAAAAGGGTATTATGGGGAAATAGAGCACAAGAAAACCTTAACAGATGGGACCATTGTGATGTAATACATGATGAATTATAGATGGCTAGAGCATTTGTTGAGGAGACAAAGAGAATAGATAAGGAACTTGGGGAGAGACCTGAGGAAGCACCAGAAGTGATTGATTATCTAAACAACAGAACTAAAAGACAGCTAGAGGAATTGAAAATTCCAAATACAACTCACTTGACAAAATTAGCTAACCAAATGATAACCAAGCAAACTCTTCTAAATAGAAATCAAAATAAAATAAAAGATTTAACTTCAAAAGTTTCATCTTTTAAGGTTTTATTCATTAATGTCATAGAAATGGGCCTACCACACCTGTGGAATGGAAATGGGGAGATGTATAAGAGAGAAGAGTACAAAAGGCTCTTGATACAGAAGAAAAGTGAAAGGATAGAATTTAATGAGTTGGAAGGAGAATTAGGAGATGTTACAGTTGAAGAATTAAAGGTTAAGTTTTAAATATGGATAAATCTGAAAAAATATTCTAAGAATATTAAATCCTATACCTTATGAGAAGGCCACTAAGGATGATATAGCCCTAGATACCCTAAAAATGCACCAATACCCTGTGGGGAAGGAGTGGCACTCTGTGTCCAAATATCATAAGTTAATTTTTCCTCCACGAGGAGAGACATCTGGGCAGCCAATAGGGTAGTCATCAAGGAAACCATTAGGGAAAATGTCAAGGCATCTAGCAACATGGTCAAGTGATCCTACTAGACAAGAATCCATGCAACCAAGCAATCAGGATTTTATGCCACCAGCAAGGCAGGCAGTTGTCCAAATGATGTATCATTTTTTAGGGAAAACGGATCCCATACCAATTAGGCATCCAAATGTACCAACAAGCGGACAACTGGGTAGACAGATAGTCATACCTCCAGTTGAGAAGAAAGGCACTAAAAAAGGTTCAAGTACGAAAAAGTAAAAATAAATAGCGATCTGATTCTAACAGTATATTGAAAAGGCTAATAACGAAAGAATTAAATACTATTAGAAATCAGTTAGAGTCAACAGAAAGTGGTTAAGCATCCCTATGTTATATAAAGACAATTTTTGCTCTAAATTAGGAGCTAGTAGTTTTGAGAGTGTCATGTCCCCAATTAAATTATTTTCAGATAAATAATTAAGTTGGCCTACATAATCCCTAAGGGTTATGTGGAAGAATTACAATATTGACATTTAACCCCAAGGTCTATAGTTTCTCATTAAAATTCAATATTCTAAATTGATGGTGGAAAAATAGGCCAATAAATTATGGAATAAATGTTACATGCTCCAAAATGAAGTGGCATTAGGTACTAGTTGTACTTGGGGGCGCATAAGTGGACATGTGGGGCCCATGTGAGAGAATATTCCTCCTTTAAACATGGATCCATCCCCAAATTCGGGTTGTAGGGAAGAGGTAACATTCATGAAGGAAGAGAAAGATTCATAGGGATAAAAATAGGCAATGACAGATTCCATGACAACTATGACAAGCTTTATGACACTTATAACAGATTCTATGACACTTATGACACTTATGATAGATTATATGACATCTATGACAATGTAAGAGCTAAAAATAGACCAAGAGGGTGCATGAGAGGAGTTACACATCTTCAAATCATCCAAAATATTCCCCAATTCGAATCCATGGAGTACTTGGAGACAAAATATGAGCCAAGTGTCATGTGGGGCCAATGAAGGGTCATAACCCCCACTAATTTGAATTTCATGATTAATTAGGAGATAATTTGAGTTCTAAGGAGGTAAATGAGTCAAATAAAGTTATTAAAAGGAGGCCAAGTTGAAATGGAGCAGCTTTTGGTCATTTCTTATTTGCATATTTGCAATTTGGGAGAGCTTTAGCTTGTCCTTGCACGGTGGATGTTCATCCTCCCTGCCATTGAACCAATTTCATGGGTGCAAGATTCCTCTACAATTTGGTTGAAGGAGAGGCCATTCATACCCCTCAATAGATATTCATGGAAACATTTTGATGCAAGTTTGAGCCCCTTTGAGTTCAATTTATTTTCTCTCTTCTTTCTCTACTATCTTTCTCTCAACACGTTCTCAATGTTCATGTACAAGTGTGATAGTGCACTCCTTCTTGAATATAGTTTATGGAAGACTGATATTTCGACCATATGGACATATTATCTTCTGAATAAATCTGTAATTAATTTATCATGAGATCCCCATCTTGAAACACCAAGCCTTTCATGTAATAATTCCAAGTAATATTGAGATTCAATCTATTTCCCTCATTGTATTCTCATGGTGATTTTGGGATGATATTGTACCGGTTTGATATGAGATATTTTCTGAGTTTTTTTCTATGTTTAGAGCTGCATATGGAGTTAAATCAAGGACCAAAATTTTGTATGCATACCCTTGAAGTCTTATTAAATTTTGTGCAATAAATTAATTGCCCCTGGTCTACCATTTCTTCATAATTTTTGTGGTCTACAAGATACTATCTTTTGGAAGATATATCCAAACATAAACTATGATATAATGCTGCAAATATGTTTTCCTTGAGGTATTTTAATAGATACAAGTCTCATATTAAAAATTAGGGAAGGACATACAGTGTTTGGGAGGCCAATTAGTATATAACCTAGTGGGGTTTTCCACCAATGCAATTCACTATTTTTGTTCCAATTCTTCCCTCCTTGACTTTTAGAGTGTCCTATATCCTCCTGAGTTCCTCCATACAGAATTCGAAACCAATTGGGTGTCATCCTTGTTGGGTTTTCCTTTACACATTTAAGCTAGGCTATGTACTAGTGTTCGTGGGATGGTTTATGTAAATATATGCTGAGTGATGTATGGTGCTTAGTGGAATGGTTTATATAACTATATACTTAGTGATGTTACATATGGGTTCTGATATATTTATTAAATGCAACCACTGAGTTCATGAATTCGATTAGTTTGACTCTGTGGTAATATTTATTTATATACTAAATGTTGTATGCATTTGTAATTTTTAAATGAATGTTGTATGCATTCATAATTTGAGATCAATTCTGTATGCATTCATAAATTCAAATGAATGTCGTATGCATTCATAACTTGTAATGAATGTTGTATGCATTCATAATGTGAGATAAATTATGTATGCATTCATAAATTGAAATTAATGTTGTATGCATTCATAATTTGTAATAAATGTTGTATGCATTCATAACTTGAGATAAATTTTGTATGCATTCATAAATTGAAATGAATGTTGCATGTATTCATAATTTGTAATGAATTTTGTTTACATTCATAATTTTAATTGAATGTTGTATGCATTCATAATTTGTAATGAATGTTTTATGCATTCATAATTTTAATTGAATGTTGTATGCATTCATAATTTGTAATGAATTTTGTTTGCATTCATAATTTTAATTGAATTTTGTATACATTCGTAATTTGTAAATGAATGTTGTATGCATTCATAATTTGAGATAAATTTTGTACGCATTCATATCTTTAAATGAATTTTGTTTGTATTCATAAATTTTAATTGAATGTTGTATGCATTCGAAATTCTTAGACGAATGTTGTATGCGTTCATAAATTTTAATTGAATGTCGTACACATTTGTAATCCTAATTGGATGATGTATGCAATTGTATTTCTAAACTTTTAAATACTTGTACTTACCATGGAGCATAAAATGTCAAGTCAGGTGTACCGTCTTGGGCCCACAGAGAACAACACCACAGCTATGCAACAGGTTAGCACACGAGAAGTGTCTAGGTAGGAACACTACCTTTTGATCTGTAGGAGCATTGCAGTAACCTATAGGGTTGTGTGTGGTTAGTTCTAGGGCGAAGAGACTTTAAAACTCTCTATCCTATTTTTGGATCACCATGCCCAGCTCGGGGGTGGCCTTCGGACGGACTGAGTAGAAGCTCTTGAAGAGCCTACAGTTGGGTGGAATGTTGCATTTCCCAAAACAGTTCCCCTTAATAAATATTTATCCTTGTAATTCAGTTGGATATATTATGAATAATGGAAAGACATCTAGAGTTATAGATTACATTTTTGTAGTACTAATCAATGTTACAAGTATGATGAATTCAGGAAGAAGAAGACGGGAAGAAACTCGTCTCTCACCTCTACCAATGGGTGAGAAAAGTACGCCTTGTAAAGTTATCATAATCATTGATTTATTGTATATATTTCCTTACATTTATGTAAGATGCTAACATAAATGTTTATTTATTATGGTTCAAATGATTAATAACAATGAATAGCATGAATAAATGTATTAACTATCTTACTAGTGAATAATGAACCATGATTGAAAGTGGGCATAATGAGAATGTGATCATTGTATACCTTGTGTGGAATATACTAAATGATGCAAAATTTAGGTACGTATTGATGAGTTAGAGCTACTATCGTAATGTGGAATATTATTTTGGAAGGGACATACTTCACTAGGTAAATAATTACCTTGGAATGATTGAATATCTTGTACGGAAGTCTAGGTATGATGATAAATTATTGTCATTGGGTTATCATACTTCTAATGTTGAAAATATAAGCTTAAATAGTTGAGTATACTTATGTTATTGATTGTGTTAATGAAGTTTCATTAATGGTCAAAGGTAGAGGACTTAAAATATTGAACCTATCAAGTGGATTTCCAAGTATAAAGATCGGATTACGACAATCGATGAGTAGAGTCTTAAATTGTTATTATCTTAAGGGATTTTAATAGACTCTATTTAGATATCTATCGGTTGTGGAGTGCAAGTGGTATGCATTGTACTATAAACTTGTTACGTGTTCTTCGACATGGTACCCCAATGCTAGCAAAAAAGAAAGTGAAAAGTAATGTAAATGAAGAGTATTTTCATGTGTTAGATGTTGAGAACATGTGATAGAAATTATGTCTATTGTAGGAGCATGTAATTATGGGTGCATTAGATGAATTATTGAGCTTTGGTTTAAAGTGAAATTGTGCACTTGCATGTTCTTTAGTTCAATGTCTTATGTGGTTAAAGATTAATACATTAACCCGCTTTGAAAGAGTTAAATACTAGCAAGGCCTATTACCATGTTTATACATAAATGTCTCTTACATTGAGTTTTACATTAATGTTGAGATATGTAGAAGAATGTGTCAAAAGGTGCAGGTTGATGCAATCATGATTATATTCATTATTGATAAAAGGAGGATGGTTATTTAAAATAGTGAAATCCTCTTGAACTACATTTACACCATTTGATATCATTGTTGTTGATATAATGTTTAATAGGTGTAAGAGAAAAAGAAAAGTATTATATATCATTATATGGAAAGATAGGTGCATATCTTTGTCTATATCTATGTGAGCTTTATGGTACATATGCATGCTTTTGATGTTAGATGAATCTTGTTAAGAGAACTGTGTTAAAAATAACATCGAAGTTATGGAACAAACTTATTATGTAGAAGGAGTGCTCTTCTATGTTTCACCAAGTTCGAAGCTTCGTGTGGTATTTCTTACCAAAGTTTGTCCATGAGGTTGAAAGTGATTTTTCTACTTAAAACCTACTTTATAAATATTATGAAGAGAAACTTGGTTTGCATGCCTCTATGCTTGGAGAGGCTTTTCAATATTGCAATAAAGATATGTACCAAATCGTCTAGATGTTATTCATTTAAGGTAGGTGATTTGATGATTGTACAAATAATGAAAGTATGTTAAATAAAAACAAAAATTTCACCCAATTTCCTCTAAAACATGTCAAGGATTTTGGGTTGTTACATATGGTATCAGAGTGAAGGTTACCACTCTAGGACCTATAGGCTCATTATGACAGATGCTGCAACAGAAATTTAGAGTTGCAAGAAACTATGAATTATGTAAAGTGTTATGTGATTTCAATATATATATATATATATATATATATATATATATATATATATATATATCATCGTTATGTTTTTTTATTGTGATTGACTGTTGACATCCATAATGCTTTAACTAATATACATAATCAGTTGATGTGTACGAGGATTTCAGCGCACAAATGTAAAGGCTTGGCAGTTAAGAACCAAAGCTAATTAATGGCGAGGGAATTGCTAGAACAAAAAGATTTCACAAAAATCACTGTAAGTGAATGCCTCTATATGGGTTTTACATTTAATAGATTGTTATGTGTAGTAGGCTCAACTTAAAGCTTGTGATGGTCAAGCCGATTGGCCATGATAGTGGCATTATAGCCACAAGGAGAACCAAGGGTTCACTAATGCAATGTTATGAGACATTGTTGCATGCACATGAGACATTATGACTAGAGAAGTGGAAATCTTGAGAGAAGCAAGAGAAATTTAAAAGATAACTCTAAAAATAATAAAAACCTCACATTAATAAGATAAGCGGGAGGGGGAGGGAGGCGCCCCGCATTTTAAAATAAAGCTAACTTAAAATTAAAATAAATCTAAGCAAGAAGAATGAAGAAGAGAAGGCCAAGTCTGGAGCACAGATTTGGGCCAGAAAGGAACACCTACAGTTGGGTATAGAAGACGAGATGTGTTCAGGTAGGAGCACTACCAGTTTAATGCATGAGCACTGCAATACCCTGAATAGTTGTTAGAGGTGGTTCCATCACTTCAGTGATGTAAAAGTCCCTCGACCACTCTGTAACCCAGGAGCACTGGGTGAGTGTTGGGTATCGTCATGTGTGTGATGCATGCCCTGAGGGGCATGACACTAAGGAGGTTTTGAGTACCAACCTTGTGCTTGGTGCATGCCAAGAAGGTTTGAAATTTTCTTGGACTCAAGCGAGAAGGATTGAGGGGAAAATAAGTTTCCTAGACTCAAACGTGAAGGATTGAGGGGAAAAAGAGTTCTTGGACTCAAGCAAGAAGGCTTGAGGGAAAAAGGAGTTCATGGACTCAAGCGAGCATGCTTGAGGCGAAAACGAGTTTCCTGCACTCAAGCGAGAAGACTTGAGGGGAGAAAGAGTTTCTTGGACTCAAGTGAGAAGGATTGAGGGGGGAAAGAGTTCTTGGACTCAAGCGAGAAGGCTTGAGGGGGAAAAGAGTTCCTAGACTCAAGTGAGAAGGATTGAGGGGAAAAAGAGTTGTCTTGGACTCAAGCGAGAGGGCTTGAGGGGAAAAAGAATTTTCCAGAATTCAAGCAAGAGGGCTTGAGTGGAAAAAATTGAAGACCACCTATTGATGCATGTGAAAGATGCTACAATGGTATGGTTATACCACAGGTACGCAATAAAATAAAATTTCAGAAAATATGTGCATATTTGAATTCATGTATTTATGATGAGAATAAAGTTATGTTTCAAATGAAATAATGAGATTCTTGAATAAAGTTACTATTCAATGGAATTCTATTTCCTAGTATAGTATATCAGGGTGACATGGTATTCAGTATATAGATAACATTACTGCATGTATGAGTTGTTCTTTTCACACAGTAAGTGTGTTACTCGTACTGGATGTGTTGGTTAAATTATGATGCATGATAAGCTAACAAGAACTCGAAGTGTCATATGGGTGTCATTCACCTTTACAGGCTAGAAAACCTGCAAGCACCATGAATCTATAACAAAGCTTCGGGAGAAATTTGCACATACCTTCATAGGAAAAGAGGATGAACAGGTGATGTAGTGCTAAAATTGGCACAACACCGAGGATGGTGTTCTTCCAAGAGGGAGAGTATTGTAATGTCCCCATCTCTGGTAAAATTCTTATTTACCCAATTTTTGTTTATCAACATGACTTAAAACTTAAACTAGATCCGGCAATGCAACCGAGAGTGGAAAAAGGGCATGGTGAACCACAAGGGGGAGAGTTTTAAAGTTGACGTGGTCGCAGTATTCCTTGGTTTAGATTAGTTCCCAAACTTGAGTTAAGTTAATTAATTCTATGATCTATTTTTTTTATATACATATATACTTAAAGGAGTATCCTTTAGGTGGTTTTTATTAAAACCTCACCATTATTAATTAATACATATGTATATGTATTAATTAGTATAGATATATGTGAGACAGTTTAAGCATTTATATAAAAACATATATGTTATTTATATGTCTATGCTAGTATATAACTATATTAAAAATGCACATATTATATTTTATATGTTTTTAATGTAATTACATTTACAAATATATATATATATGATAAACCAAATGTTTTTAATATTTTTTAATGCTTTTGCATTTAAAGTTACATAGTAATGTGTTTTACATTTGGGAGAAGTGTGAATTTTTGGGTTAACCAAGCGAGGGAAGTGACTCTGCAATTCCATGGAGGGTGGTTAGGGTTGGGAATCGAGGTAGGTATCCAGGAAAAAAAACGCACAAAAGGAGTGGGGGGAGGAAGAGGAGGTGGCGGTAGATGGACAAGAAATGAGAGAGATTTGCAATTAGAGAATTGGGGGAAGGTTTTGTTGTGGACGAAGCGTTCTCGGGAATGCTCTGTATTCTTCCTTGTTGTTGGTTCTTTCACTACGTGGAAGTTAGACAGAGCTTTACGCTCTGTATTCTTTCCTTGCTGCCAGCGTTATACCCTATCTTTGTTCCTCTGCGTGAAATATAGAGAGATATTTACACTCTGTGTTCTTCCTATGGCATTGTAATTCATTGTATATTTATTAATGCCTAAGAAAACGATATGTTGATCACCTATGTTTTACATTTATGTTGCCTATATAAACATTGGAGATAGTGTGGGTATCTGAGTATTAAATTATTTTTTTGGATTTCCCGAGAGAGGAGGCATTTGATTGCCTTCCTATCAGTTTGTTTGCAAGTTAAATTGTTGCAAATGATAATGCTATATGTTGTCTACGTAGTACATTGTTTGTTCCACGTTCTTTTTATTAATGCTGAAACTTTTCCTACATAGAGAATTATTCTTCTGTATTTGTTAGTTATGCATCCAGTGTTGATGCTTACACTCTGTATCCATTACTATGCTGCCAATGTTGAGGTTCCACATTTTCTTACTCCTTGTGGTTTGCGTGAATACATTGAAGAGTAGCGTGAGAGTTGTATCCTACACCTTTAGATTTATAGATGCTAATATTTATCTCTGCATTCTACGTCTTGAATGAATGTTTGAAAATAAATGTTGTTCGGTTGGCTGTTGGATTTGGGGAAAGGACGGTTGGAACAACCTGATCCCTATAAGCGCAATTTTCTGGAACATCATTTATCTATATGCTGGAGGTGCATAACTTCGGGAAGAGACATGGGGGAGGCTGCAATTGCCATAAACCCTATTTTCTTAAGTGTATACCTTTAAATGTTTAAAATATTGTTGAGTATGCGCAGCTCTCTATGGTAAGTAAACTTACATGGTTTACATGTTATATATATGTATGTATGTATGTATGTATGTATGTGCTTCTTTTAATGTATGCGTTGATATTGAGATGATTCCAAGAAGGAGGAAATTCCCGTAGGAACTCATAGTTACCCTTTATGATTTATGTCTATGTTATCTATGATATATTCTGCATACCGTTTGTGTTGTTGCGCAGATATCGGGGATGGGATCCCTGTACTTTATTTCATCATCTATTATATTATATGCGGATTGTATTGTTTGGGATGGTGTAGATGCTTGGGAAAGGATTCCTTTGTATATCATCTCTGATATCTTTTTTTTCTTTATATATGAATGCATGTTGTGTGTCTCAGCATGGCATAGACCCCAATCCCTTTCATCTTTTGCTTTCAGATTGATACGCTCGACCCTGTGTAAAACTGAGCAGTGGTTCTGTTCTCCCCATGTTAAACTATGCATTTGATTTACGTTGCCACTATAGTCGTGGTTCTCACCAAACAAGTGTCATTCTGGTTGGGTTTTCCTTTACGCATTTAAGCTAGGCTTTGTACCATATTTCGTGGGATGGTTTATATAAATATATGTTGAGTTATGTATGGTGTTTTGTGGAATGGTTTATATAACTATATAATGAGTGATGTTACATATGGGTTCTACTGTATTTATTAAATGCAGCCACCGAGTTCATGAATTCGGTTAGTTTGAATCTGTGGTAATATTTATTTACATACTGAATGTTGTATGCATTCGTAATTTTTAAATGAATGTTGTATGCATTCATAATTTGAGATCAATTTTGTATGCATTCATAAATTGCAATGAATGTTGTATGCATTCATAACTTGTAATGAATGTTGTATGCATTCATAATTTGAGATAAATTTTGTATGCATTCATAAATTGAAATGAATGTTGTATGCATTCATAATTTGTAATGAATGTTGTATGCAGACATAATTTGAGATAAATTTTGTATGCATTCATAAATTGAAATGAATGTTGTATGCATTCATAATTTGTAATGAATTTTGTTTGCATTCATAATTTTAATTGAATGTTGTATGCACTCACAATTTGTAATGAATGTTGTATGCATCCAGAATTTGAGATAAATTTTGTATGCATTCATAAATTGAAATGAATGTTGTATGCTTTCATAATTTGTAATGAATTTTGTTTGCATTCATAATTTTAATTGAATGTTGTATGCATTCGTAATTTTTAAATGAATGTTGTATGCATTCATAATTTGAGATAAATTTTGTATGCATTCAAAAATTAAAATGAATGTTGTATGCATTCATAATTTGTAATGAATTTTGTTTGCATTCATAATTTTAATTGAATGTTGTATGTATTCATAATTTGTAATGAATTTTGTTTGCATTCATACTTTTAATTGAATGTTGTATGCATTCGTAATTTTTGAATGAATGTTGTATGCATTCATAATTTGAGATAAATTTTGTATGCATTCATATCTTTAAATAAATTTTGCTTGTATTCATAAATTTTAATTGAATGTTGTATGCATTCGAAATTCTTAGACGAATGTTGTATGCGTTCGTAAATTTTAATTGAATGTTGTACGCATTTGTAATCCTAATTGGATGATGTATGCAATCGTATATCTAAACTTTTAAATACTTGTACTTACCATGGAGCATAGAAGGTCAAGTCGGGTGTATCGGCTTGGGCCCACAGAGAACAACACCACAGCAATGCAAGAGGTTATAAGGACACGAGAAGTGTCTAGGTAGGAACACTACCTTTTGATCTGCAAGAGCACTACAGTAACCTATAGGGCTGTGTGTGGTTAGTTCTAGGGCGACGAGACTTAAAAACTCTCTATCCTATTTGTGGATCACCATGCCCATCTCCAGGGTGGCCTTCAGATGGACTGAGTAGAAGTCGTTGAAGAGCCTACGGTTGGGTGGAATGTTGCATTGCCCAAAATAGTTCCCCTTAATAAATATTTATGCTTGTAATTCAGTTGGATATATTATGAATAATGGAAAGGCATCTAGAGTTAAAGAGTACATTTTTGTAATACTGATCAATGTTACAAGTATGATGAATTCAGGAAGAAGAAGACGGGAAGAAACTCGTCTCTCACCTCTACCAATAGGTAAGAAAAGTACGCCTTGTAAAGTTATCATAATCATTGATTTATTATATATATGTCCTTACATTTATGTAAGATGTTAACATAAATGTTTATTTATTATGGTTCAAATGATTAATAACAATGAGTAGCATGAATAAATGTATTAACTATCTTACTAGTGAACAATGAACCATGATTGAAAGTGGGCATAATGAGAATGTGATCATTGTATACCTTGTGTGGAATATACTAAATGATTCAAAATTTAGGTACGTATTGATGAGTTAGAGCTACTATCCTAATGTGGAATATTATTTTGGAAGGGACGTACTTCACTCGGTAAATAATTACCTTAGAATGATTGAATATCTTATATGGAAGTCTAGGTATGATGATAAATTATTATCATTGGGTTATCATACTTCTAATGTTGAAAAGATAAGCTTAAATAGTTGAGTATACTTATGTTATTGATTGTGTTAATGAAGTTTCATTTTTGGTCAAAGGTAGAGGACTTAAAATAGTGAACCTATCAAGTGGATTTCCAAGTATAAAGATCAGATTACGACAATCGATGAGTAGAGTCTTAAATCATTATTATCTTAAGGGATTTTAATAGACTCTATTTTGACATATGTCGATTGTGGAGTTCAAGTGGTATGCATTGTACTATAAACTTGTTACATGATCTTCGACATGGTACCCCGATGTTAGCAAAAAGGAAAGTGAAAAGTAATGTAAATGAAGAGTATTTTCATGTGTTAGATGTTGAGAACATGTGATAGAAATTATGTCTATTGTAGGCGCATGTAATTATGGGTACATTAGATGAATTATTGAGCTTTGGTTTAAATTGAAATTGTGCACTTGCATGTTCATTATGTTCAATGTCTTATGCGGTTAAAGAGTAATAAATTAACCCGCTTTGAAAGAGTTAAATACTAGCAAGGCCTATTACCATGATTATACATAAATGTCTCTTACATTGAGTTTTACATTAATGTTGAGATATGTAAATGTTAGATTTTGAGCATTAATTCAACATACTCTATGATCTTTACTGAGAGAATAACATGTGCAGCATATCAATCATATCAAGCATGTATCAAGCATATCAAGCAATCACATATGACAATGGACACACTGAGTTTCACTGGGGAAAACCATAAAGGTGAAAAACCCCACAACTTTCTCAGAGATAGAAAGAGCAATGATACAACCAAATACAAGAGATAGTCTTCTACTAGCAACTACTCCTCCTCCTCAACTAGTGCGCCACTTTCCGAGTGATGTAAGAGTGAGTAATGAGATGATCAAATAGAGATCTCCCGATCTATATTTATACTTGTCCTGTCCTGCCCAATAAACTAACAAGGCCGACTTGTCTAACTCATTCTAATAACCCATGGTTACATTAATCCGGGCCGACCCCACACTTGGTGGTCTAATAACCCATCACAGCTAGTTACAACACTTGCGACACTTGTCAATACAAATGATGACACTTCCATATAGAGGAATAATACCATCTCTATAGGAGTACAATATACATAGGTGAAATACATTCCGAAGTTACATATATATCAACACTCCCTCTTAACTAGGAAGGTATTTCTCGACACAAATCTGTTAGCACAAGTCTTCATCTCTGGATCATCATCACTGGATCATCATAATCGAATGATCATCATGAAATCATCGTCATTGTCATTGCTGCTGCTATCTCAATCAATCTCCAATCTACTCGTCATAGGAAGTTCTACAGAGCCAGTCCTTTTTCATACTAGATGTAGGCCCACCACTTGCAGGTCTTCATCATCTACAGAGCCAGCCCTTTTTCATGTTAGATGTACATCATCTACAGAGCCATCCCTTTTTCATGCTGGATGCACATCATCAACATCTCTGCGAGAAAGCCATCAAGTAGGTACACCTCAGGACTGATTACACTGCCTCTGCAAAACTTGCAAGATCTCCCAAGACTGGTTACACTGCCTCTGCAAAACCTGCAAGAGCATCCCAGGACTGATTATATGCCTCTGCAAAACTTGTGTACCATACTGTCACATCATCATCTTCAGATCACCTCATCGTCCACTGAGCACAACCCATATGCACATCATACAGCACTTACACTCATCGGCATGGGAAGACACACCTCAACCATCCGTGAAAGGCTCAGCCCTTATATCTACGCCATGGGAAGACACACCTCAACCATGTGAGAATGGCACCGCACTTATATCCATATCCATGGGAAGACACACCTCAACCATACTAGGAATGGCACATCACTTATATCGCAGCCATGGGAAGACACACCTCAACCATGCTCGAATGGCCCAGCACTTATATCGCAGCCATGGGAAGACACACCTCAACCATGCTCGAATGGCCCAGCACTTATATCGCAGCCATGGGAAGACACACCTCAACCATGCTCGAATGGCCCAGCCCTTACATCAATGACCATGGTAAGACAAACTTCAACCATGTCAGAATGGCTCCAGCCCTTACATCAACAACCATGGTAAGACAAACTTCAACCATGTCAGAATGGCTCATGTGCATCTGTGTCTCCAGACTCATCACTTCCCCTTGGAAGACATCTCGATCTGAAGTACACCAAGTCTCCCTCTGAAGTATTCAAACTTCAATCTGGCCAGTGGCTTGGTCAACACATCAGCTATCTGCTCGTCCGTCACAACATACAGGAGCTTCACTGCTCCTCTCTGCACCATATCCCTGATATAGTGATACTTGATCTCAATGTGCTTCAACTTGTCATGGAACACTGGGTTCTTCGACAACTTCACACAACTCTGGTTGTCGCAATATATACAAGTAGCACATAAATGCAGATCAAATAGATCAGACGGTATCTTCCTGAGCCATACTACCTCATAACTAGCCAAACAAGCTGCAACATACTCTACTTCGGCTGTACTCAGTGCTACGTAGGATTGCTTCCTTCTAAACCAAGAGATCATACCCGATCCCATACTGAAGTAGCACCCAGATATGCTCTTCCTATCTGCAACACTGCCTTCCCAGTCTGAATCAACATAACCCTGCGGGTTAAACTTTTGATTCACATCATACTTGACCCCATAGTCAAGTGTACCCTTTAGGTACCTCAGAATATGCTTTACAGCAACTAGGTGAACACCTCTGGGATTCGTCAGGAACTGGATCAATTTGTTCACCGCAAAGCAAATATCTAGTCTAGTGTTCGTCGGGTACATCAAGGACCCAATCATCTGACGATACACAATGACATCAACCAGATCAGATGAAGCATCACACAAAAGCTTCAAGTTCAATGCCATAGGTGTGGCCATGGCCTTGTAGTCCATCATCCTGAAGCTCTTCAGGATCTCTACTGCATACTTCCCTTGTCCAAGGAAGATCCCATCTGTACTCTGCCACACCTCCATGCCTAGAAAATAGTGCATCATACCCAAGTCCTTCATCTTGAACTCGGCATCAAGCTTCCTCTTGGTATCAGCAATGAATCCATCCTCACCTGTAACAAATAAGTCATCCATATACAAAAGTAGTATCACTGGATTTCCTTCCTCAACCTTGTAGTAAAGGTTGGAATCTGCTTTACTCTTGGTAAAGCCCAAACTGGATAGAAAGCTGTCTATCATACCATACCAAGTCCTAGGAGCTTGCTTCAAGCCATAAAAGGCTTTCTTCAATCTACACACATATGATTCCCTATCATGTGTCTCAAAACCAAGTGGTTGCTCCACATACACTTCCTCCTCGACTACACCATTCAAGAAAGCTATCTTGACATCCATCTGGTGTATCTTCCATTTCATCACTGCAGCTAGAGCAAGTACTGATCTAATGGAAGTGTACCTGGATATAGGGGCAAAAGTCTCTTCATAATCAATCCTTCTTTCTGGGAGAAGCCACGAGCTGCAAACCTCGCTTTGTATTTCTCCATGCTACCATCTGCAGCATGCTTGATCTTATATATCCACTTGGAAGTCATAACAGACTTCCCTTCAGGTCTTGGGACCACATCCCAAACATCATTCTTCATGATCGACTGGTACTCCTTGATCATGACATTCTTCCCGAATCCTGGGAACTTCAATATCTTCAATAGATAACTTTGTTGTTGAACAAATGTTGTAGACCTTCTTTTGTAGGTGATGGTATACAATCTTTCCTACAAGACAAGTTAAATTGCATGATTAGAAACATCTCATAGTTTTCAGAACAAATTCTTACACATAAATAAATATGTCATACAGTCATGCAATTAATTTAGCTAATTCTTCAATACAACATTTATCCATATCCCGTAACTTTCTAGATGCCTTCCAATCTCTACCAGAACATTGTTAAGAGTGTGCACAACTCCCAACATGTCAGCAAAGAGGTTTCATTCTAGATAAGTAGCAATGAAATGTTGTATAGTGCCATAGGCCACTTACCCATTACATACATATTAATGGTATACTATTCATTAATGCAATTATTCTAATATGCATGATACACAACCTAAGTCTAGGAACATAAGTATATACATCATTAAACAGTATTATTTAAACAATCAAATATACAAGAAATGACAATTCAAATACTTATCTTTATTTGTTTGTTGGGTGGACTCCCTCTCAATCTTTGCTTCCTTGCAAGAACTACTGGAGTGTGCTCCCTCTTGATCTTTGCTTCCTGGATTACCTGTCCTTGAACTTATATCCATCCTCGATCACTATGCATGCTTACTAGTATCATCATTGTGTTATCCTCGAGATCTCATACATAATCATACATTCCTCAGTATAATCTTAATACTATCAAAACACAATAATCTTAAACATGTATAGTCATGATCATTTCAAACACAGATAATAAGCATTAGCATTCAAAGTTTCAGGGAAGACTTCTCTTACTCATGCATATTCATATTTGACCATAGAACTCTTCTGGTTAGTCATATCATCAATCAAGGTAAGAGACATAATATGCATAAACCCTAGATTACTCAAACTTGTAACTTCATGAGTAATCATTATCAATCATACAAAAGTATAAGATCCTTACATAGGGTAGGATTCTAACTTGATATAGGAAAAACATACCTAGTCATCATATTTGATAGTTATGTCTAGCAATGTTTTTCTTGTTCTCTTCAATGACCTGCATCACTCATACGTTAACCATTGTAGAACCAAATTATACAGACCTCTATGTGATCCATGACTATGGATGAGTCTTTGTCTTCATGTCACTATGGTCTTGATCTAGGACTTGATTTGTACCTTCATGTTAGTAGATAACATTCTCCTCATACAACACCACAGTGCATTAGTACAATCATAAGTGTCATAAACCTAATCAATGAATGTCTTCTATCATCTATTCATACTTTTACTAGGGTGATAAGACAAGTCTAAAATTAAACAAGATTGTTACTAAACTTAATAACATGAATACAATCATATTATAAACTTAATCATGAACAAATTTCAAAACATACCTGAAAGTCATACCTGTCAAATTTCTTGTAGTAGTTGTTGTTGTTGTTCCTTTTGTTCTTAGGACAATTTGAGGAAAAGTGTCCTCTCCTTGGTATGTGTTGTGAGAGCTTGATCTTCATTCCCCATCTTCTCTTCTCAAGCTACAATTTGAGCTTCTTCCTGTGAGCATTCTTCCCACAGCTTACTGAAAGAGATAAGTTTCTTCCTAGCACAATTTCCTTGGATGAAGGAATCCCATGACCTAGGAAGGCCATTAAGAGTGGTCATTACCACTTCTCCATTCTCTATAACTTCTCCCACAGCTTCAAGTTGTTCTTTTATCTGGGAGACCCTTGAGAAATAAGACTGCATGGTCTCCACATTCTGGAACTTGATATTCTTCAATTGATTCCTCAAAGTCATCTTCTGATTTATATTCTTCCCTTCAAATAGCTTGGTCAAGGAATCAAACATCTCCTTAGGTGTCCTTAGGGAAGACACATGAGGTATGAGATAGTCCTTAATAGAATCAGAAATGATTCTCTTGGCTTTGACCAAGTTCTTCTTGTGAGAAGCCTTAGTCTCATCTCCCTCTAGAACTAGAACCTCTTCACTTGTGTAAGTGTCCAACTCATTCTCTTCTAGGATTAACCCAATCCTATACTTCCATGCTCGGAAGTTATCAGCCCCTTCAAGCTTATCCTCAAGCTTGGTGTGGTGAGACATCTTAAGAGTACTTCAAATGGAAATAGAAATATTTAGGTCTTACCACTTGATTTGCTGAAAACTGGATCTAGAGCTGGATTAGGGTTTTGTCAGTGAAACCCTAAAAATTCAAACTTTGAATTTCAAAATTCTGAAAGGATAGAAAGATGCGCCTTGATGAGCTGATCAAGATGGTATACTCAGAATTTGAAAACTGCAAAGTTTCACCCCTCAAATTTAATTAGGTTTTGATTTTCCCGGGGCTTCACCCAACCAAAAAATTTGATCTTGGTCTCTACACTTTTTTGTTTCAGAGGAGCTTCCAACCATGGTCTCAGATTTCAGAAATTCCAACTTTTGTAGAAGCCCTAATTTCAGGCTTCACTAGACAGGACCCCAAACTAGGGTTTGATTTTCCTGGAGCTTCACCCAACCAAAAAGTTCGATCCAAAGCTCTAAAATTCGATTTTTCTAAGGAGCATCCAGCCATGGTCTCAAATTTCAAAAATGACTATTTTTGTGGAAACCCTAATTTTTAGGGCCAGAAATGAAAGTGCCCAGAATTGAATTCTGATTGGACAGAAAGATGCGCCTTGATGAGGAGAGTCAAAATACCCTACTGCCTTTCAAGATCTGTGGAGAGAAACCCAATAAACAAGAAGCCCTAGCTTCCGCAACTGCATAGTGTCTTCTTCTCAGGTTAGCTCTGATACCATGTTAGATTTTGAGCATTAATTCAACATACTCTAGGATCTTTACTGAGAGAATAACATGTATAGCATATTAAGCATATCAAGCAATCAAATAAGACAATGGACACACAGAGTTTCACTGGGGAAAACTATAAAGGTGAAAAACCCCACAACTTCCTCAGAGATAAAAAGAGCAGTGATACAACCAAATACAAGAGATAGTCTTCTACTATCAGCTACTCTTCCTCCTCAACTAGTGCACCACTTTCCAAGTGATGTGAGAGTGAGTAATGAGATGATCAAATAGAGATTTCCCGATCTCTATTTATACTTGTCCTGTCCTGCCCAATAAACTAACAGGGCCGACTTGTCTAACTCGGTCTAATAACCCATGGTTACATTAATACAGGCCAACCCCACACTTGGTGGTCTAATAACCCATCACAGCAAGTTACGACACTTGCGACACTTGTCAATACAAATGACGACACTTTTGTATAGAGGAATAATACCATCTCTATAGGAGTACAATATACATAGGTGAAATACATTCCGAAGTTACATATACATCAACAGTAAAAGAATGTGTGAAAAGGTGCAGGTTTATGCAATCATGATTATATTCATTATTGATAGGAGGATGGTTATTCAAAATAGTTAAATCCTCTTGAACTACATTTACACCATTTGATATCATTGTTGTTGATATAATGTTTAATAGGTGTAAGAGAAAAAGAAAAGTATTATATATCATTATATGGAAAGATAGGTGCATATATTTGTCTATATCTATGTGAGATTTATGGTACATATGCACGCTTCTAATTTTAGATGACTCTTGTTGTTCGGTAATTCTACCCTATAGCGAGGAGAGGGACACTACCAACTTCTGGGGTGACAGGTAAACACATTGATCATATCACATAGGTTTCTACAAAAGGAAAGAGATCAAGGTTCTTGAAGGCATACCTTATTAACGAAGTTCGATCCTAACTTTCGCTTGCTCCTTTGATCGATCCTCCACTTGATCTTCCGTTTGACGAACCTACAATACAAAGACACCTTCCTCAGCGTATCTTGACTGATATAACAATGATGAAATTGAAATACAATTTAGACATCAAATACAATCAAGCATTTTAATCCAAACAAATATGCAATCCATTAGGCATTTGATTCGGACAGGAAGGGCATTTCAACCTTTATTGTCAAAAGCAAATAATCAGTACAATTATACCTAATCATTCAGAGTGCTTGTGCAACCAGATCCTGGGCTCCTTCTCTTCACACTAACTTTGGAATTCCTCCAGCGTAACAACCCTTAATGCATAGTTTCTCCCCCCCTCTCTCATCTATCCCCCTTGTATTTATGGGACAAGGTAGGCAGTTTGGATCGAGAGGTAGTTTGATTGGGAAGCTGGGGAAGTTGCAAAACCAACTTCAACTAATCCCAATTCGTCAAATTAATATATTTTTGATTATTTTTTAAGGTGTACGCTACTTTTCTTAAGTGGAGTAGCGTTCAACATGCAAGTTCCCTAATTTACAACCAGCGTTTGCAAGATTTATGAGGCTGTACGCTACTCTATTGAAGCAAAGTAGAGTATTTCTGAGGGAAAACACTACTTTAATGAAGTGGAGTAGAGTATTTATGGAGGAAAATGCTACTATCATGGTTGTAGGGTAGCGTTTTTCCTTAAAAGTAGGTAAAAAGAGGGTTTTGTCAGCTGCATAGGGGTAAGTCTAGGCCATTCATCATCTCTCTTCAATCCAAGTTGTCCTTTTGTGTGATCAACAGCTAAATGTGATCATGGACGGAGAAGTGCAGATTTGACCTATAACAGATGCCCCCTAATGTGTGAGGTCAGAGAGAAACGATGGCCGAAATACATTATAATTCCAAGTCAACGGAGGAGCAAGAAACCACAGAACCAAGTCACAAAAGTACCTGAAATAACTATCAAGGTCAGCGAGCAATTACAATCTTGACATCATACATATGTGTAGTATGATACAACATGATCTCCAATACATAACTAGGAGATGTATATATAGCATGGCCACTGAAATACAAGCGTGGATCCATGTCAGAATGAGAGATCATAGCCATAACAAAAAACTGGATCTATGTCTCATGGAGAGCCAAAAAATGAGTGAGGCTCAGTCTTGTGCAGCTTGGGTGATAACATAATGAGGTAATGCTATCAAAATACCAAGGTATTCATCCAAACAAACCAATGTACAAACCCTAACCATGTGAATAAATGAGCTAAAAGTTGAACATGGGGGGTATCGTTTGATTACCGATCATTGATGTATACTGTTAACAAACACGAGGGCTTCCACCGATAATGATAATGGGGCCCAAGGTACCTAGTATGATCCAGCAAGTGTGAATAAATGGACTTGACGTCGAACACTTGAGGAACCTTTCAAAAAAGAGACATTGATGTATTCTCATAATTCAACAGCGAGGGAAATTTCCACTGACGACTGTAATCCCCAGGTACTAACCGAAACTCTAAACTTCATTCCCAGAGCAAAATGAGTGGATGTCGATGGGAAGAAGTCCATTGGAAGGGAGGCCTTAAGGCATCCTCCATCATCCAACACGAGGAACACTCAAATGGTATGAGCTAGTGTGGAGTAGTACAAGTAACAAGACTGACACTAGGATGGTTGACACATGAGGTCAAGGTAAACTGCAAAATGGCTGACACGGGTTGTATCCTTGAACAGTAAGCACGACACAATGTGACTTAGGAAGTTTTCAACATGATGGGAAAGTGATATAAGCCTGCAATGTAGGAGACATTAGTAGACCCTCCATATGGTTGGAAGAATAACCAACCAGGGGAGTAAACAACTCGGAGATCAAGTTCACCCTAAGGTCAAAAACTAAAACCCAATTGACATGATGGACTCAAGTAGGTGTTGTGTTCAAGGATAGGATTGATTGAACTTCCTTTGAAACTTTAAGATGTCATATACCCTTCTTATCCCTTATTCTTTTTAGATAAAAGAATACCTTTCTTGTTGTTTTAATGAGTCCAATAAAGAATGAAAACTCAATAGATCCAACCATGTAAAGATTTTAATGAGCCCATGGGAGGAAGACTCAGGACCTTCTTCATTGTTTACAGAGTTTGAAGAAGAGATAGAAGATTACTCTATAGTACTGATCTCTAGATTTTAATATCGAGCCTAGATCTATTCTTGCTCGCCGGTGTTTTCAATTTTAAGGAGTCTAAAAAACTTAAACAATAACTCCATTCACCTACTCGTGGATTTTAATATCGATCCCAAGTAGGTTAATGCTCACCGATGTTTTCCTGTTTATAGAGTCTGAAAAACTTAAACAATCCTCTTTTTACCCTCTCATGGATTTCACATCGAGCTCGAGTAGGTGAGTGATCGCTTGGTGTTTTCATATTTCAAGAGCCTGAAAACCCTAAAGAAGGATCCAAAAGGTCCTTTTTCATAAAGTTAGTCTCCTCCCTCGAAAAAGTGTAAAACAATGGAAGAAGAACTCTTCTAGCCACAGATGACTAGAGTATTCATTTTTCGTAAGTAATCCGCAAAAGTCCAGAAAAGGGTTAAACTTATACTTAAGTGGATGGGCCTTTAGTTCCTTTAACGAGCTTCAAGAGGAAAATTTTGCTCGGCAATCTTGTTTAGGTTTCAATAGTCCAAACAAGAGCTTAAAATGACTTAAATGACAGCTACTAGGATTATAACTCATGACCTGCCAAAGACTAGGATCTCAACAACCGTGTTAGTATTAATGACAAAAAATCTTCAATAACATAAAATTTCAATCAAAAGGTACTAAACGTGGTCCGTCAATAAAGAAATTAAGTCATAATAGATTGATGCTACAAAAATCTAGTGAAAATTTGAGAAACATAGGTTAAATTCATCTCATCAACATTTATAGGTATTAATGATTAAATAGAACCCTTTTTTATGAAATTTGAAACTATAGACTTTTCAAAAAAGTGGGTAAAAATCAAATTCAAATTCATATATGTAATTTCATTTTGAAAACTCAAATATCACATTTGGAAATTTGAAGGGCAAGTTTTGGAGCAAACCCTTGATCTTCATCCATTCATAGCGATCAAATTGGGCCACCATCCAACCTCAAACCTCTTCCAAGTAAGTTATTTTCATCCCTACTTGCATTTTGATAGTTCATTTGTCAATTTTCATGCTCAAAATAACTTTTCTAGCCATGTTCAACTTGTCAATTTCGTGTATGCTACTGTCTAGGAGGTAAAGTAGGGTATTTTTAAGGGTGTACGCTACTATTCCTCAAGAAGAGTAGCATCCAAACGTTACTGTGTAGTTAGTAGAGTAGCGTTTTTTCCTGAAAGTGTCTAGAAAATGCTCAAAAACTGAAAATTCACCTTTCTTTTGGCAGGATGACACTTATTTGGAGGGAGAGGGAGCATGAAGATATGGATAGGGTGTCTATGCAAGATCCTACCACTCTTCATGTGCTTATAAGGTGTGGTTTATTGAAATTCTACCGAACCATAAACATGAGGGCACTCAACCGCTTACTTCAAAGACTCATCCAGTATTGGGATGCCGATTCCAATGTGTTCGATATCCGAGGAGAGACCTTGGACCTCATTGTTGACGACATATACTTCATTATAGGGCTCTCTCGGAGGGGAGATCCTATAAACCTGAAAGGGTCCACACAAAATGTGGGTGCCATGTCTGTGCAAGATTATGTAAATGCCTACTGTGTGGAAGATGCTAAGAAATGTGGAAGTCAAATTCTCATTTCTACTCTTACGAGCATCCCTCTGAAGGTTATTATAAGTATGTTGAACCAAATGGGAGGGAGTTCCACATAGCACTTAGCCTCAAAGCACTACATGTACATTGGTGTCAAATGTTTGCAAGGTCATGTATATGATTGGTGCACAAGTCTCTTAGCAAACATGAAGCTTCAACTCTCGGGGTGTAAGACCTAGAGAATGAAGAACTTTGGATATGGCAGCATCCTTTGTACCTTCTTCTTCGAGAGGGTACCCGCTCTTAGCTTGGGCATGCCTTTTCCCCCATTCATTCCTCATGAGCCGAGATTGGGCCATTGGGGTGACATTTTTCTCTTCCAGGGTGGTGGTGAAAGCCACTTTTGCTATCACACCGATGATTTCTAGGGATGGTGGGAGAGACAAGTGCCATCATTTGAGCAGTTTCCGTATGTTGGTTTAAACTTCCGTCATGATCTAGAGTTGGTACTTCCTCTAGGTGGTGCCCAGGGAGACATAGGTATGTTTATGTTTTGAATATTAATTAATTTTTTCAATTTAAAGTATATTATTTTTATGGTGAGTTTGAAAATACTAAAACAAAGTGTCATATGCAGATGTTGGACCAGTTCATCCCGAGGGACATCCTACTACTTTCGTGAGGCCCATTGATGTGGGTGCAGCTGATGCTACGCTAGGGGCTATAGAGAGGAAGATGAGTCGTTTGACTCATGACATTCCCACATATCGTATTGAGCGGATGCCCATAGACATGCAGGAGGATGTAGTCGGTGTGCCCCCAACCTGGATTAGGCTGCTGCGGAAGGTAGCCAGGATGGTCACATGCTACCGAGAGGCAATGGATGCTGATGAGGCCCCACCTTCTCCATAGGAGAAGGATATTTTATGTATATTTTTTAGGCCATCGAGCCCAATTTTGTATCTTATGACATGACTCTGTGATAGACCTATGTTCCAAACTCAAACTATTTTTTGATACAGTATCAGATATATATACAGTATCGGCTTATATTTACATGTGTGTGTTTAACTTTATGTGCAAATGTTTATTTATAGACGTGTATGATACAAATTCCAATCTAAAACATAATTTGCATATGAATCAGTTAATGCATTCAAATTTCTTGGAATATGTTGATATATGATAGAGTCAAACTGTCTTTCCAATAATTTAACTTGCAAAAATTATCGTAGCAAAACAGGATCTCTAATCTGATAAACACCCGTCAACTGAAATACAACTAATTGCAAATCAAGTCTTACCTCCAAATGTGAAATGCCCTGGATGAGAGCATCCCGGAGAAGTTATATGACCGCACTGTACTCAGCTACATTATTCGTTGTGGGACCCAAACAAACCCCCTCCCCGAAGAAACCAGTTGGCCAGTCGGTGAGTAAATGACCCAAGCTGCTGAAGCCAACTGTTGGGTATGGCGACTGGCGCCATCAGCAAATCCTAAAAAGTGTTCAGTCGACATCTAAAACATGAAGCGAGAAAACACACATAAGGTCAACTAACAATCACAAGCAAAAACTAGTTCTACAAAATGTACAACTATAATGCATGAAAAATCACAAATGCCTAAGTGTAGTACTTCTTCAGGTAGAGCCCATTTCTAGGCTCAGGAAGCTTATTACCCTCGTAGTCCGTTAGCTCATAAGCTCCTTTCTTCAGTACCTTTGAGATTATGTAAGGACCGAGCCACATAGACTTGAACTTGCCAGCCCGTAAAGGTTCCTTGTCCTGATCCCAAAGCAGAACAAGGTCTCCTTCGAGAAAAACTCTAGGTCTGATAGACTTATCATACTGTCCTTTGACTCAATTCTTATGGACTTCATTTGTTGTGAGCGCATCGCGGTGCTGCTCGTCTAGATGTTCTAAATGTAGCAAACGTTCTTCTAGTACTGAATTTTCTGGTAATAATTGGACAGCCAACTTTAATGAGGGAATCTCGCATTCAATCGGAACAACTGCTTCTATCCCATGCACAAGTTGGAAGGGAGAGAACCCGGGTAGCAATATTTACGTTTGCTCAGTAATCCCAAAGATCAGGATACAACATGATGTGCCAGTTATTTCTACTGACATTAACGGTTCTTTGTAGAATAGTCTTCAAATTTTTGTTAACCGCTTCGACATGACCATTTTCCTGTGGATAGAATGAAGACGAATTCTCCTGACGAAAACCTAGCATGGTATAAAGCTCGATCATCATTTTGTTCTAGAAATGACAACCGTGATCAGTCACGATCACTTTAGGTATGTCGAACCTTGCGATAATCTAATTGAATATGAAATAAGCGGCGGTTTCTCCATCCTCTCTAACAATAGGCATTGCCTTATCCCACTTGGTGAAGTAGTCGACGGCAACGATAATATAACGATGGCCTCTAGCCGAAACTAGATTACAAGTCATATAATCAACCCCCCATTTGGTGAAGGGACCTGCTGTGATCACAGGATGAAGAGGAGCTGGATGTGCTCTCATTTTTCCGGTGAAAAACTGACACGGATGGCAGCGTTTCACAGCTTCCACACAATCTTTAAATACTGTAGGCCAAAAATACCCGGCATGCAGTATTTTTTGAGTTGTTTCCAACCCAAAAAGATGACCCCCACAAGCTCCATTGTGAGCATCATTCAATACTGATTCTGCTTCTTCTAAATTCAAACAACATTGTAAGATGGAGTCTATCCCATGTCTATACAAAGTATCAAAAATAATGAGATAATGTTTCGCATGTCTTTTCAGTCTGCGTCGTTCCTATCTAGAAAAAGTGGTAGGACACCTCAAAGTCTGGAGATATACTAAAATATCCCCGTACCATGGGTCAGAGGAGGCAATAAGGAAGATATGTTCATCCGGGAATGATGACTCTTCCTCAATATGCACTAAGTCACTCAAAAATTCTAAAATTAATTCAACGAACACTAGTTATTTCTTCAACTTGGTAGACTGAAAAACCAAATCGAACTCCTGTAGGATTACAATCCATTTATTGTATTTCCCACTGATGATACGTCAAGTGAGAACATATTGGAAAGGATTGACCTCCGCAATCACAGTAGTGGTTCGTAAAAGGATATAGTGACGAAGCCTCTGCACCGCATAGACCGCAGCTAGTGTTAACTTCTCAACATGTGAATACTTAATCTCAGGAGCTATCAATGTGTGCGAGAGATAATAAATGACATGCTCTTGGAGCATGTTGTCCTCCTAAACTAGTACTATGCCAATTGCGTAAAGTGATGCCGCTAGATATAAGAGGAAATCCTTTGTATAATCAGGCGGGCTTAACAAGGGGGCTGATAGTAATGCCTTTTTCAAGGCCTCAAACGATTGTTGAGCAGTCTCATCCCACAAAAAGTAGGTATCTTGTTTAAGCAGTCTCATGAAACCCTTTGTAATTTTGGCATAGTTTATAATGAAATGTCGTAGGAAGTTAGACATGCCTTGCAAACTTTGGAGTTGTCTCAAGGTGCGAGGAGGAGGCAAATTTACAATTGACTCAACTTTTAATGGGTCGACCATTATTCCACGACTGGATACAATGAAACCCGGTAATCATCCAGATTTGACGCAGAATACGCACTTATTAGGATTCAATCGAATCTTGTATTCTCTGCACCATTCAAACACAAGTCTCAAATGAGCTGGATGATCCTGTCTCTTGCGAGATCGCGCCGGGAGGTCATCCAGGTAGGGTTCAACTATGTGCTTGATATCGTGAAAAGTGAAATTCATTACTCGCTAGAACATAGCTCCAACATTCTTTAAGCTAAACAGAATCTTCCGATAAGCAAAGGTTCCCCACAAGCAAATAAAAGTTGTTTTGTGTTGATCTTCGGGTTTGATTTGAATTTGATTATATCCCGAAAATCCATCCATGAAAGAAAACATCTCGTGTCCCGCGCACGCATCTATGATCTGGTCAATAAATGGGGTGGGGTAGTTATCTTTCGGACAGGATTTATTTAGATCCCGGAAGTTAGTACAGACTCGAATAGTACCTTGCTTTTTATCAACCAGAACAGGATTTGAAACCCATTCCGTTATGTCGATCGGATAGATAAATCCGGCTTTAAGTAATTTTTCAACCTTCGCCTTAATGGTGGCCTATTTTCGAGGATTCACTGGACGAAGCTTTTGTCTCACAGGTTTTGCATTACGATACATTGTGATGACATGCTCAATGATAGCTGGATCGATGCCTGGCATCTCCTCATAAGACCAGGCAAAAATATCGCAGAATTCTTTAAAAAGTTTGATATATAGAGCGATCTCTTCTGGAGAGCAATCTGCTCCAATAAAAATGTTTTCCATGACCCCGGGTCTAGTGGAAATGTTGATCGGGATGGTTCTCGATATATTAGCCATATTCCCTTTAGTGTAAACAGTACTTGAAATGGAAGAGGACAAATCAACATTCCCACCAGGTCTCATCGAAAACTCTCCTCTCTCTATCCTGTCTAGATTTGGAAGCAGGTAGGACATGTGGTGCATGTGTTCCCAAGGATGGTCCAGGCCCTTCATGGCTTCCAAAATGGCTTCGTTAGAAGGAAAAACCGTGTCTAAACAGTCAAAAGAGTGGGTCGAGTCTACTGACCATGTAGGAGCATAGTCCATATCCGACTCAGTAGAGACTGGCGGAGTCACGATATGTTCCGTTGCAACATGTTGTGCTTCCATGTATGCTACTTCTGCAATGGATAAAGGCATTGATGCTTCTGATACAGTAGGAAGTATCCATAGATCAGTCCTTAAACCAACCATGAAAGTTTCAGTATATGTACCTTCATCAAAACGCATAAAAAGAATGGGAGAGGGTAGGTTAAAAGTGCTTATTAGTGACCCGTAAAGCCCTGCTCCTAAACTCTCACTTACTGGGGCAGATTGATCAACTAAAGGAACAGTGGATTCCGATGAAGTCTGGTTGTTTCGCCGAGAGTATGAAAGCTTATCGACCGTGATGATCTTGCCTTCGTGGGGGAACATAACAACTCAGAAAACTGTCGATGCAATGGCTCTCATGGAATATGTCCAACTCCTACCTAACAACATATTGTAATCAAGTGGAGCATCCAGAACTTCAATCTCTATAGCAACTGTCTTACCAGCAAGTGTAATTTCAAGCAATGATAGAACTCCGTATGGATGGAAAGTCCTACCATCGAAGGCAATAAGCAGTGTGTTAGAGGGGGATAACTCGGGATAACCCAAAGCTTTCCAACAAGAAATTGACATTACGCACGTAGACGCACCCTCATCTACGATAGCTCATCTCATGGTCATAGGACCATAAGATACCTCTATCTGAAGGGAAACGTGGTACGGAAACTGGTATTTGATATCATACATCAAAACGCGTAGTCATGTTGGATGATTCCATACTTCCAATCGCTGCCAGAAGTGCATTTCGTTGTAATGGACAACTTTGCAAGACTTCTAAGGTTGACATAGCACAAGGGGTCTGGGCTAGATCTTCAACCACACAGTAGTTGGCAGTAGCCCATGCGTTGGGATTGTGCGAAGCCCATTTCAAGACACCTTTCGGGATCTTGGGCAGTGGGTCCACAGGTATGTGGAGAGGAGTGGAAGATTCAGGAACATCTTTATCCTTATTCTGTGAATCCGAGGTATAATTTCTTGCCCGCGTTTGTAAAAGAGAGACTGAGTTAACCATATTAATAAAAGTTTGATCAACTGAAGCATGGGTGGTGCCTCCAACATTGGAGGTGCCAGAAGCTGATCCCTGCCCTTTTGGAAATGGATCTTTAAGGACGGCAGGTTTCTTTTCTTGAAGTAGCTTCTGGGCTTCTTCGATTAGAGGGAATTGGTGAGTGAGGTGGTCCTACTTGCAAAACTTGCAAGGGAACTTGACCTTCTTCTTTTCTCTGCTACCCTCCTCGGCATTTTCTTTGTTTTTGGGCTTCTGTTGGTTCCCCTCTCCTTTCTTGCCCTTCTTTTTATTGTTGAGATTTCAAGGGCCCTTTTGATTAGTCTGAACCTGTTGTACAGATTCAGTAGTATAAGGAGAGGTTGTGACGGGAGTCACTTCTACAGTCAATTGTTTGACCGATAAGTCATGAACCTGTTTATTCAATGCTTCGAAGGCTACAGAATCAATTGAACCTACTATGCCGTCAGCATGTGGTCTAGGTTTTGGTCTACCCAGATCGATGTTCGATCGTAGTGCATCAGGTATGATCTTGTAAAGGAGCCCAGACTGAGCGTAAACCAAGTCTAGTTGCTAGGTCCTTAGAATGGCTTCTTCTTCTAATGACACCCCAGAAGTAGCTACTTCCTTAGAAACATAAGGAAGGAGTGATTTCAGATACCACTCTAATAAGAATTCTGGGGGGATATTGGCCTTAATGAGCCTCTTCCATCTTCACCACTCCTGAATATGATCAGATAAGTGGGTGGCCTTGTTTTGTCTAAAAGTAGACAAAAGATCTGTTCCAGCATCATACCGAACAGGAAGTTGGAAGTGGTTCAAAAAGACTACGGCAAGATCCCGAAAGTTAAAACGGGTGGTTATAGCACCGGTTAAGGTTCTTTGAAAAAGTTTCAACCTAACGGAATCTTCATTCAATGAATTCGAAGAACACCAAAGATGAAAAGTGGTAACATGATCACCAGGATCCTCACCAGTTTTACCTTCAAATTTTGGAATGTCCGAAGGTAGCTTAGTGGGAACTGGTGGCCACGTAACGTTATGGCACACCGGATCGTTCGTTAACTTGGAAAGATATGGCAAATTGAGGGTTGCCAGAAATGGTAAACGAGGTCTATAAGATGGCATTTGATAAGCTGGGGTCATGAAGGGGGAACCTCCCATCGTTTGACCCATAAACTGCTGGTTAGGGTTGCCCCCATCCATTTGCTAGTAGGGGTTTCCCCCAGCCATCTACTGGTAGGGGTTGCCCCCAGCCATCTTTTGTTGTGTGAAAGTGCTATTGAAATTCCCCCGCCCAAACGAAAGTGCGTTGGTACCCTGTGTATTCGTCCACTGTGGCTGGGTGTTAGCCCCGCCATATTGTTGGTTAAAAATATTACCCCCTCCTCCAAAAAACAAAGAAAAGGGGATATTTCCTGTAAGTATATTACTTTGATTCATATTGTAACCTGCAAAGGTGTTAAAACCAGGGGTAGTCGAGCTGGATGGCACAGTCATGGTACTCATGACAGACATAGTTGTAGAGCCATTCGGCCTTACATTGGGTGTGGAAATCCAAGTACTAGGTATATGGTATGACTGTTGAGTCATAGGAGGTGGAACAACATTCACTATATTACTGGGTCCAAAAGTAGGGGTAGAGGCAGATGTCAAAGCTGTTGAGCTTGGCATGCCTAACGTACCAGCATTAAAACTGAAGGACGGAGTTCAAACAGAAGTTGTCTGTGTCGAACTCGGTGTAGCAGTGGAAGGAGGGTTTACAATACTTGTATTCATACCCATTATGGGAGTCTGTGGGACTCCGTGTTCATCTCCTGGGTTAGTCATAATATGCCTAGGTGTGAAAAAATATGCACTATACTTGGGTTGCTGAAAACCAACAGGTACCATAAGCGGATCGTTAAGGCCGGTAAGAGGAGGGTTAAAAGGAGTATTAAAATCACTAGAAGTGATATCCTCAACCTCAACAGTGTTAAAAACTTGTTGATCCGGGGTTCTAGGTAGTGGTTCACCAGGAACCTCTATTTCACCAATAGATTCAAAAAGACCACTGGAGTTAGTCCTCCGTTGTCATGGTGGCAGTAGTGGCTCTACACTAGGAGGGGGAAGGTTTTGCAACCTCCGAGACCTATGAAACTATTGGTCTTCCACAATTATATAAAAATAACACTAAGTAAAAACCTAGTGGCCACTAAGACTAAGGGGCAAATAGCATACCACTAAAAAATCCTAAGCAATCAAACCAATCAAACGGATAGCAAATACTCTCGGAAGTAAGTCTAGGATGGTTAGGGCCCAGAACAAACTAATAGAGTACTAATGGTCAGTTTCGTGGCATCCACCGGAGGTCCACTAGGTTCAAGCGCTTGAATCACCAAACTGCTTTCCCAGGAGTACTGCCAGAGGGTTACCTTCCACGCCTGTCCTAGGTGAAGTGGGACTAACCTCCCACTCTACCTGTGTAGGATCCTAAAGGTCTGATACTAAGGTTACCATACATACGAAATATCCTGGGGGGACAGTCGTCAGCTAGTCAAAACACATGGGCAGGGTAGCAAAGCCCGAAGTCCTAAAGGACCCCCGTATGCGAATCGACTCTGGTTTATGGTCAAAAGGAAAGTGAGGGGGTTATCCTCAACTATTCCGATCTTCCATGGCCTCGTTCTTAACTCTAGTTTGAGTAGAGCATCCCAAGGTTATTTGATATATATGGTTTTACCTAAATGAAAGTTGTACTACGATTGTTGCGTAATGAAACTAGTTTCGAGCAGTTTAAGGTGTTTTAAGCTTGAAACTCTAGCCTAAGCTAGTCGGTGTCGTGTATTCCTAAAAAAAAAATGTTTCTAATTTATTTTATTAAAATTCTTTTTAAGGCAACTTTTTACTCAACAAGTTAGTGCATTGTGTGGAAATGGTTTGAGAAAGTAAAGTGCAAAAGAAATAACTTTCAAAGCAACAAAAAGACTCTTTTTCTTTTTTTTCGTTTAGGCTCTTTCCAAAATGAAAGCTTAAGCAAGCCAAAAACAAATCCCTTTTTTCTTTTCTTTTTCAAATTCAAAACAAAGTAAACTACGCTACTTCGAAATGATCATAAGCCTTACTACTTTAAACTACCAAGCTCATTTTTTGCTTTTTCTGATATATGCAAAAGAAAAAGAACTCGAAAATGGAAACAAGTAAGACGTACAGGAGAAATGTAAGTAAGGAAAAGCAACTCTAAGTTTCACAACAATCAACTTGATTACTTGACAAAGACTTGTCCTACGAAGTTTTTAAAGGGAAAAAACCTTGGGCTTGGAAGACAAAGTGGAAAGAAAAGAAGGATAAGAGACGCTTTTAAAAAGGAAAGGCAAACTTCAAAGGTTGCTCCAAAGCATCCAGAACCCTAAAAACACTAAGACAAGCTAACGGTAGGCAAGTGAACCAAATATAGCCTTACAATCACAAAGACTCGAATGGAAGCAAACTAAAAGACTTCAACTTACTTGAAACTGAAACTGACAAAGCAATCAGGAAGTGTCTAGACTCAAAAACTTTTGAAAACACCCTAAAGACTCCAAGTTGGGGTCAACCCTAAATAAAAGGCCAAGACACCATCAAAGTATGCATAGTGTTGCAACAAACAACAAATGTGGTAAAAAAAGGTTTGTATACCTGCAACAAGCATCTAGGGTACAGGAGTGCAGCTACGTCTAACAAAGAGCAAAGCACGGTTTTCAAAAAGAGCCACAAACAAACAAGACACCTTAAAAGTACTCAAGTAAGCAAAAGATGACCTAAAGGAATTAGGAGAGTAAAACAAGGCTCAACAAAGGCATAAACACCTCAAGGATCAGTTGGGAAAGCAAAAACAGAGGCTGGAAATCAAGCCAAACAGGAAAAAATCAAATCCCAAACACAAACAGAGACTTACAGGAAAATACTCTACTGTACAGTAGAGAAACCTGCGTTTTTCTAGAGGTGTACTCTACTATGTAAAGGCAAACCAGCATTTTTCAAGAGGTGTACCCTACTGTGTAAAGGAAAACCAGCATTTTTCAGGAGATGAACACTAATGTATGCATAGAAAACCAACGTTTTTGCCAAAGAAGGTTTAAAACAAGATTCAAAACTTCAAACTGAGGTAAGTCAAGCAATGGAAATAGGATACAATAACCTACAGAGCCTCTCAGAGGATCAAAAAGATCAAAAAGTACTGGAAGGAAAGTCAAATGAGTCTCCTAGAATAGAAAACAACTGGTCCCCAGCGGAGTCGCAGTCTGTTGTTCGGGAATTCTACCCTATAGCGAGGAGAGGGACACTACCAACTTCTCGGCTGACAGATAAACACATTGATCATATCACATAGGTTTCTACGAAAGGAAAGAGATCAAGGTTCTTGAAGGCATACCTTATTAACAAAGTTCGATCCTAGCTTTCGCTTGCTCCTTCAATCGATCCTCCACTTGATCTTCCGTTTGACAAACCTACAATACAAAGATACCTTCCTCAACATATCTTGACTAATATAACAATGATGAAATTAAAATACAATTTAGACATCAAATAAAATCAAGCATTTTAATCCAAACAAATATGCAATCCATTAGACATTTGATTTGGACGAGAAGGGCATTTCAACCTTTATTGTCAAAAGCAAATAATCAGTACAATTATACTTGATCATTGAGAGTGCTTGTGCAACTGGATCCTGGGCTCCTTCTCTTCACACTAACTTTAGAATTCCTCCAGTGTAACAACCCTTAATGCATAGTTTCTCCCCCCCTCTCTCATCTATCCCCCTTGTATTTATGGGACAAGGTAGGCAGTTTGGATCGAGAGGTAGTTTGATTGGGAAGTTGGGGAAGTTGCAAAACCAACTTCAACTAATCCCAATTTGTCAAATTAATATATTTTTTATTACTTTTTAAGGTGTATGCTACTTTTCTTAAGTGGAGTAGCATTCAACATGCAACTTCCCTGCTTTACAACCAGCGTTTGCAAGATTTCTGAGGTTGTACGCTACTCTATTGAAGCAAAGTAGAGTATTTCTGAGGTAAAATGCTACTTTAATGAAGTGGAGTAGAGTATTTCTGGAGGCAAACACTACTATCATGCTTGTAGGGTAGCATTTTTCCTTAAAAGTAGGTAAAAAGAGCGTTTTGTCAGCTGCAGAGGGGTAAGTCTAGGCCATTCATCATCTAGGGTCATCATGCTCTTCAATCCAAGTTGTCCTTTTGTGTGATCAACAGCTAAATGTGATCATGGATGGAGAAGTGCAGATTTGAGCTATAACAACTCTTGTGAAGAGAACTGTTTTTAAAATGACATCAAAGATATGGAACAAACTTATTATGTAGAAGGAGTGCTCTTCTATGTTTCACCAAGTTCGAATCTTCGTGTGGTATTTCTTACCAAATTTTGTCCGTGAGGTTGAAAGTGATTTTTCTACTTAAAACCTACTTTATAAATATTATGAAGAGAAACTTGGTTTGCATTCCTCTATGCTTGGAGAGGCTTTTCAATATTGTAGTAAAGATATATAACGAATCGTCTAGATGTTATTCACTTATGGTAGGGGATTTGATGATTGTACAAATAACGAAAGTATGTTAAATAAAAATAAAAATTTCACCCCATTTCCTCTCAAACGTGTCAAGGATTTTGGGTTATTACACCCATGATCCACCTAGTTCTAAAATAGGTGAAGCAGAAGAAGAATTACATGAAGGGGATCAAAACTCACTCCCAATTGACTCTAAAAAATATGAAGAAACACCACATGATCATGAAGAATATTTCATTGAAAATACTAAATATCATTCTTACACACACTCTACTTTTGACATGAGTCAAAGAGCATCGACTGATGGATGATTGAACTGTGAAGGAGTACCTACTGATGGGTGATCACACCTCTATGTTGGTGAAATAGAGATCACTTTTGAAAGTGTTGCTTCAATCCAAATTTCCATTGACTATCGATATGAATACCTTGTAGCAGTTGAAGAAGAACCAAGATAAACTTCCCCATCACCACTTGAGCTTCATGAAGTTTGTCCAAGAAAGAAGGAAAAATATGAGAAGGTTCATTTTCAAGAGCCTCATTTTCTTGCATGGTCCTTGAATATGGATGAAAAGAAGATTCAATAGGCCTTGAAAAATCTCCATGACACACATGCATTGGTTTCAAAATTTTGTTGGTGTGTGGAGGAGAAATCTGCCCTTGAAGACATGGAGAAAATACAAAAGGAAATATTGGACACCAAAGGTAATTTTTTAATTTTCTTTCTGATAGAGATTATTTAATTGAGCTTGTTGGTTTGTATCATGGAATAACCTTGAAGGATGCAGAAGAGAATGAAAATCTCTCAAATGAGTTGGAGTCCACCCACAATGCACTCCAAAAATATATGGTGCAGATTGAGAAACTTCAAGAGAGGTTGCAAAGGTCCTTTACACCCTCCTACATATCAGATAGTCATTCAATGGCTGAAAGACTTTATGTTACAAAGGAGGAACCTCATGTGATTGTGGAACATGAGGTACATGTTTATATGCAGGTGCTTGAAGAGGCTACATTCAAACAAGAAGGAATCCAATCACTTGTACTTGTTCAGAGGGATTATGAGTTGCCTCATGGTGAGAGTTGCAGATCCTTGGAGGAGGCACATGATATCACAACAGTTGGACCAACCAATTATGGATAATATGAATTCAAAAGTTTGATGGGTAAGAGTTTCAAAGAGGCAAGGTTGGTTCACAATTCTTCACCCCCTACTTCTTTTTCAGCCACATCAATTTGGGATGAAAATTGGGTGAAAGGTTTCTTTATGATGGTGCCACATGAGGAGTATGAAACTCCTATCTCTCCTTTCAATGATGACATGATTAGAGAACATTGTTATTTAAATTTGCAGCAGCATCATTTGTTACCTTATGATGATACACATATACATGGATGCACCTATGATGTTCACTTGAGTCACTTGAAGACTCATGATTTTCCTTGCTCCTTGATTGGTTCATATTTTAGTGGAGGTTCTTCATTCACTTATTGGATGAAAGAACACATGGATTATTGTTTTGATGCATCTTACATTCTTTTGAATCAGAATTATAGGACATGGGATCCTCACCTATGTCATTGGAGCAAATTTGATATAATACTTGATGCTTGTTTGTATGGGGCACATGATGGTCTACTTACTTGGATGTATATGCACTTTCATGATTCTTTGATGAGGCACCTATTTGATGTACATTTGTATGATGTTGTTATCTACTTTGATGATCTATATTTTGTATTTATGATGTTTGTAAGGATTCAATACAAGAAATGGGATCCCGATGTTGCTTGGTTTCAACTCACTTGGAGTGGGAATTCGATTGTTGGTTTGAGAGAGAAAGCCAACCTTCAGTTGTTTGAGTTCATATTTCCATAGCAATGTTCCAGTTTCCTATGTGGGAGACATTTTAAGAGATGGATTCAATATTCACATGCTTGGTTTTCATGGAATTTCATGCTAGATATTTCAGACCATGCATGTATCAGGATCATTTGGGACCCTGGGATCATTTTTGGTCTCATTGGTTTCAATTTTGGGGGGCAACAAGTAGTATGGGAGATTGAGTCACCACTTGAGAAGGTGATTGTAATCATAGTAGTGTAGTGGAAAGCATGGTGTTTCCTCTCTAAAATTTTCATGGAATCTTGAGGACTCAAAGTTGTGAAACTCAGTGGCAACTTCAAAGAATTATACAGTGAGAAAAAGGGTTGAAAGTTCAGAAAGGGTTTCCAAAACATGAAAGAGGTAAAGATTAATTGTTCACACTTTGTTTTGATAGATTTAATTAATATTTTGGTGTTTAGTGGTGATTTCGCAGGAGATATCCATATGAAAAAAAAAAACACATCTCCTTACTTTTGGAAACACACAATTGCAGTACATGAGTGCCACTACTCAAAGTTGTGGAAGCAAAGTTTTAGAAAGAAAGCAGGTTCTTCAACATCCATGTTTGAAATTGATTTAGGATAAGTAATATTGGTAGAGTAGGACTGTCATGTACCCAATTAAATGATTTTTAGATAAATAATTAAGTTGGCCTACCCAATTCCTAAGGGTTATGTGGAAGAATTAAAATATTGACATTTGACCCCAAACTCTATAGTTTCTCATGAAAATTCAATATTCTGAATTGATGGTGGGAAAATAGGCCAGTAAATAATGGAATAAATGTTAAATGCTCCAAACTGAAATGGAATTAGTTCCTACTTGGACTTGGCGGCGCATAAGTGGACATGTGAGGTCCACATGAGAGAATATTCCTCTTTTAAACATGGATCCATCCCCAAATTCGAGTTGGAGGGAAGAGGTAACATTCATGAAGGAAGAGGAAGAGTCATAGGGATAAAAATAGGCAATGACAGATTCTATGACAACTATGACAAGCATTATGACACTTATGACAGATTCTATGAGACCTATGATACTTGTGATAGATTCTATGACATCTATCACAATGTAAGAGCTAAAAATAGATCAAGAGGGTGCATGAGAGTATTTACACATCTTCAAAGCATCCAAAAGATTCTCCAATTCGAATTCATGGAGGAGTTGGAGACAAAAGATGAGCCAAGTGTCATGTGGGGGAAATGAAGGGTCATAACCCCAACTAATTTGAATTTCATGAGTAATTAGGAGATAATTTGATTTCTAAGGAGGGAAATTAGTCAAATAAAGTTATTAAAAGGAGGCCAAGTAGAAATGGAGCAGCTTTTGGTCATTTTTTATTTGCATATTTTCAATTTGGGAGAGCTTTAGCTTGTCCTTGCACGTGTTGGAATAATTTAAGTCTTCCTACCATTTATTTATTTACAAGTGATACATTAATTAATCATTTAGTGGTTAATTCCATGTAATAAATTAGGAAATTGCCACTGTGTGGACCACAAGGCAACATGGGAGGATAAGAATACTTCTAAGGTGTGATCCACAAGTCATCTAGGCCATTTGGGTGCTTTCCTAACTGATTTTAGACCGGAATTAGAAGGAAGGGCGCATTTCTGAGTTTTAGAGCTTTTTTACTGCTTTTTCCCTATTGGGGAAAAGCTAGTCTACCTAGGAAACTGTTTTTTACACCAAAAACTTTCCTTAATGTTTTTTCCACCCAAAATTCGTATTTGGATTTTTTTTTATCTATATTTCACCTTCAGCTCACTAATTTATCAATTCATGAGCTTTTGGGCTGATTTGGAAAGTCAACTTGCTACCTAGGGGGGGTGGGCATATTTAGCAAGTCTGATTAAGTGGAGATTCTTTTGGCATCTTTAGCCATTCGATTTTCTGCTGTAAATTTATTTAATGATAGCCTATTACATTCATATGTTGGCTAATATAATTTTATTCATGAGATTTTAATACAGAAATCTACTCTTGTGCATAATTTTTGTGCTTTTGACTAGTTGTGTGAGATTTTTCTTATGAGAGAGTGTAATTTCTTGATCAGTTCTTTGATGTGATCTGATTTTCACATGGTAGCAGATCCATCAAGATATTCATTTCATCTATTGATTGTCTTGCAGGATCCAACAGTCTTAAGAAGGGTGCATTGATCAATTCACAGGGTGAATTCTATTCTCTGCAGGGTGCATTTTGGAATCCATAAGTGTTCTAAAATCAGTCCATAAGTTTATATCAGTTGCAACAATGGATCATACACAGCAGATCATCCTCACTCCTTTCAATTACTTTGATTGGAAAGCACAGATGGAGATTCTGCTGAGGAGCAAAGGTCTCTATAGGGTGACCATGGCAACAGAAGCTGAGCCAACCTCAGCAGTGGAGAAATCTAAATGGCATAATCGAAGGGATGAAGCCTATGGGCTGCTATGTCTCACTACATCTAGAGAACTCTTATTTCATATTGATGGCCTCACTTCACCCAATGAAGTATGGTTGAAACTTCAAGAACTGTTCGGTAAAACCGATGAATTGAGAGGCCACCAATTGGATAACGAGCTAGTCTCTTTGAGTAAGCAAAATTTTGATAATCTACAAGACTTCTTCTCCAAACTCAAGTCTCTTGTATTGCAGCTGAAGCAATGTGGAATAGACAAGAAAGATGAGCAATTAGTTTTGGCCATTCTCTCCAAGCTTGGCCCCAACTATTCAATTTTTGTTTCCACCTTCCATTCCACTTGGAAAGCAATTAAAAATTGGAAGAGCCCGTCACTTTCAGAATTCATGGAGGCATTAACACAAGAACAAGACAAGCTGGTCTTAATGGGAGCCATTAAAAATCCATCCAAATACCACTGTCTAAATGTTGGAGACTCAAAGAATTCGAAAGGAAAGAAGAAAGGCAACTTCAAGAAACCCACCAGTGAGCGGAAAGACAAGCAGAATTTTAATGGAGAGTCATCAAACTTCAAGAAGAATGAGAGGACAAAGTGCAATTATTGTAGCAAGGGCTTTCATCCTAAAAGCTCTTGCATGAAGAAGACCATCGACCAATTAACTCAACTATTGGAGAAATCCAATATCCCTCTCCCAGAGAGCGCGAGGAGGAAGGATGGAGGATCAAATTCCGATGACAAAGAGAGAGTTCATGCATTGATGTCCAGCACTTCCCAATATTCATCATTCATCATTGATTCCGGTGCTTCAAGACACATTGTTTCTGCAAGTAAGTATTTTACTTCACTTGACTCTTCCAGTGGTCCGAACATTGTATTGGGAGACAATGCTGAAACTTCTAGCAAAGGAAAAGGTAGCATAGATCTCAAGTTTGGGTCATTTAATAATGTTTTATATGTCCCTGGACTTGCTTCAAACCTACTGTCAGTCTATCAGATGACCCATATAGGGCTGCCCAAGAGAGTAACCTTTACCCCCAATGATGTTGAGATAGCAGAAATTTTAACAGGAAAAATTATTGCATTTGGTACTGCTGATCATTGTTCTATAATTTACAAGTTTTCTCATTTTGGGCCAAACTCCTCACCTTTTGCTCTGTTAACTCATGCCAATGAGTCCAGCAAACTATGGCATGAGAAATTTGGCCACCTTAATTACAAATACCTTCCCCAACGTCATGAGAAAGAGATGGTTATAGGGCTGCCCAATATCAAATTTTCCAAAGGTGTCTGTCAATCCTGCATCCTAGGAAAACATCCTAAGCATAAGTATGGGAGATCTACCACTGAGAGAACCACTGCACCATTGGAACTTATACACTCTGATATATCAGGTCCATTTCCTCATGATTCATTGAATTCATCAAAATATATTCTCACATTCATAGATGATTTTAGCAGGTATTGTTGGATTTATTTCATCAAGCTTAAATCAAAACTTTTTGGGTTATTCAAGTTATTCAAAGCCTCAGTTGAGAATCAATGTGGTAGGCATATAAAAGTGTTAAGATCTGATAATGGTGGTGAGTATGTGAAATCAGAGTTTCAGCAATTTTGTGCTTCATCGGGAATACAGATGCAACATACAGTTCCATATACACCTCAGCAAAATGGGGTTGCTGAGAGGAAAAATAGATCTCTTAAGGAGATGGCCACATGCATGCTTGAGGCAAAATATTTGTCTCCTAAGCTATGGGATGAAGAAATAAATTGTGCCACCTATATTCAAAAAAGAGTGCCACACAAAGCTCTCAAAGGTATCACTCATTTCGAGGCTTGGACAAGTCACAAACCTAACATTTCTCATTTCAGGATTTTTGGCTCAAAGGCTTGGGCTCGGATTCCGATTGAGAAGAGGAGGGCTATGCAGCCCCAAATCCAACCGTGTTTGTTTGTTGGATATTAATATGAATCCAAATCTTATAAGATGTTGAACATGACCACTCATAAAGCATTCATCGAAAGAAGTGTGCAGTTTGAGGAAGAGCCCTCTCAGAGCGCAGAAATTGGAGATTCATCTTCACCACCGACTGAAGAAGAAGTAAGTGACGTTCTTGATATTTTTTATTCTGATATTTCTTATGATGAGGATCAATTTATTGCAGATGATAACTCACCTACAAGGCCTAAGTGGGCTGCAAAAACTTTGCAAGAAGCAGGTGAACTAGCAGGCAACCCTCAAGACCAAAGAAGGACTAGATCACAGTTTGAGACTGTTCTCAATGTGAATGATCCTTATCTTTCTGAGAAGTGCTATATGATGATAGATTCTGATCCACAAACTTATGAGGATGTCTCACATGATCCTATATGGCAGATTTCTATGGATGAGGAATTTCAGTCATTACAGAAGAATGAAACTTGGGAGCTAGTCAAGCTCCCCGCAGGCAGAAAGTTGGTAAGATGCAAATGGATTTATAAGAATAAATGTGCAACAGATGGTACAGCCATTAAGTACAAAGAAAGGCTGGTAGAAAAGGGTTATTCTCAGGTCCAAGGACTTGATTATAATGAAACATTTGCACCGGTAGCTCAGAAAGACTCCATTAGACTAGTTTTGGCAGTGGCTTCCAAGCGGTGGGAAGTACATCACATGGATGTGAAAAGTGCTTTCCTCTATGGGGAGCTTGAAGAAGAAATATATATGCAGCATCCACAGGTGTACACATCAGATCCAAACCTTGTTTTCAAGTTGAAAAATCTTTGTATGGACTCAAGCAAGCCCCAGGGTTTGGTATGCAAAGATGGATAGTTTTCTGCTGTCACAATCCTATGTTCGGTGTAAATCTGACCCAAATGTCTATATGAAGTTTGCTAATGGTTTTATTATGTTAATAGTGTTGTATGTTGATGATTTGTTGATCACACGTGATAGCACTGAACAAATAGCATCACTAAAGACCGCAATGCACCAAGCATTCTCCATGAGTGACTTGGGAATTCTTAAGCAATTTTTGGGGCTTGAGATTTCTCAAAAAAAAGAAGGAACCAAGGTATGTCAGTCAAAGTATGATTCTGATCTATTAAAGAAGTTTAAGATGGCTGATTGCAAGCCTTCTAAGACTCCATTCCTTTCTGGAGTTAGAATGGAAGAAGCAGAATCTACACCGCTTTTTGGCAGTACTCTATATAGACAGTTGATTGGCAGCTTGCTCTACTTGACACACACTCGACCAGATCTTGCATATGTTGTGAGTGTGGAATCTAGATATATGGAGCAGCCACATGAGTTACATTGGAGGGCTACAAAAATAATCCTTCATTATGTGCAGGGCACAAAGAGTGATGGGATTCACTTTGTGGCAGATTCGAGCATAGATCTCTTGGGTTTCACAGATTCAGATTGGGATGGTGATAGCCTTGACAGGAAATCCACATCGGGATTTGTATTCATGCTTGGAGGTGGCCCTTTTTGCTGTTCCAGCAAGAAACAGAATGTCACTTCTCTATCTTCAGTGGAGGCAGAGTACAGAGGAGCAGTGAATGCTGCTAGACAGTGTGTTTGGTTGTAGGGGATTTTGTCTGAGTTTGAGATTACTTTCAGTACTCCTACTGTCATTTATTGTGACATTAGAGTTTCATGTGATCCAATACATAGGCAGAGGACCAAGCACATAGAGATTCATATGCACTACATCGGAGGACTAGTGCATGATCAGATCATAGATTTGCAGTATTTCCCCACAAGTGAGCAAACTGCAAATATCTTCACCAAGGATTTCACAAAGAAGACATTCGGCTATCTTAGATCAATTATTGGGATGGTTGAACATGTGGTGGAGTGAAGGGTTTATCAACAACCTTTCAATTTTGATATGTCCATGTTTTGAGGGAAGGTTTTTCCCATGAGGTTTTCCTTTTATCCTTGTTTTGTGGACCAGCAGTATTTTGTACGTGGTGACCAAGTCTTGTTATTGGGCCCTTAGTATTTTATTTTCTAATATTTAGATCATTTAAGTCAGACTTAAGAGGGGGTGTTGGAATAATTTAAGTCTTCCTACCATTTATTTATTTACATGTGATACATTAATTAATCATTTAGTGGTTAATTCCATGTAATAAATTAAGAAATTGCCATTGTGTCGACCACAAGGCAACATGGGAGGATAAGAATACTTCCAAGGTGTGATCTACAAGTCATCTAGGCCACTTAGACGCTTTCCTAACTGATTTTAGACCAGAATTAGAAGGGCGCATTTCTGAGTTTTAGAGCTTTTTTACTGTTTTTTCCCTATTGGGGAAAAGCTAATCTACCTAGGAAACTGTTTTTTACACCAAAAAATTTCCTTGATTTTTTTTCCACCCAAAATTCATATTTAGCTTTCTTTTTATCTATATTTCACCTTTAGCTCACTAATTTAGCAATTCGTGAGCTTTTGGGTTGATTTGGAAAGTCAACGTGCCACCTAGGGGGGATGGGCATATTTAGCAAGTCTGATTAAGTGGAGATTCTTTTGGCATCTTTATCCATTCAATTTTCTACTGTAAATTTATTTAATGACAGCCTATTACATTCATATGTTGGCTGATGTAATTTTATTCATGAGAAGTTAATACAAAAATCTACTCTTGTGCATAATTTTTGTGCTTTTGACTAGTTGTGTGAGATTTTTCTTATGAGAGAGTGTAATTTCTTGATCAGTTCTTGGATGTGATCTGATTTTCACAGCACGGTGGATGTTCATCCTCCCTACCATTGAACCAATTTCGTGGGTGCAAGATCCTTATCCAAGTTAGTTGAAGGAGAGGCCATTCATACCTCTCAACAGATATTCATGGATACATTTTGATGTAGGTTCGATCCCCTTTGATTTCGATTCATGTCCTCTCTTCTTTCTCTACTATATTTTTCTCAACACTTTCTCGATGTTCATTTACAAGTGTGATAGTGCACTCCTTCTTGCATATAGTTTATGGAATACTGATATTTCGACCATATGGAAATGTTATCTGATGAATAACTATATAATTAACACATCATGAGAGCCACATCTCAAAACACCAATCCTTTCATGTAATAATTCCAAGTAATATTGAGATTCAAGTTAATTCCCTCATTGTATCCTCATGGTGATTTTGGGATAATATTTTACCTGTTGTTGGGTGGGGCCCAAGTTGGAAGATTTGCACAAGTGCTGAAACGTGCGCGTTGCGACAAAGCATGGGAGCAGTTTTGATAATTGCGCATGTCGTGCATCGGCAATAGTGAAACCAAGATTGTGCAATACGTTGGTGCGCAGGACTCGCGCAACAGCTACTTTCGGTAAGAAATACAGGTAAAGGTCAGACGAGGAAGTGACCTATTTGGGGTAAGGAATAGGTTGAAGGAAGAGGAAAGTGACCTTCCAAGGAGAGTGGCGGCAAGCAGTTGAGAAGCTAGGCCACTACGTCGATGGTGACAGGCGGGAGGAAGGAGCAGAAAGAGACAGGCCACGATGCAGTTGTAACCATTTTTGGCAACTACGACTGTCAGACGAGCATGTAAGCCAGGAGTGGCCCAGCAGGACAGCCTGGAGCAGGCAGAGCAAGCTGTCAATGGCGACAGCTAGGGTGGCACTTAGCCACACTAGTTTTGGGAACCTTAGGGTTTCGGCCTACTAATTGTAAAGACACAACCCATGGGCATGATCTATAAATAAGGCATTTTTGTATGGGAAAGAGTTACTCTTCATGTTGTAAGTAAAATATTGTTGAATCTTTTGAGATTAATTGTAAAGTCTTTGCAGCTGTGTGTGCAGAGACCTATTGAGAGAGAAGAGGGTCTACAGCTGAGTGCACAAACGAAGAACTATTGTACCCTTCCCAAAGATTAATATAACAACCGTTCTTGTGGACGTAGCCTCCATCCAGGGGGTGAACCACGTTAAATCTTGTGTAGTGTAATACCCCATTTTTGACCCTTAGGATATATTAGCTTTTAATGTCAATATTGTATACTGTGATGTATGTTTTCCTAGCATGTATCTCAAGACCAAGGCCTTGCTAGTGGATGCTCGAATTTTATTTAAAATGCAAGTATTAGATATTACGTTACCCATGTGCTATTTAGCCATGGAATATTGTAAAAATGATGTAAATAAACATCATGCAATAAAATACCAAAACTCGCTATGGGAGCAACGAATGAGAAGGGGCCATGTGTATCCACTAGGGAGTGGTGAGGAGGCTATGGGGATTAACCAAATGCTACCAAATGTCATTGTGAGAACACATTTGACTTTCCTTGATGACATTTATTTCTGTTGTAAGGAAGTAGTTAAAGATTTCAGTCCATGGCTTCAATGGAGCATGGGCAGCCCAGAAATTTGTATGGCAGAGTATGGGCTCTGTTTTCTTGTACCACAAGTCACTCTACCTCATGGTGGTTCCTTCATTCTCATTCTGATTCCAGTGTGAAAGAACCCAGCATCATTTTCCATCCAAAAACGAATTCCCAGTAGTGAGCAAAACCAGAAATCGCAACTTTGCAAGAACCCACATTTTGAAGTGCCAAAAATGCCCAGAATTTGTATTTGATAGTGAAATCCAATGGGGGATCCATAGGTATGAACCTTGGGGTGAAATTGAGAGCATTAGCTACCCCGAAATACATTGGAAAACCCAGTTTTGATAGACCAGAAATCCAGTGATGGGATTGAGTTATTTGATGACAGATTTGTGAGAAATCCAAGAGTGAATGTTTGAACAGAGGATTGATTGCTTGAATTTAGCTTGAGATGTCTGTAGCTCTGTGGTTGAGCTCACTGGATTAGCATCCTCCTCCTTTTCTTATTGCATGCTTGATAAACCCAGTTGTGTGCTGGCTTAGCATGACCGTTTGAGTGAATCCATGGATGTGAGTGAGCCTGTCTAGTTCCTCCTTAGTGGATACACATCCCAGCTCGGGGGTTATCTCTTAGCTAAAATAATATAGACTGGACAGAGATCTATGGTTGGGTGGAACGTTGCTCTCACATAGCTAGTTGTTTGGACAGCTTCATCTTCAAGATAAGTGTTCTCTGTGTTTTAAATTATATGCATTTTGTGTTCTGTAATGTGTTAATTCGGAATGGTAATTATTCATGTTAATGGAATTGATATGAAGTCTGTGCATAGCATTGGAATGATATTGAAAACCCTGGGTGTTGAATCATCATATGCCTATGTTAGCTATGAGGATGCATTACTGTTTGTGTGCTTGCAAATATGTTTATTTCCGCTGTATTTATTTGAAGTATGAGCCTGCACACACAAGTTTTTATTTATTATGAATTTCTTAGTAATGTATGGGGTTGAGTTTACCAATTAAGCTGGTATGTCAGTCATGCTTCCCTCCCTTGAATCAGATTGATGGAAGGGGACGTGACAGAGTGGTTTCAGAGCCAAGCTTGCAGCACTGGAGCTGCTTGGGCCAAACTCTGAGTTAAAGGCAAGTGACAGAATGTTTTAACGCAATATTGGTGAAGTTGGGGCGGCATTTTGGATTGGAAAAATGGCAGGGTCATATTTTTCAAGTGTGGGATAGGATCACACATGTGCATAGATATCTCCAATAGCTTTCCAACGGTACCAGACTCGTCCCATTTGGCTAAGGGACGAAGAAATTATGGACCCCGGAAGTCGCAGGGTCGGAAGCGTTTCAAGGTTGCGGATGTCGGGTTTCGGGTTTCAGGAACGAGAATTTTCAAAAATTGCATTTGGATTTCTGAAATCCCGAACCCGCAATTTCGGCTTTCGGGATGTCGGGTTTCGGGTTGCGGGAACGCAAGTTGTGAAATTGCGAGTTCTAGTTTCCGCAATCCCGAACCCGCAATTTTTGGGTTTTGGGTTTCGGGTTGCGGGATGGTTACATTCTATGACCGCAACTTGACTTCCCGAACCCGCAATTTTGGGTTTCGGGTTTCGGGTTGTGGTTTGCAGGATGGTTACATTCCATGACCGCAACTTGACTTCCCGAACTCGCAATTTTGGGTTGCAGGTTGCAGGAACGCAAGTTTTGAAATTGTGCATTCCGGCTTTCGCAATCCCGAACCCGCAATTTTTTGGTTTCGGGTTGCAGGATGGTTACATTCCGTGACCGCAACTTGACATCCTGAACCCGCAATTTCGAGTTTCGGGTTGCGGGTTGCGGCCTGTGTGTGGCGGAAAATATAGAGAGAGAGATAGAGAGCCCGAAAATTGATTTTTGGATTATAGGAGCATGCAAGGTCGGAATTTGATGAGTTCGGGGGCATTCTAAGACCATGGACGGAGGCCATGAATGAACCAGTGAAAATCCCGAGCCCATTATGTTCCGATTTGACACAAAATTGGAATTAATGGCTTTTACAAATCAGTGTCCCGACTCTTGACAGAAGGTCAGATTCAGTTGAAGTTGATATGGGGCAGTCATGGAGCATGCACGGTGTTAAGTTTGGAGTTTTGGAGCCAAAATCCAAAGGATGTGGAGTCGAGGTGTGCAAAAAGGCCAAAAGACACTATTCCGGGCCACTTTTTGGAGATTTTGAGAAGCTTGCAGTGGCTGAAAGTGACCCTATAATTCGGAATCAAGAAATTTACTGAAATCAACATTTCATATTCTCATTAAACTAGACATATTCCGTTAGACAAAGATTTTCCAAAAATGCACCGTTTGGGAAATAGCCATTTTTGGCCCAAAATTTGGAATTTTGGGAAAATGTGAAAAGTAGAAAGTAGTCAAACCCAGAATTTTATAGAAGATGAATGGAGCATCGGAACATAGATCTGTGAGTTGTTGAGTGTTCCTTGCTATATGGACTAACTTCGCCCGGTAGAAAATGTTTCGTGATTCTTCATGGATTTTCTTCTACAGGTGGCTGAATTTGGCAGTTCATGATATTTTACAACTGTGTAAAAATGTGCAGAATTGTGGTGAAAGTTGTCATTTTTGAAGTAATGCAGTTTCCACACCCGATGTCGAAATGGAGCAAGTGGACATGCATTGGAAATCTTATCCAGCAGGGAACATTGGTGCATGACCAGAATTTGAATGAGGTTATCATACCTCATAGTTATTCGGAGCAGAAAAGTGTCAGTGGCTGTAAATTGTTGTTGTCAATATGGACAATTCCTAGAATTGCATGCCTAGAAGTAGCAAGTTGGAATATCATGCATGAGTATATGTATTGAATTGATTCTTGGTGATAAAATCATAGCTAATGATTCCTTGTGTGTTTTCTAGAAGCCATGAAATCAGGCCAACTATTATGTGGAAGAGGAATTCCATGCAAAGATGAGGGATTGGAAAGGGAGAATTCCTTAACCCCTGTATTGCTAACTGTATTTATATTTTATAAGCTTCATGTGCACAAAATTATGGCATGAGAATGTTGAAAATGCAAGAGATTAGATGGATGGCATGAATATGCACTAGTTGACATATTAATAAACATTGCACAGTGCATGAGCAGATGTTTGTGCACACATATGATATTACATATTGATAAAAGTAGTAAGGTTCTAAATAGGAAATGAACCACTAATGGCGAATATTGTGGTTGATAAACACTATTGGTGTTGTTATTGGTTGTAAGACCAAAGACAACAAAAGCGTGGCTAAATATGGTAATGATGTTGTTGAATGTAGCCAACAACCTTATGAAGAAAAGGTCAGGACAGCGAGCCATGATCAAGAGGTTGGTGGAATAATTTTGTAATCCTCTATAAGAGACCAATGGATCAGGTAACATCAAAGGTGTAAATGGGATCCATACAGGTAATGGTTTAATTATGATGATTTCATAAGTGTTGAAAGGGGATTGGGTAAGAATCCATTGAACCATATTAGTAATCATAAAATGGTATGCATTTAGAGTTGAAATGCATTCATGTGAATGTCGTACTGCCATTATGTGGTGGAACATGGAGTGATACCATGTGACTGTTTAGAAATTTAAACTATATTCATATAAAAATATATCGTTGCATGTGTATGTCGATTATGAACTTAATAATCAAAGCAAGTGAGGACTGGTGGTCCTGATTATGGTAATGCATGCTATATGAGGTAGTCATGTTTCGACCATAATATGTTTGAATGTAGAACATTCATGAACCAATGCAAGGTAGCATTGAGTGGATATGCATTAAGAGATTTTATAAATCTTGTAGTTATGCATTGAGTGGATGCATATGAAAAGTTTGACTAAATGTTCTAAATATGCATGCATAAGTGTGGGTGCACATGTTGTGATGCATTGCATGAATGCATGGGGATGGTATATGTATCATTGCAAACTAATTTTTGAATATTAAGATGATGAATGATGATAATTCTAGGATCATTTCATGGGTTGTTATGAATGCAGAATAGTAAGTGCATGAAGAGGGCAGTCATGATTTATGGGCTGCCGGAATGCTCTGTGAAAGGGTAGAGTTGTATAATGATATGGCTATGAATTAATGAGCATTTAAAAGCTTTAAGTTGATTGCATGAACGGTGTGATGGTGTCTTGTAATTTTATGGTGCTAAGGGTGCATATAACATAAGCCTATACATTTCATTGCATTTGAAATATTAATAGTTGAGAGTGTTTGAATTATGGAGTGTTATAAATCCGGAAATGCTTCAATGACTGTTGCAGAAATGAAACATTATATGCATAGATACTCACAGCATGTTTGGTTGATTGAAAGTTTCAGATTCCAGGTAGAAATGTCTTGCGTATGGAAAGGAGGATAAGACCATAGTAAAGACCGAACTCTACCATGTGCAAAAGCCAAAGGTTATGAGAAGGGAACAAATTTGAGGAATTTTGATTTAGAGCTTATGAGAAGGAATCTAATGGTTGAGAACTCTAAGTTCTGTTAGAAAGAAGGAATGTAAATCTCTGATTTGGAATTTTGCTAATAAATTACTAATGACTATTTGGCTTATATGAATTATGTCAGGAGGACATGTTGTAAGTGGATGTTCATGTATAGCAGCAGACATAAGACCATAATGGGAGAAGTGATACCACTCACAAGAGAAAAACAGTATGAGGATAGCCTCATGACTGAGCAAATTGATTTCTGCAGTAAACAAAATTGCAAATTCATATTGAATTTAATTATTAGTGCTATTGATTGGTTATGAAACAATCAGATTTGAATTTTATTGTTCAATGTTGCTGACTGTTTGGCTATTTAATAAGTGTGTCAAGAAGACACATTGGAGTAAGACCATGAAAGAGGACCTGCAGAAACCAAACTTCGTGGGAAGGCTCCCATATCTTGAAAATGGGTTTCGGATGAAACACCATTGGATATTTTGATAATGTCCCATCTGCACTGCATGATTGGTAAACAATATGAGTGAGATGGTTAATATTATGTCAGTAAGACATATGAGAGTTATGTAACATCAAAAGGAGTTGGGATGGCAAACCAAGGGATTGTCAACTCAGAGAAGGAGCCCCCATTCTTCATTAATGAAGAAGGATTACATCTGCAAAATGGATAAGTGTTCTGTAAACCCTGACTGATATATATCTATATATATATATATATGGGCATGTCTAATTGTTAGAATTATTATGGAGAGCATATTCTATTTATGCATATTATTCAGACTGCTTGAAGTATGATTAGGACCTGCATAGTTCACATCAGTAAGGAGTGCACACCTTTATGGTGCTAAGTTATGTTAGGGATGCCAATACTGATTATGCCCTAAAGGAATGGACGCATTCTTGGTGTTTCAATACTTGATAGTGAGTGTTATGAAATATGGTTACAATGTTTGAGCAATAACATTGATGAGTTTGTTTATACCACTTGTGTTGTCATCCTAAACAGACGCAATTGGTGTTGCACACTAAAGAAGCAAAATAAAAGGTTGTTGTGAGGGGTTGTGGTGGAAGGGTTAAGGGGTATGAAAGGATGTTGTGGAGGTTGTGGGGATTTTGATGAAGGGTTGTGAAGGTGTTGATAAAAAGGGTTGTTATATCCCTATGGCTCCATAGTAGAGCCTTGACCTAGAAATGGTCATGGTGAAGTTTTCTTCCAAGTCGGCATGAAGGTGTACTGGTTGGAAATTAATTATTTGATGTTTTGGAGCAACCTCGTGCTGGCCAAACATCCCAGTCCATAGGAATATCCCAAGGCTTATAAAGTAAAAGTAAGACCCTGTGGACCAGAGAGGAAATGTCTAATACAAATAAGTATTCAATTTCATTCATTTCTTATTTGGAATAATGAAGGTTTCAAGTGTAAGTCCTCTAACAGTTAAGTTGATGCACTATTGTTTCTTTGTTGGAAACCTTGGTCATTACAGGAAGCAAGGACCCTGAAAGGACTATAAATTTCTTGATAAATCCAGAGAGTGACTGGTTGGGCATAGACTATTTGATGTTGTGGAGCAGCCTGCATGCTAGCCAAACATACAAGACTATTTGATGTTGAGGAGCAGCCTGCGCGTTGGCCAAACATCCAAGTCCATAGGCGATCCCAAGGCTTGTAAAGCAAAGAAGGACCTTGTGGAATAAAGTGACGACACCCAATGTAGATAAGTATTTGGTTATCTTGTAATTTCTTGCTTATGAATATACATGTGTATATGATTTGGTTATGATTTCCTAAACTCTTGTTTAAAGATAAATCCTATGAAAATAAACTAAACATGTGAATTGATTCAATATTTGATTGTAAGTATTGTTGGAAGCAAGGACTATGAAGGCATCCTAGGGATGTATGTGGACATGTAACCGTCCTAAAGAGCTCAGCATGAGTAGTAATAGAAGATGGGGCTAGTGGGACTGTGTGAGTCCTAGCAGCCAATAGTTGTAGACAAACCATGTGGAGGGACTCCATGGTTGAGCGGTCTAAAATAGACCATAGACACTAAGTGTCATAGCCAAGAAGGGCAGTTCAAGCATTCACATTGAAGTGAAAGAGGCTAGGAGCATGAAAACCACAGTGGTGGTGTGGGTTTCAGAATGGAACAAGACTAAGAGGAGAAAACTCTTACTACTCTCTCTTTCCTTTTTATTGATGCATTTATAAAAACAGAAAATTGTTTGATGCATGTCATGACTTGAAATGGTTGTGTTAATTGCTTAAAATAATTGTGAATGCTGAATTAATGAATTTCCTGTGAATGGATGAACTTGAAGGAATTCATGAGTATGTTGGATAAAGCATGGACTACCCATGTCAATTGGGCAATTAATTGACTGATTTTAAATGTTTGTATTATGGTTGGCCTAACAGAAATTGCCATGATGTATTTCACAGGTGAGAAAGTGAAGCTAATTTATTACAATTGTTGCAAAGAAAGTGTTGCTTGTGAGCAAAGTGAAAGCCATTTGTGCACCTTGACCATGGCAGCAAACCAAAGGCTATTGGACTTGGCTGGAAATCTCCTTCAAACAATTGCCAAGACCCAAGAAAATCTTGGAGAACTACTCAAGCTACAAAAGCGACAGAATGAGATGAACCACAAGGTTTTGTAGGACTCTATTTGTCTACAAAGGGAGGTAAAAAGCATTATGAGAGCAATCTGTAAGGGAAATGAAAGTGGATCAATGATGAGGCATTCATCCAATCGGTCCATTAAGAAACGTTCCAGGCATGAAGACTCAAAGGAAATTGAGCAGGTAAAGATGAAGCAGCCAATGAAATGTTCGAAATGTGGAGGACATCATTGTCTCTGCAAATGCCTAACAAGGGGACATCAAGAGGGTAGCAGCCATAAAGTTTCCAGACTTGTGGATGAGCTGAAAGGTCAGAACCAGCAGGAGCAGTTTGTGGAATCCAAGGGACTTGGTCCTGAAATTTCAAAGTAAAGGATAGTACGCAGGGCAAAACTGCAAAATTTTTGAAAACTTTGGATGTGTAAATTGTATATGTATTCCTAAGTCTTGGAACACCGAGGACGGTGTTATTCTAAGGGGGAGGGGATTGTAATACCTCATTTTTTACCCTTAGGATATATTAGCTTTTAATGTAAATATTGTATACTGTGATGTATGTTTTCCTAGCGTGGAGCTCAAGGCCAAGGCCCCGCTAGTGGATGCTCGAATTTTATTTAAAAGGCAAGTATTATATACTACATTACCCATGTGCTATTTAGCCATGGAATATTGTAAAAATGATGAAAATAAACATCATGCAATAAAATACCAAAACTGGCTATGGGAGCAACGAATGAGAAGGGGCCATGTGTATCCACTAGGGAGTGGTGAGGGGGCTATGGAGATTAACCATATGCTACCAAATGTCATTGTGAGAACCCATTTGACTTTCCTTGATGACATTTATTTCTGTTGTAAGGAAGTAGTTGAAGATTTCAGTCCATGGCTTCAATGGAGCATGGGCATCCCAGAAATTCGTATGGCAGAGTATGGGCTCTGTTTTCTTGTACCACAAGTCACTCTACCTCATGGTGGTTGCTTCATTCTCATTCTAACTCCAGTGTGAAAAAATTCAGCATCATTTTCCATCCAAAAACGAATTCCAAGCAGTGAGCAAAACCAAAAATCGCAACTTTGCAAGAACCCATGTTTTGAAGTGCCAAAAACGCCCAGAATTTGTATTTGACAGTGAAATCCAATGGGGGGTCCATAGGTATGAACCTTGGGGAGAAATTGAGAGCATTAGATACCCCAAAATCCATTGGAAAACCTAGTTTTGATAGCCCAGATATCCAGTGACGGGATTGAGTTATTTGATGACAGATTTGTGAGAAATCCAAGAGTGAATGTTTGAACAGAGGATTGATTGCTTGAATTTAGTTTGAGATGTCTGTAGCTCTGTGGTTGAGCTCACTGGATTAGCATCCTCCTCATTTTCTTATTGCATGCTTGATAAACCCAGTTGTGTGCTAGCTTAGCATGACCGTTTGAGTGAATCCATGGCTGTGAGTGAGCCTGTCTAGTTCCTCCTTAGTGGATACACATCCCAGCTCAGGGGTGATCTCTCAGCTAAAATAATATAGGCTGGACAGAGATCTATGGTTGGGTGGAATGTTGCTCTCACATAGCCAGTTGTTTGGACAACTTCATCTTCAAGATAAGTGTTCTCTGTGTTTTAAATTATATGCATTTTGTGTTCTGTAATGTGTTAATTCGGAATGGTAATTATTCATGTTAATGGAATTGATATGAAGTCTGTGCATAGCATTGGAATGGAATTGAAATCCCTGGGTGTCGAATCATCATATGCCTGTGTTAGATATGAGGATGCATTACTGTTTGTGTGCTTGCAAATATGTTTATTTTCGCTTTGTTTATTTGAAGTATGAGCCTGCACACATAATTTTTTATTTATTATGAATTTATTAGTAATGTATGGGGCTGAGTTTACCAATTAAGCCGGTATGTCAGTCATGCTTCCTTCCCTTGCACCGGATTGATGGAAGGGGACGTGACATGTAGTGTTATTGTTTCCATTTTTCACTTATCTGTTTGCTTAAATGAATGCTTATAGTCCCATTTACCGGTTGCTATGTTAATGCTTTTATATTTATTCGCCATAGGAGAAATATGGAGATAATATGTTAAGTGTTATGTGAATGAATGGATGTTGGACACACAGTACCTTATGTTTTCTGAAGTGTCAGTTTGCTAAATAATCACAAGTATACGAAGAATTCCGATTAAGTAACTCTGTTGACGTGCAATACTACATGTTTGATCTGCTTGCAATTGTTATAAATCCAAGTATTCTAATGCAATAGATGATTGGTTAAGTGTTATAGTAAGTTTCCATAGTGAACAATTTCAGAAGAGGAAGTGCACAAGTCAGTTGTGCAATCATGTGATTCACACTTTGTCCAAGTTGCGCAGTCTGTGGATGCGTTGGTTAGATCATTAAGATCTGTTAAGTCTGGAAGAGGAAGCGTATTAGACCATTGCGTTGTCCTAGAAGTGGTATCCCGCTCGAACCGTGCAATCCTTGGGTGCGCTAGTTGCGCATCGGTTAACCCGTAGAAGTGTGAACCATGACACAGGCCATCATCGCACAGTCTTTAGCTCATAGCGTAGGTCCGATCGCACGCTGCATAGTAGTCCTGTCCGAACAACTCATCACTTCATTGTGGAAATCTGATTCTGCAATGCCCCCATTGCTCCACCTCGAGTGAGACCTCAACCTACGCGCAGGCTGTTGCCGAAAGTGTTGGCTCAAACCCAGTCAACAAGGGTTCCACTCACTGTCGACACATACCGCAGTCTCCCTGGCCACCAACCCAGACAGGTTTTATCCCACCCAGCAACACCTACGGAGCAGATGAGGTCTCATCCGAGGCGTCCAGGGAGAGCAAACGGAACCATGTTTCCACCAAATGAAGGAGGATGGTTGCGGCTATAATACGTAAAATTATTGCATAACCGGGACAAATATTTCTAAGCATTGAATAGGGTATTTAAAGCAATGTTCAACCAAGACATTCATCATTGCAACCACAGTCATTGTAAAACAAGCATTGCATCAAAGAAGCATGACATTATTCTCAAGCATTCGATTCTTTTTCAACACTTACAATTCTTATCTATATATAGGCTTCCGCCTTACAACTCTTGTCCATTTCCTAGCAACTTGTTAACCGACACTATGGACAAACGAATCAATATCTAACTGACCTAGTCCAAAAATGACCAAAAACTTGCATTCTGCGGTATAAATGACTCAAGAATACATAATATGTGGTCCAAATGACCCAAAACCAGCAATCTGCGATACAATTGACCCATACATGCACAAAATAATCTTATGCTCATCGTCTTTCGCACCATCTTCTACCTTGTAGCAGTGTCGGGGATGCTACGATATCATCTTACCAAACCGCCTGCCAACAGACCCCCAACACAATCTTGTGTCTCGCCCTCGAGCCACGTCAGCTGGATATGGTGTACTCAGTCATTTTGACTTTGCTAGGCTAAACGATAGTGATGCAACTGTTCTTGCTATCTGGATCACACTATGTTGTCCTTCTCCTTCTGCTACATGGATCATCTACTTGCTATCATGTACTTCTTGCCCAAAAGTGGACTTATGCCAACTTACTGTCGCAGACCTTGCAAACTCATCCTCCAGTCTCGAGAGACCGAATGTAGACGGAGAGAAATTTTACAAGCAATGCCAGGGTGTAAAACAGGCCAGTGGTTCTAGCACATCTGTTTCACACCAGTAAGCATATGTTATAGGGACCCAAGGTCAACGACCCCCTCCTTTGGTGTGGTCGCAGGGACCACGAGACTTCGAACTGTCACCAATTGCCTAGACATCTCGGACAAGACCTCATGCTTGTAACCCATGAGTGGCTGAGACGCAACTTGCTCTAACCGCTCATGTACACTCGTGGTTCGGGCCCTCAGCGCACCTGGTGTGCTCCCGCAGGAAATAAAATGGATCATTTCCAAAACCTCCTTGGAATTCCTAACTTAGCTATATGCCCGAACGTCTCGTAACATAACCTCTCTGAACTAAAAACAACCTCTGTGCTCCCGTTATCCTTGGGGCCTATATTTATACAGTGCATTCGATCGTTCGTCTGCCTTGGTAATCCTGTGCACCTCCTACTCATGCTCCAGGGTAATCATAAGATTCCATTACTCGGACATCAAAAGTGGGCAGAGCGATCATACCCCCGCTTGTCGCCCTGTGTGCAAAAGTGTGCAAAGCAGCCCTTCGGCCATACCGCCGTGGTGGATGCCTCGTGCCAACCCTGCAACCCATCCCTCCAGGTGTCGTTGGCCATGCTGCCTCTGTGTATTCCTTATTCCACATGTGCATATTTCTGACACGATCTTATTCATCTAATGAGTAGATCTTCCAAAAAAATAAAGATGTTGGCTAGTTGTCGCGGGTCGTTTTTCACTTACGACACAAGCCCTCCTACGTGCACATTTGTTTCTCCGTCGGTGCGCCATCCTGCCACCGATCATCCTGCAACACACACATTTTTTTTTTTATGCGACTCAAGCATCACGCTGTTCCAAGCCCGACTGATAGGGCTTCAACCTATGACCATTCACCAGTTTTGGGAGCATCGCCCCGTCCAGCTGCTGCTGCTAAACCGCGCCCCCTGAAGTAATACTATTGATCCGATACGGACCAAGCCAATGCATCTGCAATTTTCCTGGGTGTTTCATAAACTTGTTGTCATACAACAGCACCAAGTCGCCCTGCTGAAACTGTTTGTTTTTTATGTCGCGATCACGCCATGCCTTCTGGTGATCCTTCTCTACCCCCTGGTGGAACCCAGCGATGAAACGATCTTCCTCCAACTTCACCAACTGCTCTAGACATTCATCTAGGGCTGCTGCATCATCCAGGCCTATTGAGGCCGTGATGCGCAAACTCAGGACAATATACTCCATGGGAATAATTGCTTCTTGTCCATATACTAATCTGAATGGTGTTTTCACTGTCAACCTTTTACACGTGGTTCGATAGGCCCACAACACCGATTTTCAGATCCCAGTCGTCGCGGTTCGTATTGCACACCTTTGTCAGCACATGCTCCAATACCTTGTTCAAGGATTCCATCGTGTCATTTTCTTGCGGATGATATGGTGTACTCTTCTTATGTTGTATCTGCAGTTCCTCCGTCAATGCGCTGATGGTGCAATTGAGAAAGTGGATGCCCTGGTCACTTAGCAATATCTTGGGGCAGCCAAAACGAGTGATGATGTTATCAAACAGAAATTGCACCGCCGTTGTTGTGGAACAATCAACTACTGGTGCCACCTCTGCCCATCGATTCAAATACTTTGTCACTGTGATAATGTAGCAGGCACCTGTGCGATTCCCTAGTGGATTGATTCATCCAACAAAATCCACTGCCCATTTGTCGAACAGCTGCAATGTCAACTAAGGTATGAGTGGCATCTCATTGCATCGGGATGGTTTTCCAGTTCGCTGGTAAACATCACAAGACAGTGCATAGTCTGTTGCATCGTTATGCCGTGTGGGCCACCATAGCTCGGCACGCAGCACTTTCCTAGCAGTCGCCCGACTGCCATAGTGTCCTCCGGCTACTCCTCCGTGCGCTTCTGCTAATAACTGCGCTTGCTCATGCGGTAAGACACATCTGCGCAATACCTCATCAGCACCCATTTTGTATAACTCTCCTGCGATTAGATGGAAGTCTGCTGCCTTGACTACCAACTGCTTCTTCATACTGGTGGTGAACCCGTCGAGTGCAGTACCCGTTGTCAAAAAATGAATGATTTCCATAAAGTAGCCATCTGCAACCTCAACCTGAAACAGCTGGGCATCCGGTAAACCATCTTCAATGTTGGTCGGCTCTTCTCCTGTATTGATCCGCGAGAGATGATCAGGATCGGCATTCAACCAGTCGGGCTTCACAATAATTTCAAAATTGAATTCCTGAAAAAGAAGTAGCTAGCGGCATATATTCCCCCCAACACAGGCTTATTTACTAGGTATTTTAATACAGAATGATCTGTGAACATCTTAAAATGGCCTCCCAATAAGTAATGGCAAAACTTCTACAAAGCGTAAACCATTGCCAGACCTTCCCTCTCCGTAGTAGTGTAGTTTCTTTCTACAGATGACAACTTTTGGCTAGCAAAAGCAAGGGGTGATCGAGATCCCCTTCTCATGGTTGAGCCAATACGACGCCCAATGCAATCGATGAGGCATCAACATGGACATGGAATTCCTTACTCCAGTCCGAAAATACCAATATTAGTGTTGACGCCATCTTCGCCTTCATTGTATCAAAGCTATCCTGACATTTTGGGCTCCACTAGAATGCCGCATCCTTCTTCAACAACTTCTCCATAGGGGCAGTAATCGCAGCGTAACCCCTGATGAACTTGCGATAATACCCTGTGTGTCCCAGCGTCGCCCATAACTGCTTAACAGTATCGGTGGTGTTAAACTCAAAATAAGTGCAATTTTTGTTGGGTCAATGAACAATCCTTGCTTACACACAATATGACCCAACAGTATGCCAAACGGTGCATAGAAGATGCATTTCTTCAAATCCAGCGATATTTGGTGCTATCGGCATCGCTCCAGCGTCAACCACAGATTCGCCAAATGATCGCGAACCAACCCATAGACCATCCAATCGTCCATGTATACCTGTAAAAACTTCTGAATGAAATCTTTGAATGCAGCAACGACAACCCGTGAAAATATCGTAGGTGCATTCTTCAAGCCAAACGGTATCACGGTGTCCTGAAAGCAACCCCATTCAGTAACAAAAGTTGTCTTATGGCGATCTTCCTTTGCAATGCGAATGTGATGGTAGCCAGAGAACCCATCTGTGAATGAGTACATCTCCTGGTCGCCCACTCCTTCGAGCACTTCGTCAGTTAATGGGGTCGGAAAGGGGTCATGCAAGCAGGCATCGTTCAACTTTCGTAAATCCACACAGATGCACACCTCTCCAGTCTTCTTGTACTGCACCACCATAGGACTGATCCATTCTGACTCCTCGACCTGCTCAATAATACCAGCGTCCAGCATGCAATCAAGTTCTGCCTTGACCCTCTCCTTGTGTCACGGATTTAGCCAATAGGGTTGCTGTCGAACCAACTTAGCATCTGGTGTTAATGGAATCTTCATCTCCCCTAAATCGCCCAAAATACCCTTCATGTTAGAAAATTTTGTCGAGAATACATTCTGAAACTCATGGAGCATATCAGTGACCTTGCTTATCAGCTCATCATCCTAGTAATCCTCGACGTTTGCGAACTTCGAAGTGTCCTCTGTCCCAATGTTAATCTTGCGGATCTTCAGCGGCTAACTGAGAGGATCGCTTGGCACATCAGGTGGTACCACAGCACGACTTCCTTCAGATTCCGGGATATTCACATTCTGTGGATCATCACCATATTCTGGCCCACCACTAATATTGAAGCATTCCATGAGAGACTGCATCTGGAAATGCGCATGTGGATCCGCAAGGTAGGCCACTGGGACAACCTGTAGAATGACATCATGGAGGAGCTATAATGCATTATTGACCTCGGGATTGTCATTCGCAAAACTAAATGTATGGGTAAAACACATGGTGAGCTCTAACCAAGTAGAAATTTCCCCTTGCAACTCGACTGCAGTATACCATGAGCGTGGCATCTCATCTAAAGTATGGATAAAAGCATGGACCCACTCATCTTTTGGTCACGATACCCATAACCGCTGACACTCATCAAATGACCACCAAGTTTGTCCCGACCATCATACTTCCCAGTGTGGTAGATCTCGGTATCACCAAAGTGTACCATCATCAATCTTCTACATTTCGACCATCCATCAATTGATGCCTTGTGTGTTTTCCACCAGCGTGTTGGAGTAGCCTTCAATGCTTCGTTCAATGCCAGCAATCGATGAGGTTCGAAAATTCTTTCTTCAAACTCCGTCAGAATGTCAGATAAGACAGGAATCCCTTCATATGTGGGTAGTGTAACTGTCCCAGTTGCGATACGACATACTGACTATGTAACTAACCCGCACTTACGGAGCAATACCTCGTGAAAGCGGTTCTGCCAATATTCTAGCGCATCATCAGAGTCGAAGGACGCAGAGCTGTCACTGCAACATCCCAGCTCGCCATTGGCAGTCAAATGAATATAATCTTCAGAAATATTGAATGCATTATCCCATCCGCTGGGATCGTCGTCCTTCACTGGCTCTATGTAGCAGCGTCCTTCAGCCGGATCCAACGGGGCGATAACTCTAAGATCACGATTTTCAAAAGTCATCATTCATCGCTTGAAGATTATTACAGCTCCACTATCATCATCCCATCCAATCCCCAGTAATGTTGGATAAGAGCTTCCTCCCTCGACTACTTCTATTACATCAAAGTCGGCATATGTTTTCATTCCCTCAATGTCCACCACCATTCATGGAACTCTCCCAATTGGTGTCACCCTAGCATGATTAGCTAGCTGGAGCTGTACAAGAGACCAGCTCAATGGGGGGCTCCCCATCTTCTTCCAAGCCTGCTTGGTCAAGATGTTGACATCCGAACCAAGGCCCAGAATAACCGAATCAACATCGCAATCACCAATTTGAATATTCATCTGCATCTCCTTACCCGTCTTCCGTCGTTGCAGGGAATTAACCGTGAGATCTTGTCGACCTAGGGCCGGTCGTTGCAACAAGGCTTCAATCGCAGCAAGAGCATCGGGATCTCTGGCTAGGGACAAACAATGTTCCAAAAATGCTCGAAGTGTGCTAGACCGTTGTGACGGTCCGACCTCCGAAGTGGCATCAAAAGTAGAGGGCATGTCATACATAACAGCTTTACCTCGGTCGTTTTCTAGTGCACATCGTGTTTGAAGAAACGTCTCCCACTCCTCATCAATTTCAAATGCTACCTTCTTTTTTCCGGCTATCCTGATCATTGAGTTGTCCGCTCCAGTTGTCTTTCCTCCGCGAGTGACCACAGCAATAGAAGCATCCTACAGTCTTGGTTCTACAGAAATTGTCGCGATGTTTGCACCCTGGGTCTGGTTCAATGGCGGGTTCTGAGGTGGGTTCATATTTTGATTCTGATTCTACTGCATATTCTAGTTTTGTGTTGGTTGTTGTACTTGGTTCTGGGAAGGCTGCTGTGCCTAGGGCTGGTTCTCCAACTAGGGAGTATTTCCTGCTTGCCATTGCGCAATCAACTGTGGACAGTTCTCAACTGTGTGATCATTAACAAAGAAGAACGTACACTGGTTCTGCAGTAGTGGACAATCTCGCTGGTAGTGTCCCCATACCGCACAGTGATAGCATTGAATAGGTCCGCGACCACCTCGTCCTCCTCCAAGACCAAATCCACTACCACGGCCTCCTCGGTATCCTCCCCGAAATCCTCCTTATTGTTGGTATTGTGGTTGATTAAACTGTTGCTGCACGGGTGCCAGTTGCATTCCTTGTCCTTGTGGTGCATACTGCGGTTGTTGTACATACTATGGTTGTTGTGGAGCCATCTGTATCGGAGCATATTGTGACATGAACTATGGCGGTTGCTACTGCTGCGGTACAAACTGCATCTACAATTGAGGTAGCGGTTGGGATACCTACGGTTGCAAATGTTGTATGGCACACTGGTCACCCTTTACATAAAACGCATCACACATTCTTTCTTGTAGCAACCCATATGCATGGAAATCCTTATCATCTTGACCCACCGATTTGTATAATGTACAATAGAGATTCCTCAGGGTGGTGACCATTTTCTGCATATATGGGCAATTGTCATGACTGTGCCCATACACCTGGCAGACGCGACACCATGGCATGCTACCACCATTCAATGGATTTGGTGCTCCTGAAACCAAATAATCACGGAAGTTTGGGAAATTGTCCTTCGTATGCCCTTCTCCTTGACATCGCGTACACCGGACATCATTGCGCTGCTCCTTGCCCTTTTTCAAATCTTGCAGTTGTATAGTTAAGTTAGCAAGCTATGTTTGTATCTGCGACATCCCGGCTGCATTTTCTCCAATCGGCGATGCCTCCAATCGCATTGCAATCTCCAGAGCTTCACTAGGCGTCGAGATGTTTTGGTGCATCAATGGTATCCAAATATGTGGTAGCAGTGCCATGATGAACCATTCTTTATGTTGGACAGTGCTCATATCAAAACTAACCTTTTCCATCAATATCTTGAATCGCTGGTCGAAATCCCATACCGTCTCATTGGGATACTACTTAATTTCTTTCAATTATGTGATATATTGAGCCTCAGACTTGGGCCTTCTAAATTCGGCAATCATCCCATCCCGAATATCAACCAGCGACTTCTCTGGGGATCCTGTAGGGACTAGAATGAACTTCATAAACCAATCTAATGCACAACCTCACAGAGTCGTCGCTAACTGTCCTTTTTTAGCAGCATCATCGGTAATCTGTTTGATGGTCCAGACCGCTTCACACAAAAACCAATATTGTTCTAGGTTGTCTGTCACACTCCCGTGGAACAATGGTAACTTAGCATCATCACCCACCATCCTGGGCTTCCTTCCTCCTTTCGTTGTACTACTACCAATTAACTTCTATGGGATTGAGGAACTTGGCGGTGTCAAAGTGGTATTTCTTGCTATCTGAGAGATAGTGAGTGGAGGTGTGGATACGTTGGTGCTGGGGTTTGGTCCTGCCTCTATCCTGGGCATACCCTGGTTGTTCTTGTCAGGACTGTGAGGTCGCTTCGTCCCATGTGGTCTTCCTTCACGGTCTTGCGGTTTGACCACAGCACGACCTTCTCCCGTCCTCTGCCTCTTTTCTTGCCGGAACCTCGCTCCTCCCCTCGTAAGACCACTCTCTTCCTCGGCTTCACTCACAATCTCATCATGACCTGCACCCATCTACCCCTTAACATTCCATGCACTGCCCCCAACCGTCGCGGTACCCACCAGGCTGTCTACTGATCAAGATGCATCTTCATTATACCCTTTTCGCAAATAAGCATCTTGATCGATAGTTGAAGCGACAGTAAAAACCTGCCTCGAGGTTCACGGAAAAAATATCTTTCAGCTTCATTATAGGAATTCTGAGTATCAACTGCAAAATCTGTGATATATCCCTCTAGGATGCTATCGAACCACACTTTGACAACCCGCGATGCTTTATTATCAACTTCCTGCAGTTCCTGAATCAATTCGGGGGTCCAGGTCGTCGGTTCACCACCTTGGAAGTTCCTCTTCTGGAATGTCAACTTTGCCAACCATTCAAACAATAGGACTGGGAACTCACAAAAGAACCATTCATGCGGACCGTCGTGAATGTATCTATCTACCCACTATCCTACTGTCAATCGAGTGTTCCAGCTTTCCTCTTCAGCGAATTCCTACAACTTCTGATCAAATCATTCTTGGATCTCCGGTTTCGTCGGGTGCCACAACATCTCCTCCTTTCAATTCGAACAAGGTCCCGGCAATGGAACCATTTGTTGGCTCAAACCTAGTCGAAAGGGGTTCCACTCACTGTCAACACATACCGTAGTCTGCTAGCCACCAGCCCGGACAGGTTTTATCCCGCCCAGCAACACCTGCAGAGCAGATGAGGTCTCACCCGTGGCGTCCAAGGAGAGCAGACGGAACCATGTTTCCACCAAATGAAGTAGGATGGTTGCAGCTATAATGTGTAAACTTACTGCATAACCAGCACAGATATTTCTAAGCATTGAACATCGTATTTAAAGCAATATTCAACCAAGACATTCATCATTGCAACCACAGTAATTGTAAAACAAGCATTGCATCAAAGAAGCATGACATTATTCATATAGTGCGACATCACATTACCACAACTGAACAAATTGAACACAGAGATTGTACCAACATAGCTTCATCATATTATCATTGTCGACCCAGATACAATGTCTCTACAAAAACTAGATCTCCGCAATGACTCTTGACATTAAAACATACCTAGAAGGCATAAAACCAACAACAGAGCTTCGCCTTATTCTCGAACATTTGATTCTTTTTCAACACTTACAATTCTTATCTATATATAGGCTTCCTCCTTACAACTCTTGTCCATTTCCTAACAACTTGTTAACCAACACTATGGACAAACGACTCAATATCTAACTGACCTAGTCCAAAAATGACCAAAACCCCGCATTCTGCGGTATAACTGACTCAACAATACATAATATGTTGACCAAATGACCCAAAACCCGCAATCCACGGTACAATTGACCCATACATGCACAAAATAATCTTCCACTCATTGTCTTTCGCGCCATCTTCTGCCTTATCACAACTTCGGGGATGCTGCGATATCATCTTACCAAACCGCCTGCCAACAGAAAGGGTCAGTGAGAAGGGGTTTTGTTGGTTAAGCTAAACCACAAAGAACCTGGGTCTATATTGGAAAACCTCTAACTCAGTTTGTAAGCCAACACCTGTTTGATATCAGATATTTTCTGAGTTTTTGTCTATTTTTAGAGCTACATATGGATTTAAATGAAGGTCAAAAAAAAATTATGCAGGCCCTTGAAGTCTTATTAAAGTTTGTGCAATAAATCCATTGCCCTTAGTCTACCATTTCTTCATAAATTATGTGCTCTAAAATATTTTGTCTTTTGGAAGGTCTTTCCAACCCTAAACAATGATATAATGTTGCAAATATGTTTTCCTTGAGTTCATTTAACAGATTCAAGTCTCATATTAAAAATTAGGGAAGTTCCTACAGTGTTTGGGAGGCTAATTAGTAGATAACCTAGTGGGGTTTTCCACCAATGCAATTAACTAGTTTTGTTCCAATTATTCCCTCCTTGAAATTTGAAGACCATGAATGTTTATAACAGATGTTTGGATCTACAAAGGTTTTATTAGAGTGTCCTATATCCTCCTAAGTCCCTCCATACAGAATTCGAAACCATTTTGGATCATTTGGGACAGTTTGGGGTTTCACTAGTCCAAGGTTTGAAAATTGGCCAAATTGTGTAACCTTCCAAACTAGGGATACTACAGAGAGGGCCTATGTGAGATATTAAGTCGATTGTCCTATTTTGTATACAAGGAATTCTCCCAATATTAAAATTTGGATGTGACTTCATATATTTTTTTCTCCTTTGTAAATGTTTGTCCATTGTTATTTCCACAACTAATTTGTATCTATGTCAACCTTTACTAAGAGAAATAAAAGTTTTGAGCAACATCTTTCCACTATATTTGTATCTAATATGGATTTATGGTTGAGTAGTAGAATTGAACATAAAATTTCATTTACATGACCTTTTTTCATTCTTTTGATGTTCATGTGTATAAACATAATTGAAGGCTTCTTTTGTGGTTTAATATTTGTGTATCAATTTTGCCATTGGTTTAGTAAAACCTCAGTAATAGTTTGCACTTTGTATAAATGGTTGAATTCTTTCTAAAATAAGTACATTGCTTCCATTGAATGTATGGGATTTGTCCTCATGTTACAACGTAATCTTCCACCCTATGAGCATCAGCATTCTTTGCCCTGTAGGATCCATTTCACTGACTCAAATCCACTTATATCCTTCAGAGATACTAGTTTGCCCTATTTATATTCCTACCCGCATGTTGCATCACTATAGCATGCGTACCAATGAGTTGCATCACTATATCCCCCGGGTATAAAGTAAAATGGTAAAAATCACTAGTTTATTACTTTTTACTCCCAAAAAGTGGTCATTGGGTGACCTTTGGCTCTCCATCTGCCCAAGTAACGTCTCGATGTGTCCTTTCACTTACCTTTGAGAGGACTATATATTGAGCACATATGGCTTATGGATGGGAGGAGAAAGAAGAGAAAGAGAACTCTAGTGGATTTTTGCCCTATCTTCAGTCTACACTCATTGATCCTTGTAGTTGTGAACCCTTTATGTTCACCTTCCAAACTCCTATCTAGTTTGAGTTTTCCATTCATGGAGGATTGAAGTGGTGGAGGCACAAGTGGATTGATCCAGATCTTGGTTTAGATTGATTGCCAACAAGAGGTCGTATCACTTTGTACTTCTTCTTGTTTATTAATAGAAATACTCATATTCTCGTCCATTAATGTTGTAAATGTTGTTTATCTTACATTGGGTTGCATTTACTTGTTATATCATGGGCCATTGCTATTGATGACGTTAATGTCGTTTATATATTATATGTACTTGTTGTATATTGGCTGTCAAGACTAATTTGTAGATTCAAGTGCATGGGTTGAAAAGCTCCAACGGGGATCTACATCAAATGTTTGGATCGAGATTGGTTATCTTCTTCCTTATCTTAGCATTGTCATTTATATAGCATAGTTCTGAGAATTGAGTTGATTTCTGGTAGTCATCTATCTGTTGTGGTACACCCCAAGCCATAGTGAGTTTTCTCCAACACAGAAATGGAAACTCCGCTGGGGAAAACATCCATCTTGGGGATTTTTTGAGCATTAGTCCATAACTAGAGTTGTTGTTTGTCGAAGCTCTGTGTCACTTATCTGCCGTTGAGATACACTATAGAAAAATTGCTTTTTCTAAGCCATTGGACTCTCTGTTTTCCATTTTACCTTTCCTCACCCGCGGGCTAGCTTAGCTCTGCCCGTGTACACCTGCTTTTATTTACTCTACTGCTCGCAGGTACCCGTAGGTATTCCTTTAATAGTAGCGTACAATTCTACCTTTTGTTGGTTTATGACCTTTGGTTGTTGTTGGGTTGGTTTTGGTTGATCCTGATTCTTTGTTGGCCTATTTCTTGACTATTCCATGCCTTGGTTGTGACCAGAACTCTTCGTTTCTCTTGGTTGAGTCTTGTTGGTTTTTTACCCATCTTTGGATTTAGCCTTGTTGGTTTTTTCCTTTTGAGCTCATTCCTTTGGCTGAGTCTTACTGTTTGGTATCTACCTGGTTGTATTAGTGATCTCCTTGGCATATCAGTGACTAGATAGTAGGATTTTGCTTGCATTTTTCATTTCCATATATTGAAAAATACAAAAATATATACATAGTTTTTTCATTTTCCTTTCGTTTATAAGAGAAAATACAAACAAACAAAAAATTGCTTTTATGTATTGCATCTTGCATTGAGTGCTTTCTGCCTTCATTTAGATTCTGATTGTGCATTGAAAGAAATATAAAAGGCTCGCATATTTATTTCGGAATCGTTGGTTTGATTGTGCATATTAGGGGCATTGTTTTCATTGGATAGATGAGCCTAGGATTTGACGATTTTGCATACCATTGAGTCTTACACATCACTAGTTTCACGATCATATCCCTTGAGTAATCACAGCCATTAAAATTAATGCTTAATCTTAAAATTGATTAGACCGATTTTATTTATAGGGTACACCAACTAGCATAGGTTTAGAGTCTTGGAATAGATCATTGTGAGATAACAATCCAAGACTACTAGACGAAACATTAGGTGTCTGACCAGGGAGTGGAGGAATCCATGGTATAGATCAGTGTTCTTAGGAAGCTCTACTCAAGCCAGAGTTAAGCACGAGGTTACGGGAGGTTGGTTGAAGGGATATCCCTCTGATACCGGCTGAACGTGGGAGATATTTCTAGGATTTGTTCATATCTGGGGACTCTTGGGGGATTTGACCCTCATTGAGTTTTGGGCTCAGCTACCCTACCCATACGACGGATCCCACCTGCGACTGTCCCCCTGAGCATTGGTTATATTGAGGTGTCCATAGTTTCCTTACCTAAGTATCACATAGGGTACTTGCAGTGGTTATACTGTTCGTGTCCTGAGTCAGATAGGGATTGGATAGCACAGTTGTGTTTGTGCAGTGGACTTGACCCTATACACGCAGTGAAGCCTGGGTGTCTCTATAACTGATTATGTTACCTCCGGCTATAGTTTGGGAGTCCCAAGCCTCTCCTAGGCCAGACATACCTACTCTAGTGTCGGGAGCTCATTTAGCCACTCTGTTTGTCTACTCTTGGTTGTATTTTCTCTAGGTGTGTGCTTTTGATTTACTGTTTTTGATCGATAGTTGGCCTTTAGGGGAAGTTTTGATTATATATTCTCTCCGGAGATATCGTGGCGCGGAGACCTACTCTCCGCCAGTCTCGTTGGTTGGCTGGTTTAAAGATGGCCAAGGTTACACGCTGTATTCCTAGAGGACACCGGAGGGCTCCCTCTGAGTCTTCAGATTCTTACGAGGCTTACGTCCAAGACGTCATGACTGCCACACATTTCGATACTGAGGAAAAAACTTCGACTCCAACAAGAAGAGTTGACCACAATTCCGATCCCCATACTCCTCGTGAGGAGTGGGGAGGTGATCCACCTGAGACTCAACTTGGTTCTATTTGGCCTAATCCACTTGAATGAGATCCGTTCGATCCTTCGAATCCAGAAAATTATCTTTACAGAATGCCAACCTTACCCGAGGACGAAGAACAGGATGACACGTTCATTCCTTCATTTCCACGCAGTTATAGACACGGGATTCCAGAGTTACATGATGACACTGGCCCTATGATCAACTTGACAACGCTCTCTTTTGGTATGCCTAGTCATAGTACCGTCGAACCTTCCACTACGGTTGGTAGTCACACTAGCAATAGTCATAGTGTTAGCCATACTATACCCACTGGGGGCACTACCCTCGCTAGGGGCACTACGTTGTCCACCCACACACATGGTATGTGGACTGGTCATGTTCCTCCTAACAATGCTAATATTGGGAGACGACCACCTCCTAGGATTGCCCAACTTAATCGAAATGTTGTTCGAAACACGACTTGCCATCCACCACCTAATACATGTGCCGCTACTCGTCAACCCAGGACTACTTTTACGGATGTTAATGCTCCCCCCAACCATGGGGGTGGACATATACTGCATACTTTTGCATCCACTGCCGCCACTAGTAATGCTAATGTAGGGGGTGGGAATATCTCCTATCCACATGGACATCACGCCACCATCCCTACTACTAGTCACACCAATATTGGAGTTGGGAATACTTCTCATGCTTCTGGTCACCACACGATTGCTCAAGCTAATCCTAATGTTGGGGGTGGGAACATACCATACCATTACGTTCATTACAACACGGTTCCCGCTATGAATAGTACATACATGCCCCATACTCATGGTGGAAACCCTTACTACAACACAGTCGCTGCTGGCCACTAGTATAACCCACCAGCCCAATATGGTGCCCAAAACACGCACATACCTGCTTACTCTCAAATGGGTCAGGCAAGAGGAGGTTATCAATCCTATGGCCATGGGAAAGCTTACGGTCCATCGGGTCCTTATTATCAACAGTTTAATCCTCATGGTCAAGCCTTTGGTCCATCTTATAACACGGTTCCGTTTAACCAACCTTTTATGGGGGCTTATAATCAAGTTTTCCAGCCTCAACTCCCGTCCCTTGCATGCTTGAATCTTCCAGATCTTTCGAAGCTCATGAATGATCCAGTTGTTGAGATATTGTAACTTCAAAGAATATTATATTTGTACTTTATTATTCCGGAGATGTTTCATTCCTCCGTGAAGATCTTATTGTATATCCGGAGATGTTTATACCTCCGTCGGAATGTGGTAACTCGGGTTATTAGACTTCCCTAGTAGGGGTCGGCCCTGTATGTGTTATGTGGGTCAAAGGGTTATTAGACCACCCTAGAGGGGTCGGCCCAGTTAGTTGTAGTGGGGTATTTAACCTATTGGTTAAATACGAGCCTACGTGTACTTGTGTAAAATACATATCAGAGTAGTGTATAAATAGAGGAGGTGTGTTCCTCATTATACACACTCACTCACTTGAGAAAGGCGCATTTGTGGAGGAGAGGTCTGCTATGGAGGAGAAGGAGCTTATGCTCAGGGTTTGCATCTTTGTATATTGCTGGTCATCTATATTGAGGAAGCTTTGCTGGGTTTTCTACCCCATGAGGGTTTCCCAGGATAAATCTCTGTCTCTTGTGTTTATGCTATGCTTGTTGTTTCTTCAGTGATCCTGTATATGCTATTATTGTGAAATGGAATGTAATGCTACTATTTTCTGTCTTAGCATATTGAACTTTAAAATGGTATCAGAGCTAACCTGAAGGAAGACAAGGTATGGCACTAAAGACACTTGCTTTACTTACGACAATTTGAAGGTTAGGGTTTTACATAGCAAAAACCAGTCATCGTAGCACTTTCGCTATAAATCCCTTTTGGCGAAGTTTTCGGATCTGAAATTGTTACAGGACGAAGCTAAAATCTCCAGGTACCTTGTGTCCAAAGGAAAACCTCTAATTCGTTGTACTTTGTGATTTATGATCTGTACAATATAGGGTTTCTGCCTCTTCCAGATCTGAGTCAAACTCAGGTGACCTTGGGAAAAAGGTCATATCTTGGGCTAGGAAGCTCCAAATGAAATTTCGTAAAAAGTGACAGGTATTACTCAGTCTGCACTATCTCAGAAAACTTTTTTAGAGGCCGAAGTTGAACCAGTGACACGTGGAACTCCGTACAAGTGCGCTCTCCTGTATTATCCCATAAACAGGTCACGTTGCGACACTTGGCATAACTCTCTCTCAGAAAATCCAATTGAGGTCAGACCTGTCAGGATGGAAAGATAACAGGCCGAGCTATCTCAGAAAACGTTTTCAGAGGCCGAAGGTCAAACAGTGACACGTGGCACGCCGTACAAGTTCGCTCTCCTGTATTTTCCCAAAACAGGTCACGTTGCGACATTTGGCATAACTCTCTCTCAGAGAATCCAATTGAGGTTAGACCTATCAGGATGGAAATATAACCGGTCAGGCTATCTCAGGAAACTTTTTCAGACCCTGTGGATCAAAAATTTCAGAGTTACACCAGAAACAATCAGGTACATATTTCTGTCAAAACAGAATTATTTTTTGGTACCTTCATTCATGACTTCCAGAATTTAGGGCTTTGGAGAAAGTTGGAATTTTTGTAATCGGAGACCACGGCTGGATGCTACTCATCAAAATAGAAATTTAGAGACCAAGATCAGAATTTTTGGTTGGGCAGAAGGCCGGGCTTGATTAGACCCTAGTTCGGGACTTTGATCAGAAAAACGGAAAATTAGGGCTTCTGTAAAAATGGGAATTTTTGAAATCTGTGACCACGGCTGGAAGCTCCTCAGAAAAATAGAAGCTTAGAGCTTTGGATCAAACCTTTTGATGGGGCAAAAGAGTGGGCTTCATCAAACCCCAGTTCAGGGTCACGTCCAGTGAATCCGAAAGTTTCAAAGGCAAAATTGAGGAGTAAAACCTTGCAGTTTTCAAATTCTGAATATATCAGTTTGATCAGCTCATCAAGGCGCATATCTCTATCCTTTCGAAAGTTTGAAATTCAAAGTTTGAATTTTTGGGGTTTCTCTGACAAACCCATATCCAGCTCCAGGTCCAGTTCTTGCAAATCAAGTGGATAGGGTTAATCCTAGAAGAAGATGGATTGGTCACCTACATAAGTGAAGGAGTTCATGTTTCAGAGGGAGATGAGGCTAAGGCTTTACATAAGGAGATTACAAGCGATCTCGATAGGTATGACTCATCAAGGTATGTTTTGAGATTTGTTCATGATTAAGTTTATGGTATGTTTGTTTTCATGTTATTACAGTTAGTACAATCTTGATTTTAGATTTGTTGTATCACCTTAACAAAATTATGAATGCATGATAGAAGATATTCATTGGTTAGGGTGTTGACACTTATGATTGTACTAATGCATTATGGTGTTGTGTGAGGTTGAGGTTGTCTGCTAACAAGATACAGGTACATCACAAAAGACAAATCAGGCTCCATGACCATGAAAACATGAAGACAAAGACTCATCCATAATCTTTGTTCTACTTACGAGGTATGTATGACTTTGTTATATTATGCTTAACCTATGAGACATGCAGGTTCTAGCTCAGGATCTCTAAATCATTGAAAAGATTGTTTAGGTATGTTGTACATAACCAAGTAGGTATACTAATCCAGGTATGTTTCCCATGAATCTTACCTTGTGTTAGGATCCCTTATATAAGTATACTTGGAATGATTGGTTATGCTTATTCATAAAGTTAGTAATCAAGGGATTATGCATATTATATCTTTTATCAATGATATGCATGAGTAAAAGAAGACTTCCCTGAAATCTTGAATACTAATGTTTATTAACTATAATCATGACTATACGTTTTCAAGATTATTTAGTTTTGATAGCATTTAGAATATACTAATGAGTGTATGTTTGTGTATGAGATCATGAGGATGACTCTTGAGCATGCACAGTGGTACAGAATGAATAGAAGTTCAAAAGACATACAGAAGATCAAACGGGAGGCAGCCACACAAACATAAAAGATAAGTATTTGAGTTGCTATTTGAAATAGTAATGATATTGCCTGCATGCATATTTGTATTCCTAGAATATATAATGCTGAGTGTAAACATTCATAGAGCATTGAACAGTATACAACTAATGTGCATATGTTTGGACAAACATTCCATTGTTGCTTGTCCAGAATGAAACCTCCTTGCTGACATGCTGAGAGTTGTGCACACTCTCGATAGTATGTTCTGGTAGAGATGGAAGGCATCTAGATAGCCACTGTATGCATACAGGATATGGGAAAGTGTTGTGCCAAAGTATTGGCCAAAATAGTTGCATCACTATGTAAATGATATCTGTATGCATAATGGGTTATCTTTTGATGATTATGAAGTATTACTAATCATGTACTTAATTTTGATTTGTAGGAAAGGTCATGAAGAATGATGGACATCGTACAAGTGGTGGATGTTCAAACAAGAAGATTTACAAATCACACAAAATATAGAAGGCTCATGGCTAGAAGATTCTCTTAGAAAGGGGAAGAGAATCACGACAAGATGTTTGCTCCAAGTATGGTGTAATTAAAGAAGAAGTATGAATCAGGTTCTGTATAGGTACCTAGGATCGATAATAATTTGATAAGCTTAATGATCACCATGGGTGATGTGGATCTCAACCCTTTGCTACAAGGTTGAATATGATACACATATGACATGGATGCAAGAAGGAACTCACCACAGAGTTCGAATGATATTGAGGCTCATATCAGTAGACCCATCTAACGAGAGATGGCACAGATAGATATGCAGAAGATCATTCAATGCAGAAATGAAAAATGAAAGATCTCAATTGATGCTTTACTTCCTAGGTCTGGAAGTATGGCAAGGCTCAGAAGGAATATTTCTCAACCAGGGAAAGTATGATGAGAAATATGACTTGAGGTGTTGGAATGGCCACTCTTATGGATTCCAACTTGAAGCTGTTAGGGGATAACTCATCAGAGTTAGTGGATATAACTCTGTACAGTCATTTATTGGGTCTTTGATATATCTAACATATACTAGGTTAGATATATGCTTTGTTATGAACACCTTGAGTTAGTATCTAGTGGAAACTAGATGTGTTTACCTGATAGTTGCAAAGTATGTGATGAGGCACATAAAGGACACGATAGAATTTGATCTATGCTATCTTGAAGATCATGACTTCAGATGGCTATTCAGATTCTGTTTGGGCAGGAAGTGTATCAGACAAGAAGAACACATCGAGAGGATGTTATTGTCTGGGATTAGCCATGATCTCGTGGTTTAGCTGGAAGCAGTCTAGTGTGACTCTCAGCACAAGCGGAATATATGGCTGCTTGCTCTGCTAGTTGTGAAGAAGTTTGGCTTTAGGATTGTTTGACTTAGAGATAGAATCAACTGAGATCCTATGTGATAATTAGAGTTGTATCAAGATGACATAGAATCTAGTGTTCCATGATAAGTCAAAGAACATAGGGAACTAACAAGATATGACACAGAAAGGAACTCTAAAAGTTTGAATTTGTAACAGGTTACCATTGTACTAACCAAGCCTCTACGTCAAGTGAAGAAGTTACCAACCAAACCTCTGTCTCGAGTGAAGTTTGAATACTTCCGAGACAAGCTTGGTGTAGTTCAAAAGGACCCTCCTCGAAAGGGGGAGTAGTATAGTCACTACTGATGAGATTGTCTCATCAAACAACAAGGTCGTTGATAAGGTAACCTGTTCTCTACACCCAGTTACTTAGAAATATTTAGATTTAGGACTCTTATACTTAGAATACTTAGCTTTACTTATACATGCTTTTGATGATAGATGTATTGGTGAGAATACATGCTAGATGTATACATGTTTTGGTGTGATGTATACATGTTTTGATGTATTAGTAAGTATACATGTTTTGATGTTTGATGTATTAGTAAGAATACATGCTAGTTGTGATGATACATGTTGTGATTATACATGTTTTGATGATGATGATACATGTTGTGATTATACATGTTTTGATGATGATGATACATGTTGTGATTATACATGTTTTGATGATGATGATACATGTTGTGATTATACATGTTTTGATGATGATGATACATGTTGTGATTATACATGTTTTGATGATGATGATACATGTTGTGGTTATACATGTTGTGATGATGATGATACATGTTGTGGTTATACATGTTGTGATGATGATGATACATGTTGTGGTTATACATGTTTTGATGATGATGATACATGTTGTGGTTATACATGTTGTGATGATGATGATACATGTTGTGGTTATACATGTTTTGATGATGAGGATACATGTTCTGTTTTGGTAAACATGTGAAGGGATTGGATCATTCCTGGGCTTCAGTCCGAAAGAAGAGCCGTAGACGTATGTCTTCGATAATGAAGTTCTTGGTGAACATGTGAAGGGATTGGATCATTCCTGGACTTCAGTCCGAAAGAAGAGCCGTAGACGTATGTCTTCGATAATGAAGTTCTTGGTGAACATGTGAAGGGATTGGATCATTCCTGGACTTCAGTCCGAAAGAAGAGCCGTAGACGTATGTCTTCGATAATGAAGTTCTTGGTGAACATGTGAAGGGATTGGATCATTCCTGGACTTCAGTCCGAAAGAAGAGCCGTAGACGTATGTCTTCGATAATGAAGTTCTTGGTGAACATGTGAAGGGATTGGATCATTCCTGGACTTCAGTCCGAAAGAAGAACCGTAGACGTATGTCTTCGATAATGAAGTTCTTGATGAACATGTGAGGGGATTGGATCATTCCCGGACTTCAGTCCTAAAGAAGAGCCGTAGACATGAGGTCTCCGATAACTGAACGACAGGACTGAATCGTCCCTGGACCTCGGTTCAAAATGTACGTGACAAATCCTAGAATTACTCTAGGTTACATCCAGCATGAAACAGGGCTGGCTCTGTAGTTGTGTTACATCCAGCATGAAACAGGGCTAGCTCTGTAGTTGTGTTACATCCAGCATGAAACAGGGCTGGCTCTGTAGTTGTGATACATCCAGCATGAAACAGGGTTGGCTCTGTAGTTGTGGTACATCCAGCATGAAACAGGGCTGGCTCTGTAGTTGTGATACATCCAGCATGAAACAGGGTTGGCTCTGTAGTTGTGGTACATCCAGCATGAAACAGGGCTGGCTCTGTAGTTGTGTTACATCCAGCATGAAACAGGGCTGGCTCTGTAGTTGTGATACATCCAGCATGAAACAGGGCTGGCTCTGTAGTTGTGGTACATCCAGCATGAAACAGGGCTGGCTCTGTAGTTGTGATACATCCAGCATGAAACAGGGCTGGCTCTGTAGTTGTGGTACATCCAGCATGAAACAGGGCTGGCTCTGTAGTTGTGATACATCCAGCATGAAACAGGGCTGGCTCTGTAGTTGTGATACATCCAGCATGAAACAGGGCTGGCTC